>BSBM01000337.1:13107500-13535000 GCA_027924585.1 Larix kaempferi | reverse complement strand
TGACATTAAGAAGTTATTTGTTTTTTTTTTCTCCATACTTGGTTGTAATCACCTCACCTATTGTTTATGCCTTAACTACATGTTACCTTCTTCAGTTAACTAAGTTATTTGTGGCTATGTGGTATCCATGTATGAGCTACCCATGCATTAGCTACGAGTTATTTTATATATATTTTTTTATAATTGTTTATTTCAATTTTTGAACCCCCAAAAAACCAATTTTGATAGTACACTTGTCTCATCGTTCTTCAATTTAGGAAAACTATAGATGGTAGTCCACCCAAAATTCTAAAATATAAACACTTATCAATCTAATTAGCTTTCTTTTTAAGATATATTTTTTAATTAAACAATTTAACTTTATTTTAACTATTTTTATTATTTTTAAAATATCATTTCAAATCATCAAGAGCCATGCATTTGAAAGATTAAAAAATTGAATATATGTATTTGAAGCTAAAGAAAAGAAAAATCTAACATATTTTAGTAATAAATTTTTATTATCATAAAAAATTCTAAACACTATATAGAAATCAATGATATTTCGTGTATACCTTCTTGACCTCATTTATTCTTCATAACTTATAATAGTACATACATGTAGAGGTATTGTCACAATTTCATATTTTTTTTGTGGCTTCTTTATTAACAACATATATGCCATGTTTATAAATATCATGATTAATGATATGATTATAAACATAAAATTTTATGTTAGTTAAAAGGAAATATTTATCACAATAATCCATAAAGTATTAGTTTCCTTTAAGACTCTATTAAGGGAAGATAAATTTTATGTCAACCATGAAATAGCTATAAGATTAAGTCTCCCTTACTAGTATTCAAGTTCATTGCGAGGTATATCTGACAAGTGAAATTTTACTTCAAGTTACATAATAAGCATATTATAATTAATACCATCCCGTCCAACCTAATGATTTCATGTAAGCTTTAAAACCTAAACTAAGGATGCAAGCTTTTATTGAAAAAAGGAAAATGTGACTTAATTTCCCACATCAAGGTATTGAACTAAGTTAAATTTTTAATAAATTTAGTAATGTGTTCTCCAATACAGTTCCAAGTTTACATATTATAAATCATTAATTAATACTTAACAATGAAAAAAAAAATTGTGTATCCTTTTTAAGTCCATTACAAGTGAGTTGGATTTTCTCTCATCATAGACCATTTTCCATTAATTAATCCACATGCTTATTAATCAATCCACATTAGTTGAGCTTGAATGGGTAGAGAGTGTTTAATTTTCATTAACTGTTAGCATGAATTTGCTAGGAAAGATTCAATATTGTTCCATGAATGTTGTTACTCATCCTCGATAAGATAACATAAGCCAAATGATTATTAAATGCTATTATCTAAATTACAATGATTGTTTTCGTATTATACATTTACATGACAATATAGAAATTAGATATTATACTTTAACATCAACAATAGCATTAAGATAATTAATGGTGACCATCAAATAAATTAGTCCATAAATTTAACCATAACAATAATAATCACAAACTGAGCCATAAAGAATTCATTATACATACATGTGTCAAAACATGTATCTATAATAAAATGGTCCACCTATACATTTTTTTACAAAATCGCATGTTACTCCCAAGGTACATAATGGCACCTTTAACCCAAACAAGAAGAATGACAACTCTTTACTATCATAGTGCGATGTTAAAAAGTGCATAAATAAATGTTTTTACTATCATAGTAAATGGTTATTAAGACATGAAAATTGAATCAATGTTCTTTAAATGTTGAAAAATTGAATATATGTATTTGAAACTACATAAAGGTAAGATAACATATTTTATTAATAAATTTTTATTATCATAAAAATTCCAACCAAACACACTATAGGGATAATGATAATGATATTTCTTGTATACCTTCTTGACATCATTTATTCTTCATAACTTATAATAGTATACATGTATTGTGGTAACTTCATCATTTATAGGGATCAATGATATTTCTTGTATACCTTCTTGACATCATTTATTCTTCATAACTTATAATAGTATACATGTATTGTGGTAACTTCATCATTTTTTATGGCATATTCGTTAACAACCTGTACGCCATGTCTATAGGGATCAATGATATTTCTTGGATACCTTCTTGACATCATTTATTCTTCATAACTTATAATAGTACATGTATTGTAGTAACTTCATCATTTTTTATGGCTGGTTCGTTAACAACCTGTACGCCATGTCTACTTGTTTATAAATATCATCATTAGTGCTTAGTCCCTTGTAATATCTGATTATAAACATAAAATTTTACATTATTTAAAAGGAATTATTTATCACAATAATCCATAAATATAAAGTAAACACTATTTTCGTTTAAGACTTTAGGAGGGGAAGATAAATTTTGTGTTAACCACGAACTTAGATCCAAATTCTAGGCTTTATCAAGTGCCGAGAGGGATCAAATCTCTCGAGGTGCAAACCTCTCCTTGAATAGCTCCTTGAGTGCAATACCTGAGCCACCTAATCCTAAGCTCTAGACTCTCTAGTTTAAGTCTCATATTTACTTTTTACTTTGTATTATTCTTTTTTGTTTATGGCCAACATAATATTTATTACTTTTTACTTTGTATTATTATTTTTTGTTTACTTTGTATTATTTTGTTTATGGCAGACATAATATTTACCACCTAATCCTAAGCTCTAAAGTCTCTAGTTTAAGTCTCATATTTACTTTTTACTTTGTATTATTCTTTTTTGTTTATGGACGACATAACATTTATTACTTTGTACTTTGTATTATTTTTTTTTGTTTACTTTGTATTATTTTGTTACTCGACAAACTCGACAAACACTCGAGTAACAAGATCTCCCCCATACTGGACTGTAGAGCACCTCTCGGCACAATGAAATAGCTATAAGATTAAGTCTCCCTTTCCGGTATTCAAGTATATTACAATGTGTACATGACAAGTGAAATTTTACTTTAAGTTTCGTATTAAGCATATCATAAACAATACCACCTAGTCCAACTTAATGATGGACAAAAAAGATCATATACTTTCAAGTAAGCTTAAGATCTAACATGAGGATGTAAGCTTTTATTGCAAAAGAAGTAAATGTATCTTAATTTACCAAATCAAGGTATCAAACTAAGTTAAAATTTTAATGATCTCAGTAATGCATTTTCCAATACAATTCCAAGTTTACATATTATAAAATCACTAGTTGATCCTTTATAGTGAAAAATAAAAATGCATATTTTTAATTAAAATCCACGTACTTATTAACCAATCCTAGATAAAGTAAGACTAATTTACATATGTGTGAGACCCTGGGTCTCCTCAAGATTTCCCTTAACCTTGTGAAGTCATAGATGAATTCACTGAGGTAGTCTATGCTCTTGCATCAACAATATTGAACAAAAAATCAGTTTTGACAATTTGGAGATAGAGTGATTCCACTTAAAAGAAGGGAGATAGAAAACTTTGAATATGGAGCATTAAAGTGTTAAAGACTTATTACTCATAATAAATTACACCAAACCCTTCATGCTAGCTCACTTAATTGCTCTACCAATTATAGGATGCACCCTTTACATAACCAACTAAGCATGAAAAACCAAAAAACTTAGTTTTTAACTTGGTGGAGACCATATTAACTTATTTAAACATTTTTAATACAAATGAGTGAGTCATGCCAGCAATGAAGAACACATTTACACATATTTAAACTTAACTTAAAATGTAAAATAAATAATTATAATGAATAAGAATTCAACCTATACTTAAAACCAGTGCCTTGACTTATCAATATACCCTACTTAATTTCTTTATAACAGTCATCAAAATCTACAGCAACTACCGAGTCCACTGATTAAGCTGTCATTTCCATTTTTTTTTGTTCAATCTATTGTTTTATTGACTAAATCCCCTGACTGAACTGTTCATATAATCTTGCATATAAATAAAATGTTACAAAATAAAAATTCTTATAATGCAAATAAATAAAATGTTACAAAATAAAAATTTAATATATTAGAATTAATATGATTCATTTTAATTGACGGACGCATTACAAATTTACAACTATAGATCCACTTGGCATGAATGGAGAAACTGATTCATTCATGGAGAAACGCATAAAAAATTCCCATGAACTTTGGTCTATAATTCATCCTCGTCCGTTGGTCTGCAAGCATAGTTAATTTATATCGTTCTTTCATCAATTATATTTACCTTAAAAACACCAGAAAAGGATCTTAGAAACTATGAGAAACTAAAGTCGTTTGGGAAGAAACGGATTTATGGCTTGAGAAACGGAACGACCTTGGAAAAAGGCTGAACGGCATTTCACGTCAGGTTTCAGTTTCTAAGCCGTTTTTGGAGAGAAACGACTGACTACGTTCCGTTTCTGGTAACAGAGCGAGTTGCAGGTAACACCAATCGACGATTCTACACCAATCAACGATTCGATACATCTTCAATGCGAAACCGGCGATTATAAAAGTTTGTACAGCAATCGATGATACCTCCTCACTGCGAAACTTTCGAAACTTGCAGCTCGGAATTAAGTTGGTTAGCATTTTTTCCTAGCAGCTGCTAAACATGGAGGCAAGGACTAGTGGGATTATAACAATAGAAGAAGGATGTTCTATTATATATGAGGGTATCAAAAGCGTATGGAAGACCTTGGAAAGAGGCGAGGGTTGTGATGAGTTTAGTGGAGAGAAGTTCATCAAACTTTACACGATTATATTCGACACGGAACCACCCCCTCATAACCATGAACATGAACTGTTTGGCTTATACAAGAAATCCATTGAAAAATACGTAACTGCCAATGTTGTACCCGCTTTGAGGCTCGGAATCCAGCGTGAATATGATGATGATGAGATGAGAGAACTTGTGAGATGTTGGGAAACTTACAAGGTGATGCTAATACGGCTGTCACACATTTTGAACTTTGTGGATTGTAGTTTAGCTGATTTGAAGCTCCCCAATACCTCAATAAATTTGTCTGCGGACAAGTTGTTTATCTCCTCGCTCTCACGAAGTGAGAGCCCAACCAAATTACTTCCACATTCCAGTTTGAGTTGATCGATCTGATTAGAAATCTTGTGAAACAACAAGCCATTGACTCTTAGATAATTTAGATCTGTCATGTCTGCTTCCAGTGTTTCATGTTTCGGGCAGTTCAGAATTAAAACCTGCACGCAATAGTCATATATATGTAAATGTTTAAGGTTGGGAGCACAGATTTCAGGCTCTCGCAGCCCATTGCAGCATAGTAGGGAAAGTTTCTGCAAAAGTGGGCAATGAATAAAGTTGGCTAAACATTCATCATCTGTAAATACCATTTCCTTTAAGCTGCAAGTAACGAGATGGTTGAACCGCGTAAAATACCATTTCATCTGTAACAGACCTAAATTATCTAAGAGTCAATGGCTTGTTGTTTCACAAGCTTTCTAATCGGATCGATCAACTCAAACTAGAATGTGGAAGTAATTTGGTTCAACTTGTCAGCAGACAAATTTATTGAGGTATCGGGGAGCTTCAAATCATTTTTCAGACCAATACTAATATCAATGCTCTTTTCGATGATTATGTAAAGAAGGCATTTGTTTCAATCTCCAACACTCGAATTGCATGACTCAAAAGCGCAGAATTGCTGGCTTCATATTTTACCATCATATCCTTAAAAACGGTGGGGCTCAATATTTCACCCATGATGATGTGGCTTCATATTACCATCATATCCTTAAAAACGGTGGGGCTAAATATTTCAGCCATGATGATATGGAATGTACTCTCCAAAGGAGGGGGGAAATTTTGAAATGTGAGAGTGATACAGATCTATTGGCAGCAATTTATAGCTAAACACTAGCTCGTAGATTTCTATCTTATAGAAGTGAAAATAAAGATACAGGTGAAAGTGAAAACGAAGATACACATGAAAATGACGATGAATATAAGGACCTCACTAGGTAGTAAGTTTAAATTAATGGAAATCTTTGTTTCCACAAGAAGTTTATTAATTTCGGCAAAAATCAAATCATTTTAAAACCCCAAAACATTTATTTCATCATAATAAAATATTATATTTGATGTGCTTATTTTCTCTAAAAGTTCAATGGTATTAATGTCAATTAATTTTATTTTAGTGAGTTGAATGCACATTTATTGATAAATCTTAATATGTTTATTTGAGATGATGGGTTAATTAATCGTCTCACTCACCATTTTAAATATTAAATATGTTTGAATAAAATAATATTTTAATAGTTATTAGGGTTCACTTTTCAAGGCAGTAGTGGTGAGTATTCTAAATGTATTATCCATCCAGATCTAATGCCTTACAAATAATTGATTAATTACAACATTTGTTTGACCTAATTAATTATTTACATATTCCTTTTTAATTTTCACCAATGCTACAATTAATCCTTTGAATAGTTAATTTACTCAATTATATTTATAATAATTGAGTTGATCCAGTATGTTTTATAATAAAGGAAAATTTTATTATTATTAACATTAATCAAATAATAATAACAATAATACTTATAATATTATTAATAATAATAATTAGTGTTTAATAATTAATAATAATATTTATTTGTTTATCCGACAAGTACCCTAATACTAACACAATGTTCTTTCATTTATAAACAAAACACCCTTAATGGTTTAAACAATCCTGACAAATATTTAAACACGACAATTCGTGACAACAATTCTAATTGATGACACTTGATCAATTACTTATTATAGTGTTCACATACAATTAATGAATACCTTAATTGACTTGTTTTACGCATATCCAAATAACTTCACATTCATTATGTGAATTTGATCAATGCATAACTAACATATTTACCTACGAAAACTTCTACAATTATTCAACATGTTAAGTATTTGTGTATCATTACTAGCATACATCTGCAAAGTGTGCATGTGTGGCTAGCGTATGCACAGGTGAGAAATGTACTATAAGAGAGCATCATCTCGCATAAGCATACTTGCTAACTAATAATAATAATATTCCATGAAGGTAGAACGAGCATACATATAACCTAATTACTTTAGCATTATTAATTTTAGTAAGAGTTATCCATGGAAGGTTTCATATCATTATATTTATATTCACAATAATTTACTCAATCAATTACAGGGAAGGGTTCCTACCACCACTAACTTAGATCATAATAATCTATGAAACAAACATAATATATTGAGTTACAACACAAGAATCAAACAAATGTTTCAACAAACACACAAATAGTTAAGTTCCCTCTAAAACATCCAAGACGTTCCTATATACCTACCTCCCTCTACCTAATTCACATATAACTTCCACATCCTATCGTTCCTCTGTTCGACTACCCTGAAGTGTCACGCGATGACGGGCTCTAGTTAGAACCCATAAGCAGAATTTTCGACTACATCGAACAAGCCTCTACAACAGCCACCCACTAGTCATCATCACACACCTTAGGGAGCGTTCCATAGCACATCCCTCCCATGACTCCAGGTTTCATGGATAAATGGTGGTTAATGCATCCACCCCCATAATGGAACAAGGGACTATGTGTACATCAACATAGTGATTGCGTTGTGACTCTTGTACTGAATTGTTTTCATCGAATAACCAAGTTGGGTAGTTGAGTTTCCTTAAACCCCACACCAACACACACAACATGATAATAACATAGTACTCATGCTAAACAATAATGCATCACTTGCCTGCCATTTATATTTTAGAATTCATGTCCCAGTGGTACTCCGCTATCACTTGGCTCTTTTAACCTATAGGTTAGTCTCCAATCACAAGATCGAGAATATCGTGCAATCATTTACATGCATATACATTTCATTACTAATGAACAATGATGAAAAATCATTTCCCTATATAACATGCACCCCGTATCATATCCATCCATGCAACATATAAATTTAACTTTGTATCCACGTACCCATCATTTATTAAATTGCATTTTAGAGACATAAGCAAAACACGAACATATTTCATCATTTTAACATCACACTCATATATATAAATGCCAAAAATAATAAATCCATATGTCCACAGTGTAATAAAACTGACAAAGTTCCACACTAAGAAGGAAACAACATGGGGAAATGGTGGTTCAGGTGGTAAAGTCAAAATGGGGCATTACTTACACCCACCCTTCAAGAAACTTCGTCCCAAAGTTATAATCATAGTAGTGTAGGAAACTCATGACACATGGTCTCTGCTTCCTCCCAAGTGGCAGAACCTGGGGTATACTTGCCATAATGGGCCTCCTCTCATTTAGATATAACGACGTCAACAAAATTTACTCATTTTATCACAAGGGAAGTGTTCTTCTATTTTGTTTAACATTTGCATAGATTGTCGATTTGTCTTGATTAAGGTTCATTATTATACTTATCCATGGAATAATTAACATCCTTGTTAAATTACATTGTATTTTCTATAAGGTGATTTATAGGAAGACCGTGTATTCTATATAACTTTTAATTTGATTCTGAAACGTTGTCACGACTCTTTCCTTGGTTCTCATCTCAGGTTAACTTCACTTTGAATTACGGGTGGGTGCACAAAGTTTCTCCCCAAAAATGTTACAACGGGGATGCACTAATGGGATTAAAACAACCACGCAAACACACTGCTAGGTTCGGTACTAAACCGAGGCATGTGCGCTTATGCATGCCTGGCGCGTGCGGGTGGCTGGCGCATGCGTGCTTAGGCTTCTGTTAAAAAAAACAAAAAAAATAGAGCAGAATGTCTCCATTCTACCCATTGGAGCTGAGCGCGACTTCCCCTTCGTGTGCACTTGACTACAGCCACCAAAAGAGGCCATTTCCACTCCAAAACCCACCAACTCATCAACACATCAATTGGATAGGTGAACTCCATTTTTTTTTTCATTTTATTCATTCTTTGTGTCATTTATTTTTATTTTTTTTGTTTATTAAATTGTTAATAATTCCCAAATTTTTAAAACAATGGAGAAATTTTTAATTGCAGATTGTAAATCAAGACAATGAGTGAACAAAATATTAACCCGAAGTCCGTCGGAACACAAGAAAACCCAAATCTTGGACCCAATGCCGAAGAAAATCAAAACCCCCAACCGAACATTGAACAAGATGACCTTAACCATTATGTAAATGAAATGAGAGTGCACACTCGAGAACTAAGAAACTATGGGGGAAACCATCTCGAGTGTCTCTTGCCACGTCAATTGAGAGCTCAATTGACTCCCTCATCCATGCACATCGTCAATTGACCGACATGACTGAATATAGAGCTAGGATGTGGGAGTATTACTCCACGGGAATTTCCAAGGAAGCAATAAAAGATTTGAATATTACAAAGGCCCAATTATACAGTATGTTCACCGATCCAAGAACACAACAACCACCCAACACTAGAAAGCCATGTGTCTGCATGGATTGGTGTCATTACCAACCATGGAGGGACAATTGGATGCAGAGGTGGTTCATGGTGTACGATAAACTTCCCTGCAATAATAGGGAGGTTCCACAGTACTTCCTTTGGCAACTATGGGCTGATTTTATGCTCGGTTTACATGTCAACTATTTTGACATAATCGAGTTCTAGGGTGTTGGGCATGGCTCTGCCAAAGATCGACCTGCTACCAGGAGGAACCCACTGAGAGGGCCACCAACTCCTAGGAGTGACCCCAACCCCTCTCCCTAGCCACCTTAGTTACCCCACAGACTTGATCAGATCGAGGAGGAAATGAGGAATGTTGCACGTGGACTCCTCAAACACACCTCCTTTGTAGCAGTGACTACAGTGGAGAGGTTGGTTGACCTTGATAGAGATCTAGGTGCAGGGCCTTCACGACAGGGCCAGGATAGACATGTGACCAGTGGTAGCCACGACGGGCATTCCAGTTCGATGAGGACAATTCCACATCTTTTTCCCCATTGTGGGCACACTTTCCCTGGCCCGATCGAGGGTTGTTATATGGATCAGGTCAACAATTTTTTCAATGTGTTTTCAATCATCACTTGATAACTTGTAAACTATTTTTAAAGTATTTTTGTTTGACTTAAACTATTATTTCAATGTACAATTATTCATATCTGAGACACCAAAAGGGAGAATGTAGGATATCCCAACCTAGACAGCAATGGAAGCTGCAACTAAAATTGTGGCACCTTACACGGAGATATTTTCGGTACCTCACACAATATTGTTATTACTTATGGCATTTATATTACTTAAGTATTTATATTTATGGCATACACGTTGATAGTTCGTATGCCTTGTTTAACATGTTCATAACATGCATGCATTTTGGTGTCCACAGGTGTTCCCTGACCACGGTGATCAACCATCCCCGCCGGGGATTGGCAGATCACCATATACATAGGTACAATGTGTAGTTAAAAGCATGCTTTTAATTTGAATTTTTATGACTTACTATGGTTTAATTTATTGTTTGTAAATACTAAATTGTGGTATTACAAATGTATATGTAGGTGCCACCAACAGTTGCAAGTCCCCATTTTAGTCCTATGTTTCCACCCTCTCCCATGATTCCCCCCCCCTCGCTTCCATCTAGACCCCTCTTTCCGTCCACCCCCTCCCTCCATCCATCCTCCCCTCTCCAACCATAATCCCCCACTCTTCCACGCCCCCCCCCCATCTATACATCCTCCCCAATTTATCCACTCCCCTTGTCTATCCATCCTCCCCCATTCGTTCATGCCCCCCCTCCTTCCAGCTTCCCCTCTTTGTCCACAACCTCCCTTTCGTCCATCCTCCTCCCTCTATGCAGGAATGCCCTCCCATGCACCATCCCTCAACATCCCCCCTATCCCTTTTCGTTTGATACCCTCTATCGTACAACTGGCAGGGGTTCATCGTCCACGACGTCCTCCTCCACCCCATACCACCATGTCTTCTCCCACCATATCTTCCCCACTTCCTGCCACTATTGTGGTATCTACTCTTCCAGTATCATCATCTGTATCTCTAGTGGTTGCAACTGTAGTGACTGCCACTACATCTGCACCCCCCCCCATGATTGCATCAGAGCTGGTTTTCCAGCCATCTGCTCCACCTACTAGCCCAGAAGCCTAGCCATGTCCATCGTCGGAGGTGTTCATGGTGACAATCAAGCTAATTTATGAAAATATTTTGATGCATTAACAAAAATTAATTTAAGCAATTATTACTTTTCAATGAAATGATTGTTGAAAATGTTGTAGGATGGAATTGTTGAGAAGCTCCGCAGATCCAAGACACCTGCCTCACATTTCCCACTCGCATCAGAGGTGATTTATTTAAGATTTGAATTCTACATTTGTTTTATAAATGTGGTAAATGTTGCAAATGCTTGAAAATGACAGTATCTTATATCATTTGTTCCAGATCCTAGAGAGACGGTCTACTCCTAGACAAAACAAGACATGAGGCACCAATAGCTCGAAGAGTAGGAAGATTGACTTTGGAGATGCACCTGGGAGTGATGGGGGTGGTCACAATGCTTGAAACACCATGTTATGTACATTAGCCATGATGTGGCACTTTTGTGCACCAGTTTCCATGTACTTTGTATCTACGGCACGAGTTGCCATGTATTTTGGATCTATGGCATGAGTTGTCGCATTTTCTATAGGGCATGAGTTGCCATTGTATGTACATTGGGAACCATGTTCCACTATTTGCCAGAAATTGTATATGTTTGGATGAGTTTTGCGGCCTTGATGTACATGGATTTTCAGTTATGTGATTTATATCGATGTTGTTTATATTAGTATCTTGTTGTCTAATGTTTTGTGTATCATAATGTGATGTTGTCCAAATTTGGTTTTAACTTATATCCGTCCATGGCATGTGGTCTTAAGTTTTGGTACCAATGATGTCTGTGCATTAGTTGATAATGTGAATCAATCTGAAGCTTACCTAGACCTTAGAAGAGAAGTTGGATATCATAGTTCAGTTTGGTTTATCTTTCCATGTTGATGTATATGTAACTTCGGAATGTATTTCATCTATGTATTTCATATATATTTATTGTACCCTTATAAGAGATGTGTTATTCCTCTATAAGGAAGTGTCGTCATGTGTATTAACAAGTGTCACAAGTATGATAACTTGCCGATGGGTTATTAGACCACCATGTGTGGGGTCGGCCCTAAAATATATATTATATGGTTGATGTACCCAGCTAGACAAGTTGGCCCCATAAGGTTATTGGGAAAACAGGTTAAGTATAAATAGAGATCGAGAGATATCTATTTGGATCACTCATAACTCACACTTCTCTCACTCAGAAAGTGGCACACATTGGAGGAGGAGGATTAGCTGCATAGCAGGAGACTATCTATTGTATTTGGTTGTACTTTGGTTGAGCCATTGCTCTATCTATCTCTGAGGAAGTTGTGGGGTTTTTCACCTTAGGGTTTTCCCCACAGAAAAATCTGTGTGTCTATTGTCTCATGCTTTTGATTCTTGTGATGCTTGACATGCTTGATATGATTGTTATGCATTGATATATTGTACATGTTGTTCTCTCAGTAAAGATCTTAGAGTATATTGAATTAATGCTCAAAATTTAACATGGTATCAGAGCAAACCTGAGAAGAAGACATTGTGCAGTAGATTGACTCTCCTCATCAAGGAGAATCTATCTGTCCAATTAGAATTCAATTTTGAGCATTTTCAGATTTGGCCCTAAAAATTAGGGTTTCCACAAAAATAGGAATTTCTGGAATCTGAAGACATAGATGGAAGCAACTTGCATAAATCGAAGTTTAGGGCTTTGGATCGGGATTTTTGGCTAAGTAGATCTCCGGGAAACTCAAACCCTAATTCAGGGCTCTCCTTAGTGAACCCGGGAAGACAAAAAGGCAAATCTGGGGTAAAGCTTTGCAGATCTCAAATTCTGAATACACCAGGCTGATCAGCACATCAAGGCGCATCTTTCTATCCTTTCAGAAAGTTGAAATTCACATTTTGAATTTTTAGGGTTTCTTCGACAAACCCTAATCTGGGACCAGATCCAATTTTCAACAAATCAAGTGGTAAGACCTAAATCTTTTCTAATTCCATTTGAAGTACTCTTTAAAAATGTCTCACCACACCAAGCTTGAGGATAAGCTTGAAGGGGCTGATAACTTTCAAGCCTCAAAGTATAGGATTGGGTTAATCCTTGAAGAAAATGAGTTGGAATCATATGTAAAAGAAGACATCCCTGTCCCAGAGGATGAAGAGGCTAAGATATTGCATAAGAAGAAATTGGTCAAGGTAAAGAGAATCATTGTTGATTCTATCAAAGACCATCTCATACCCCATGTGTCATCTCTGAAGATGCCCAAGGAGATGTTTCACTCCCTCACCAAGCAATTTGAAGGGAAGAACATAAATCGGAAGATGACCTTGCGGAATCAATTGAAAGGGGTCAAGATGTCAAATGGAGAAACCATTCAATCCTATTTCTCCAAGGTCTCTCAGATCAAGGAACAACTTGAAGTTGTAGATGAAATGGTGGAGAATGGTGAAATTGTTATGACCACTTTGAATGGCCTACCTAGGCCATGGGACTCTTTTATCCAAGGGATCTGTGCAAGAAAGAAACTAATATCCTTCAGTAGATTGTGGTAGGAATGCTCTCAAGAAGAAGCAAGGCCTGTGGCAAGAGAAGAAAATATGGGGAATGAAGATCAAGCTCTCACAGAACACACCAAGAAAGGCAAGTTCAAGAGGGAGCCATTCCATCATAAGAAGAAATCAGCCCATAAAATGAAACTTGGGGATGATTATCAATACCGCATCAAAGGAAGTGGTGAAGCCTCCTACAACCTAGATTCTGGAAACTCTCTGAAGATGAAAGAAGTCCTTTATGTACCTGGGCTCAAGAAGAACCTACTCTCCATCTCTGCATTGGATGCAAAAGGTATAAGGGTTGCATTTGTGGATGGCCAGATCCTAATGTGGCCAAAGGGTAAGCCCATAGATGATGCAATAGTAATTGGAGAGCAAGAGGGAGGTTTGTATAAATTGAAAGGACAACCTGAACATGCCATGGTGCATGAGTCCATGGAGCCAATTGAACTTTGGCATAGAGGACTTGCACATATGCACTACAGAGCATTACCCATTGCAAGTAAGGCTGTAGAAGGTCTTCCTGAAATCAAGACCAAGCATGAAGGTGTTTGCAAAGGATGTGCAAAAGGAAAGAACATTAAGAAGGCATTTCCAAGCAGTGAAAGCAAGGAAAAAGGTATCTTGGAAATCATCCACTCCGATGTATGTGCTCCGATGCCATCCAGTTCTCTGAGTGGGTATGCTTACTATGTCTCTTTCATAGATGACTTCTCCAGGAAGACTTGGGTTTACTTCGTGAAGAACAAAGATGAAGTATTTGATAAGTTCAAGGAATTCAAAACCTTGATGGAGAATCAAACTGATAAGAAGATCAAAACATTCAGATCCGACAATGGTGGAGAATTCACCTCAGGTGACTTCAAGAAGCTTTGTAGTGATTCAGGGATTAAGAGGGAGTTGACTGCTCCTTACAATCCACAACAGAATGGAGTTGTAGAAAGAAAGAAATGAACAATCATGGAAGTAGCAAGGGCAATGCTGCATGACCAGGATCTACCTATGCATCTATGGGCAGAAGTAGCTAGAAAAACTGTGTATGTACAGAATAGAACACCAAACAAGATATTGGACAACAATACACTAGAAGAGGTCTTCTCTTGTAAGAAACCTGAAGTCAGCCATCTCAGAATATTTGTTTGTCCAGTATACACTCATGTCCCAAAGGAAAAGAGGACCAAGCTAGATCCTTCAAGAAAGAAGGGTATCTTTGTGGGTTACAGTGAAAGCTCGAAGGCTTATAGAATATACTTTCCAGGGTTCAAGAAGATTGATGTCAGTAGGGATGTAACATTTGATGAAAACTCAGCATTCATCAAATCAAGGAAAGCACCTATTGAAGTTTATGAAGAACCTAAGGAAACTAGATTTCAAGACACTACCATGACTGAAGCAATTCCAGAAGTTGTTCATGAAATTGAAGATCCGCAAGAACCTGTAGATTCACCTCATTAGAACAAATTTCACAAGAGGAAACCTGCATGGGCTACAGAGCTCATTCAAGATGCAGAAAGTTTCGGCATTCCAGAAGAAGAACACAGAGCAAAGAAGAGAACTAGATCACATACCAGCTATGTTGCTTTACTCTGTGATATCATGAACAAAGAACCTTCCAGTTATGAAGAAGCAGCGAAAAAGAAAGAATGGAAGGATGCCATGGTAGAGGAATACCAATCAATAATGAAGAATGATGTTTGGGATGTTGTCCCAAGACCTAAAGAGAAGTCTGTTGTGACTTCCAAATGGATCTAGAAAATCAAGCATGCTGCAGATGGCAGCATAGAGAAATACAAGGCAAGATTCGTAGCTCGTGGCTTCTCTCAGAAAGAGTAAATAGATTATGAAGAAACTTTTGATCCTGTAGCTAGGTTCACTTCCATCAGAACAGTACTTGCCCTGGCTGTAGTGATGAAATGGAAGATACACCAGATGGATGTCAAGACTGCTTTCTTGAATGGTGTAGTTGAAGAGGAAGTGTATGTGGAACAACCACTCGGTTTTGAAATACATGACAGGGAGTCATATGTGTGCAGATTGAAGAAAGCCTTGTATGGCTTGAAGAAAGCTCCCAGAACTTGGTATGGTAGGATGGACAGTTTCCAATCTAGTTTGAGCTTTACCAAGAGTAAAGCAGATTCCAACCTTTACTACAAGGTTGAGGAAGGGAATCCTATGATTCTACTCTTGTATGTAGATGACATATTTGTAACAGGAGATGATAGATTGATTACAGATACTAAGATGAAGCTTGCTGCCGAGTACGATATGAAAAACTTGGGAATGATGCACTATTTCCTAGGTATGGAGGTGTGGCAGAGTGCAGATGGGTCTTCCTTGGTCAAGGGAAGTACACAGTAGATATCCTGAAGAGATTCGGGATGTTGGATTGCAAGGCCATGGCCACACCTATGGCATCAAACCTTAAGATTCTATGTGATGCTTCATTTGAGCCAGTTGATATCTCTATGTATCATCAGATGATTGGGTCCTTGATGTACCTAACGAACATGAGACCATATATTTGCTTTGCTGTGAACACATTGAGTCAGTTCCTGACAGATCCGAGGAGTGTTCACCTGATTGATATAAAGCATATTCTGAGGTACCTGAAGGGTACAGTTGATTATGGGCTCAAGTATGATGCAAATCAAAAGTTTAACCTGCAAGGTTATGTTGATTCAGATTGGGCAGGCAGCGCTGTAGATAGGAAGAGCACATCTGGGTGTTGCCTCAGTATGGGATCAGGTGTGATCTCTTGGTTTAGCAGGAATCAGCCCTACGTAGCACTGAGTACAGCTGAGGTAGAGTATGTTGTAGCATATTCAGCTAGTTGTGAGGTAGTATGGCACCGAAAGATACTATCTGAGTTATTTGATCTCCCACTGGAGGCTACTAGTATCTTTTGTGACAACCAAAGTTGTGTGAAGCTGTCTGAGAACCCGGTGTTCCACAACAGGTTGAAACACATAGAGATCAAATATCACTATATCAGGGATATGGTGCAGAGAGGAGCGGTGAAGCTCCTGTATGTTGCGACGGACGAGCAGATTGCAGATGTTCTGATGAAGCCACTAGCCAGAGTGAAGTTCAAGTACTTCAGGGAGAGGCTTGGTGTTCTTCAGATCAATGACACTTCAAGAAAGAAGTGATGGACACATTTGTTGAATCCAATCCAAGCATGTTGGAAGGAGGATCCTTCACATGGCTATGGATGTAAGCACTGGATGATGAGCATTAGGACGATGCTCTAGTTACTGCTCGATATATGCATCAGGATGATGCTGGATATGATCAGTTGGATCATTTATATGTATATGTACGCATCATGTTGGATGTTGGATATGATCAGTTGCATCATTTATATGTATATATATGTACGCATCATGTTGGATGCTAGATATTATCAGTTGGATCAATTATATGTATATGTATGTATGCATCATGTTGGATGCTGGATATGATTGGTTGGATCATTTGTATGTATTTTGTATATGCATCATGTTGGATGCTTGGACCATGTATCTGTATATGTATCAGGTGGATACAGTGTATGATCAGGTAGATCATGTATGTTAATATGTATCAGGTATGATCAGGTGGATCATGTATGATGATATGTATCAGGTAGATACTTGGTATGCATCAGGTGGATGCATTCTATGATCAGGATGATCATGATGATGAGCTTCAGGATGTTGCTCCAGATGATATGTACCAGGATGGTACAGTGATGATGATCAGTATGATCTTGAGCATTAGGATGATGCTTCATGCGATGATGATCCGTTGGATCATGAGTATCAGGTTGATACTTGGAGGTCAGAGATGATATGTGGTAGTTTGTGCAAATAGCATGTAATCAGTCCTCAGATATCCGATAGGTTGAGCTGTGTGCTCGTAATCAATCCTGGGATGAGGTATTGCTATGTAGTATGTAATCAGTCCTCAAATATCCGATAGGCTAAGTTGTGTGCTTGTAATTACTCCTGGAATGAGGTATTACTATGGAGACATGTAATCAGTCCTGGAGATCCGATAGGTTGAGCTGTGTGCTCGTAATAAGTCCTGGGATGCTCTTTAGAGATCTTGCCGGTCGTGCTTCGGAACATAAATGTTCTTGGGATGCTCTTTAAAGGTATTGTCTATTCACATGTAATTAGTCCTAGAGATCCGAGAGGTTGAGCTATGTGCTCATAATAAGTCTTGGGATGTTCTTTAGAGATCTTGCCGGTTGTCCTGCGGCACATAAATGTTCCTGGGATGCTATTTAAAGGTATTGTGAAAAAGATGCATGTAATCAGTCCTGAGGAGATCTTGCTGGTCATGCTTAGGCACATAAATGTTCCTGGGATGCTCTTGTCAGGTATTGCATCCGCACATAAAATTAGTCCTGAGAGACCACCTCTATCAGACCGTTCGCACAGATGACGAAGACCTACAAGTGGTGGGCCTACATCTAGTATGAAAAAGGACTGGCTCTGTAGAACTTCCTATGACGAGTAGATTCAGAGATTGGACGAGATAGCAGTAGCTGTGACGATGCATCAATGACGATGATCCAGAGAAGAAGACTTGTGCTAGCAGATTTGTGTCGAGAAATACCTTCCTAGTTAAGAGGGAGTGTTGATGTATATGTAACTTTGGAATGTATTTCATCCATGTATTTCATATATATTTATTGTACCCTTATAAGAGATGTGTTATTCCTCTATAAGGAAATGTCGTCATGTGTATTGACAAGTGTCGCAAGTATGATAACTTGCCGATGGGTTATTAGACCACCATGTGTGGGGTCGGCCCTGAAATATATATTATATGGTTGATGTACCCAGCTACACAAGTGGGCCCCATAAGGTTATTGGGCAAACAGGTTAAGTATAAATAGAGATCGGGAGATCTCTATTTGGATCACTCAGAACTCACACTTCTCTCACTCAGAAAGTGGCGCACATTGGAGGAGGAGGATCAGCTACATAGTAGGAGACTATCTATTGTATTTGGTTGTACTTTGGTTGAGCCATTGCTCTATCTATCTCTGAGGAAGTTGTGGGGTTTTTCACCTTAGGGTTTTACCCACAGAAAAATCTGTGTGTCTATTGTCTCATGCTTTTGATTCTTGTGATGCTTGACATGCTTGATATGATTTTTATGCATTGATATACTGTACATACTGTTCTCTCAGTACAGATCCTAGAGTATATTGAATTAATGCTCAAAATTTAACATTCCACATGTAAAAGCTTGTAATGGTATCTATGTTAAGAAAACATTATAAACATAGGCTAACTCAAACAAAATCATGTGTGATAATTAATCTAAAAGCAAATGGAATAAATGGATGGCAAATCACACCTCATGGCACATAAGATATATATTGGGAACTTGAGTACTAGGAAAAGAATAATTAAAAATAGAAAATGTCCATTGTTGTCAAAAGGTTAAAATGAGATCCAACATGATTTTTAATAGCTCTACATAATGAGATCCAAAAGGTCCATACTCTACATAGTGAAATGTCGTCACTTGTATTTATATTGACCATTTTGTCTACTTAAGATCACGCAACAAATTAATAACCAAGTTATGGAATCATTTCTTAATCAATTGTCACCATACAAATAGGACAACATTGAGCACAATGTATAGCTAGCTCATTAATTCTCACTCATGGATATAGCCACCTTTGATTTGATGACCATCACATCCAATACCATTTAGAATTAGGAATTCCTTAATTTATCATTATGTGATAGCGATCTAATATTATGTAGACACGTTGACTTAAACACATATAGTTGACATTACAATAAATGACTACTATGAGGTGTATTTTTGAGGCTATATCCACCTCAACACACCAACTTGTTACCCCAATACCCCAAATGCTTTCGAATTCTGTATGGAAGGGATTGAGGGGTATTAGGACATCCTAATTAATCTATTGGACACTTAGACACTTGTTAAAGACATTTAGGACTTGCATTACATCAATGGAGTCACACATACACCCTCATCAAGTTGCATGCATCCATTAGTGCGCCATCAACACTAGAACATGTAAGCATTACTACATGTTGGAAAGCTTTACTAATGTTATGATAATATTAGGTTTTCCATCCATTAAGAAGGTTGTCATAGGTGTGCATATCCACCATATAAAAATATTCACGCTACAACCAATTTCAAACCATTAGGTTTCTAAATTAAGTATCTGGTGCTAGGTACAATGGTTTTGTAGTTGTATGCACCCTTGCTATATAGATGAGAAACTATGCATATATGTGTATAGTGATTTGGATTCAAATGTATGCAAATGGATATATATGTACAATGAAAATGATTTAATTTTTATATGTATTATAATTTAGGGCTAGATCTTAGGATGCATAATAGGGTTTCATTGTGATTAGAATACAACCTAGGGTTTACGCTACCAACTAGGGTTTTTAGGCTAGGCTCTCGTGTTTCTAGGCTAGGATCCAAGCTCTAGGTTCACCATCTTAATGTTTAATTCCACTATCATGACATCATTCTCACCAATACCATGCCCAGTACTACAATCACCATCAAGCCTTTCAATCCCACTTTGTACATTTCCAATACTTCCAAGTTAAAATTTATAGTTCTTGTTGCCAAAAGATTTTCACTTATCTATTCACATAGAAAAATCCACTTTTGTGAAAGATTTGTTGTAGCTTGGTATTTGCAAGTTCACATGCAATAATAGTTGAGAAATCCAAAACATCCTATACCTTGGAAAAACATCATAGTACAGTCTCAATAGCAATGTGTTTTTGAATGAATAGCCTCTATAAAGGGCATACTATATTTATCTAGTCTTTAAAGCCAAGTCATTTGGAATAGAATGTTACAATTTCAATTACACCATTAATGCAACGTGTTGAAATTGAAAGCTCTGTTTTGTTGCATTACATGTGGCGGATTGAAAAATTGATAAAAATGGAGTACCTCGTTCGGGACACAGAAAATGCTCACATATTAAGATATGTTCCTTAAGAGCCTGTATTTGATATAAACTTATATATTTTATAACAATATAAATTAATGCATTTTCACTAAAGAATCAACTCTTTTGGTTTATTGATTTTTTAGCATTAACATAAACTAACACAACCGTTTAACTTGGCTAGTGGATAGGTTTCAATTTAAGTGACATTAAGAAGTTATTTGTTGTGTTTTCTCCATGCTTAGTTGTAATCACCTCACCTATTGTTTATGTCTTAACTGCATGTTACCTTCTTCAGTTAACTAGGTTATTTGTGGCTATGTGGTATCCATGTATGAGCTACCCATGCAATAGCTACTAGTTATTTTTTATATATATATTTTTATAATTGTTTATTTCAAATTTTGAACACCCAAAAAACCAATTTGGATAGTACACTTGTCTCATCGTCCTTCAATCTAGCAAAACCATAAATGGTAGTCCACCCAAAATTCTAAAATATAAACACCTATCGATCTAATTAGCTTTCTTTTTAAGATATATTTTCTAATTAAACAATTTAGTTTTATTTTAACTGTTTTTATTATTTTTAAAATATCATTTCAAGTCATCAAGAGCCATGCATTTGTGTTGATTGCCATGATGTTGTTGAATGCATCTCTAAGGTAACAAAGAAATTATATACATTGAAATCAGACAACATGTTGAAAGATTAAAAGATTGAATATGTGTATTTGAAGCTAAAGAAAAGAAAAATCTAACATATTTTAGTAATAAATTTTTATTATCATAAAAAATTCTAAAAACTATATAGGGATCAATGATATTTCTTGTATACCTTCTTGACCTCATTTATTCTTCATAATTTATAATAGTACATACATGTAGAGGTATTGTCACAATTTCATATTATTTTATGGCTTCTTCATTAATAACATATATGCCATGTTTATAAATACATGATTAATGCTCTCAATATAAACATAAAATTTTATGTTAGTTAAAAGGAAGTATTTATCACAATAATCCATAAAGTATTAGTTTCCTTTAAGACTTGAGTAAGGGAAGATAAATTTTATGTTAACCATGAAATAGCTATAAGATTAAGTCTCCCTTACTAGTATTCAAGTTCATTGCAAGGTATATGTGACCAGTGAAATTTTACTTCAAGTTACATAATAAGCATATTGTAATTAATACCATCCCGTCCAACCTAATGATTTCATGTAAGCTTTAAGACCTAAACTAAGGATGCAAGCTTTTATTGAAAAAAGGAAAATGTGACTTAATTTCCCACATCAAGGTATTGAACTAAGTTAAATTTTTAATGAACTTAGTAATGTGTTCTCCGATACAATTCCAAGTTTACATATTATAAATCATTAATTAATACTTAACAATGAAAAAAATAATTGTGTATCCTTTTTAGGTCCATTACAAGTGAGTTGGATTTTCTCTCACCATAGACCATTTTCCATTAATTAATCCACATGCTTATTAATCAATCCACATTAGTTGAGCTTGAATGGGTAGAGAGTGTCTAATTTCCATTGACTTTTAGCATGAATTTGCTAGGAAAGATTCAATATTGCGCCATGAATGTTGTTACTCATCCTCCCTAAGACAGCATAAGCCAAATGATCATTAAATACTATTATATAAATTACAATGATTGTTTTCGTATTATACATTCATATGACAATATAGAAATTGTATATTATACTTTAACATCAACAATATTATTAAGACAATTAATCAACAATATTATTAAGATAATTAATCGTGACCATCAAATAAATTGGTCCATAAATTTAACCATAACAATAATCACAAACTGAGCCATAAAGAATTCATTATATATACATGTGTCAAAACATGTATCTATAATAAAATGGTCCACCTACACATTTTTTTTACAAAATCACATGTTGCTCCTAATGTACATAATGGCACCTTTAACCCAAACAAGAAAGAATGACAACTCTTTACTATCATAGTGTGATGTTAAGAAGTGCATAAAGAAATGTTTTTACTATCATAGTAAATGGTTATTAATGTTAGAAATAGTAATTACTTCAGTTAGCTTTAGCTTTTACTTGAGTTACTATTTAGAAGTTCAGTTAATAAATGCAACAGCATGCTTTGCATGCATGCAAAAGCTAGGTTAGAGCTTTTAGGGTTTTCCATAAGTGTTTAAATACACATTACATTATTGTTTGTAACACATCAGTTGATTTCCGTTTATGAATAAAGATTGAAGAGCCGTAGCTCATTCCGCATTATCTTTGTTTATTTCTGCCTCCAACCTTCAGTTTGGTATCAGAGCATAGGAGAAGATCAAATTGGTAGCATCAATGTCTGGAGAAGCCAAAGCCGTAGCTTTGAAGAATTTGCAAGTTTTTTTTGAAGAATTTTTTTTGGAGAAATTATCAAAAAAGAAAAAAAAAAATTGAGTACCGCACCCTCCCTATAGTTCACAGAGCGGTACTGTAGGAACTATCGCGCCCACAGTATAGTCTAAAGCGCGGTAGTTTGGGGAGATACGAGGTAAAAAATCGAGATTTCACCACGGCCTTTCCTTAAGACAAAGAGCGGTAATTAGAACAAGGCGGCATTTTTTGGACAAGTGCAAAAAGCTTTTTACTTTATGTGATTCTTTTTTGACTTTCACGCAGTTATTGAGTAAGAATTTTTTCTTTTTACAAGAGAAGAAGATATTTGAAGATATTTTTCAAATCTTGTTTAAGAGGGAGAATTATTATTTGTTTTTTAAAAAAAGAGGAAGGGAGATTATTTTGAATAGAGCTAGTGAAAGACACCGCAGCGTCTATGGATTCTAGCAGCAATCAATCTCAGATTTCTCCTCTTACAGGGAAAAAGGACTATGATGTCTGGGCCACGAGGATGGCGGTTTATCTCAGGTCAGAAGATGCATGGGAATATGTCATGTCTGGCTATTCCGAACCTGCAGATGATGCAGCTTTTCAAGCCCTTTCAAACGCAGAGAAGGATGTCCTGCAAGCGCACAGGAACAAGGATGGAAAGGCACTGCATCTCATAATGAACGCTTTGGATAACAGCGTATTTCCAAAGATATCAGCATCTTTACATGCCAAAGCAGCATGGGATACCTTGGCGACTAGTTATCAAGGTGCTGGTAAGGTTCAAACAGTAACACTCCCAAACCTAAGAAGAGACTTTGAAGATCTGAAGATGAAAGAATCAGACTCTGTAGACTCTTTCATGACCAAAGTCATGGGGATTGTTAATCAGCTGAATATCTATGGTGAAAATATTGGAGATCAAAGGGTGGTTGAAAGGGTTCTGAGATCCCTACCCCACAAATTTGAGTCGAAAGTTTCAGCGATTGAAGAAGCAAAAGATCTGAGTACTCTCTCTATAGACGAGTTGACCGAATCTTTACTTTCATTTGAATCCATACTCAACATGAATGAAGAATCCTCTCAAGAGAATGCTTTCAAAGCACATGTCTCATTCTCAAGAGGCAGAGGAAGAGGCAAAGGCAGAGGAGGATTAAGAGGACGAGGCAGAAGTGGCTGAAGTAATGGAAATGGAGATCAAGATCACCATCATAACCATGAAGGTGGAAACTGTGACAATAAAAGGTCAGATAAATCTAATATTCAGTGTTATTATTGCAATAAATTTGGGCATTATGCTCATGAATGCAAAAAGAAAAAGGCTGATCAAGCAAATCATAATGCTAATGTGACTAATACCTCTGAGGATAAAGATGATATGTTATTTCTTACATGTCATGCTGCACACGAAAGCCCAAAGGGACTTTGGCTTTTAGATAGTTGCTGCAGTAACCATATGACAGGTGACATAGGTCTAATTGCAGACCTAGATGAATCAGTGAGGACAGAGGTCAAAGTTGGCACGGATGAGGTGGTTCCAGTTCTTGGAAAAGGAGTGGTCAACATTCTGACCAAACAAGGCCAACAAAAGACAATCTCAGATGTCTATTATGCTCTAGGATTGAAGCATAATCTGCTTAGCATTGGGCAACTCACTGAAAAGAAGTACAAACTTGTCTTTGATGGATCAGACTGTGAAATTTATGACCCAAATCGACATTTGATCATCAAAATACAAGTGACTAGGAACAGGATGTATCCACTAGTCATGAATTGCAGCAACAAGGTAACCTCTTTTGCTCAAAAAGCCACTTGCATGGATGATTATTGGTTATGGCATTTTAGATATGGACATCTTCACTTTGGTGGTCTCAAGTTTTTGCAGCAGAAAAAGATGGTAAAGGGATTGCCCCCTATGAAGGAGCCAGAAAGCAGTTGTGAGTGTTGCATCATTGCAAAGCAGCACAGGGATAGCTTTCCTAAAGGTATGTCTCGAAGGGCCCTTGCACCTTTAGAACTTATTCATACTGATCTGGTTGGACCAATGCAAACTCAATCGATTGGTGGAAGCTATTACTTCCTTACATTTATTGATGATTTTAGTAGAAAAACATGGGTGTATTTCCTTCGTCAGAAGGCTGAAACTTTTGGCAAGTTCAAGGAATTTAGGGCTTTGTTTGAAAAACAAAGTGGTTATCAACTCAAAGTATTGAGATCTGATGGAGGGGGAGAGTATGAATTAAAGGAATTTCATTATTACTGCAAGCATCATGGAATCAAGAGGCAATTCACTACAAGATATACTCCTCAGCAGAATGGTATTGCGGAACGCAAGAACAGAACCATCATGAATATGGAAAGGAGCATGCTGAAAGGAAGAAATGTGTCCCATGAATTTTGGGGAGACGCAGTGGCTTGTGTTGTTCATGTGATGAACAGATCTCCCACCAAAATTGTGAAGAACAGAGTACCAGAGAAAGCATGGTCAGGTATGACTTGTAATGTTTCTCATTTCAGAGTATTTGGTTGTGTTGCTTATGCTCATGTTCCTAAACAACTAAGAAAAAAGCTAGACGACAGGAGTGAGAAATGTATATTTCTTGGATACGGTGAACAAACTAAAGCCTACAAGCTGTATAACCCTATTACCAAAAAGGTTATTCTCAACAGCGATGTTTTGTTCAAGGAGGAAGATTCATGGAATGGAACCATAGACAAGGGTATGGGAGCTGCAATACCCCAACCAGAAGATGGAGAAGATGAGGAGCTGATTGGACAACAAGATCCAGTAGCATCTTCACCAGTAGTAAATACTCCAGAAAGAACACCTAGAAACTCAGTTCGAGGTGAAGCATCAAGTCCGCAGTCAGGTAATGAATCTGATCACAATAATAAAAAGACTAGAAGATTGACAGATATTTATGATGAATTGGATGCAAATACCAATTATGTTTTTATTGCTAGTGAACCTGTGTTCTATGAAGAGGCTGTAAAACAAGAGCATTGGGTAAATGCTATGGACGAAGAGATATATTCCATTGAGAGAAATGATACATGGGATCTAGTTGACCTGCCAAAGAATAAGAAACCCATTGGTGTGAAGTGGGTTTATAAAACCAAACTCAATGAAAAAGGTGAGATTGATAGGTACAAGGCAAGGTTAGTAGCAAAGGGTTTCTCGCAACAACCAGGAATTGATTTTGGAGAAACTTTTGCACCAGTGGCAAGATTGGACACAGTAAGAGCAGTCCTAGCAATTGCAGCACAGAATAAATGGAAAGTGTATCAGGTGGATGTCAAGTCAACATTCTTGAATGGAATTCTTGAAGAAGAAATTTATGTGGAGCAGCCACATGGGTATGAAATAAAAGAACATGAAGACAAAGTTTACAAGTTGAAGAAAGCTCTATATGAGCTCAAGCAAGCTCCAAGAGCTTGGTATAGCAGAATTGATTCTTATCTGATCAAAAATGGTTTTAGCAGAAGCAGCAGCGAACCAACACTTTACACAAAGGTAAATCAACAAGGATAGATTTTAATAGTTTGTTTGTATGTTGATGATATGATTTTTACAGGTGACCTCTCAGTAGATGAGTTCAAGATAGCTATGAAGAAAGAGTTTGAGATGACAGACCTTGGATTGATGAGGTTCTTTCTTGGCCTAGAAGTAGAACAGTCAGAAAAGGGTATATTTATCTCTCAAAATAAATATGGTAATGAAGTTCTTAAGCGATTCAGAATGCTTAATTGCAAAACAACACCTACATCAGTGGCAACCGGTACTAAGTTGAGCGAAGAAGATTGCAGTCCCAATGTAGATCCAACATTGTATAAGAGACTTGTAGGAAGTCTCATGTACCTCACAGCTACGAGACCTGATATTATGTTTGCTCTCAGCTTGATTTCAAGGTTCATGGAGTCTCCCAAAGACTCGCATTGGCAAGTTGGCAAAAGGATCTTACGATATCTTGCAAGGACTTCAAGCTATGGAATTTTATACTCAAGCAAGGAGTATGATGTTTTGACAGGTTTCACTGATAGTGATTTTGCAGGAAGTTTGGATGACAGGAAGAGCACTTCCGGTCATGTTTTTCATCTTGGATCACGGGTGATTTCATGGGAATCCAAGAAGCAGCCCATTGTGACACTTTCATCGACAGAAGCAGGGTATGTAGTAGCGACATCAGCAACATGTCAAGCAGTCTGGTTACGCAAAGTTTTAGAAGGTCTTCAACAGAAACAAGAAGGACAAACCACAGTTTATTGTGACAACAACTCAGCAATCGCTCTATCCAAGAACCATGTTTTTCACCAGAAAAGCAAGCACATTGATACTAGATATCACTTCATAAGAGAGCTTGTGAACAATGGTGAAGTTCATGTTGAGCATTGTAAATTGATTGACCAATTGGCTGACATATTCACAAAACCATTGGCAAAAGATATTTTTGAAATTCATAGAAATAATTTAGGCATTGTAAAAGCTGCAGTAGTTAGCAGTAGTAATTAAGAGGGAGTGTTAGAAATAGTAATTACTTCAGTTAGCTTTAGCTTTTACTTGAGTTACTATTTAGAAGTTCAGTTAATAAATGCAACAGCATGCTTTGCATGCATGCAAAAGCTAGGTTAGAGCTTTTAGGGTTTTCCATAAGTGTTTAAATACACATTACATTATTGTTTGTAACACATCAGTTGATCTCCGTTTATGAATAAAGATTGAAGAGCCGTAGCTCATTCCGCATTATCTTTGTTTATTTCTACCTCCAACCTTCACTTAAGACATGAAAATTGAATCAATGTTCTTTAAATGTTGAAAGATTGAATATATGTATTTGAAACTACATAAAGGTAAGATAACATATTTTATTAATAAATTTGTATTATCATAAAAAAATCCAAACACACTATAGGGATCAATGATATTTCTTGTATCATTTATTCTTCATAACTTATAATAGTATACATGTATTGTGGTAACTTCATCATTTTTTATGGCTTGTCCGTTAACAACGTGTACGCCATGTCTACTTGTTTATAAATATCATCATTAGTGCTTAGTCCCTTGTAATATATGATTATAAACATAAAATTTTACGCTATTTAAAAGGAATTATTTATCACAATAATCCATAAATATAGAGTAAACACTATTTTCGTTTAAGACTTTAGGAGGGGAAGATAAATTTTGTGTTAACCATGAAATAGCTATAAGATTAAGTCTCCCTTACTTGTATTCAAGTATATTACGATGTGTACATCACAAGTGAAATTTTACTTTAAGTTTCGTATTAAGCATATGATAAACAATACCACCTAGTCCAACTAGACAAAAAAGATCATGTACTTTCAAGTAAGCTTAAGATCTAACATAAGGATGTAAGCTTGTATTGCAAAAGAGGTAAATGTTTCTTAATTTACCAAATCAGGGTATCAAACTAAGTTAAAATTTTAATGATCTCACTAAAGCATTTTCCAATACAATTCCAAGTTTACATATTATAAAATCACTCGTTGATCTTTTATAGTGAAAAATAAAATTGTGTATTTTTAATTAATCCACATGCTTATTAATCAATACTAGATAAAGTAAGACTAGTTTACATATGTGTGAGACCCTAGGTCTCCTTAAGATTTCCCTTGACCTCGTGAAGTCATAGATGATTTCACTGAGGTCGTGTATGCTCCTGCATCAATAATATTGAACAAAAAGATCACTTTTGACAATTTGGAGGTAGAGTGATTTCACTTAAAAGAATGGAGATAGAAAAATTTGAATATGGAGCATTAAAGTGTTAAAGGCTTATTACTTATAATAAATTACACCAAACCCTTCATGCTAGCTCACTTAATTGCTCTACCAATTATAGGATGCACCCTTTACATGACCAAAGAAACATGAAAAACCAAAAAACTTAGTTTTTAACTTGGTGGAAACCATAATAACGTGTGTAATCATTTTCAATGCAAATAACTGAGTCATGCCAACAATGAAAAACACATTTACACATATTTAGACTAAACTTAAAATGTAAAATAAATAATTATAATGAATAAGAGTTCAACCTATACTTAAAACCACTGCCTTGACTTATACCCTACTTAATTTCTTTATAACAGTCATCAAAATCTACAGCAACTACCGAGTCCATTGATTAAGCTGTCATTTCCATTTTTTGTTCAATCTATTGTTTTATTGACTAAATCCCCTTACTAAACTGTTCATATAATCTTGCATATAAATAAAGTTACAAAATAAAAATTCTTATAATGCAAATAAATAAAATGTTACAAAATAAAAATTTAATATATTAGAATTAATATGATTCATTTTAATTGACGGACGCATTACAAATTTACAACTATAGATCCACTTGGCATGAATCGAGAAACTGATTCATTCATGGAGAAACCCATAAAAAATTCCGTTGGTCTGCAAGCATAGTTAATTTATATCGTTCTTTCATCAATTATATTTACCTTAAAAACACCAGAAAAGGATCTTAGAAACTATGAGAAACTAAAGTCGTTTGGGAAGAAACGGATTTATGGCTTGAGAAACGGAACGACCTTGGAAAAAGGCTGAACGGCGTTTCACGTCAGGTTTCAGTTTCTAAGCCGTTTTTGGAGAGAAACGACTGACTACGTTCCGTTTCTGGTAACAGAGAGTTGCACGTAACACCAATCGACGATTCTACACCAATCAACGATTCGATACATCTTCAATGCGAAACCGGCGATTATAAAAGTTTGTACAGCAATCGATGATACCTCCTCACTGCGAAACTTTCGAAACTTGCAGCTCGGAATTAAGTTGGTTAGCATTTTTTCTTAGCAGCTGCTAAACATGGAGGCTGGGAATACAGCGTGAATATGGAATACGTAACTGCCAATGTTGTACCCGCTTTGAGGCTGGGAATACAGCGTGAATATGGTGTTGATGAGATGAGAGAACTTGTGAGATGTTGGGAAACTTACAAGGTGATGTTTATACGGCTGTCACACATTTTTAACTTTGTGGATTGTAGTTTAGCTGATTTGAAGCTCCCCAATACCTCAATAAATTTGTCTATCTCCTCGCTCTCACGAAGTGAGAGCCCAATCAAATTACTTCCACATTCCAGTTTGAGTTGATTGATCCAATTAGAAATCTTGTGAAACAACAAGCCATTGACTCTTAGATAATTTAGATCTGTCATGTCTGCTTCCAGTGTTTCAAGTTTCGGGCAGTTCAGAATTAAAACCTGCACGCAATAATCATATATATGTAAATGTTTAAGGTTGGGAGCACAGATTTCAGGCTCTCACAGCCCATTGCAGCATACTAGGGAAAGTTTCTGCAAAAGTGGGCAATGAGAGATAAAGTTGGCTAAACATTCATCATCTGTAAATACCATTTCCTTCACGCTGCAAGTAATGAGATGGTTGAACCGCGTAAAATGGCTTGAGAGGACGGGAGAGAGAGTAGTTGGTGAGTGTGAGTAGCGAGACTAGTGCAAGAGAAAAGGGCAGTCGGTGGGATATCTTTTTCACTGGAGGGATGGCACAGAGTGAGGTGTTGAACATTCTTCCCCGACACAATCTCCAACCAATTCCATACGCGGGGATACTTGGAGATTGTAGATTCTTCCCCGACACAATGTCAATCCCCGCGTATGGAATTGCTTGGAGATTGTGTCGAGCAAGAATGTTCAACACCTCACTCTGTGCCATCCTTCCAGTGAAAAAGATATCCCACCGACTGCCCTTTTCTCTTGCTACTCTCACACTCACCAACTACTCTCTCTCCCGTCCTCCAACCCATTTTACACGGTTCAACCATCTCATTACTTGCAGCTTAAAGGAAATGGTATTTACAGACGATGAATGTTTAGCCAACTTTATCTCTCCTTTCCCACTTTTGCAGAAACTTTCTGTACTATGCTGCAATGGGCTGCTGAAATCTGTGCTCCCAACCTTAAACATTTACATATATATGATTATTGCATGCAGGTTTTAATTCTGAACTGCCCGAAACTTGAAACACTAGAAGCAGACATGACAGATCTAAATTATCTAAGAGTCAATGGCTTGTTGTTCACAAGCTTTCTAATCGGATCGATCAACTCAAACTAGAATGTGGAAGTAATTTGGTTCAACTTGTCCGCAGACAAATTTATTGAGGTATCGGGGAGCTTCAAATCATTTTTCAGACCAATACTAATACCAATGCTCTTTTCGATGATTATGTAAAGAAGGCATTTGTTTCAATCTCCAACACTCGAATTGCATGACTCAAAAGCGCAGAATTGCTGGCTTCATATTTTACCATCATATCCTTAAAAACGGTGGGGCTAAATATTTCACCCATGATGATGTGGCTTCATATTACCATCATATCCTTAAAAACGGTGGGGCTAAATATTTCAGCCATGATGATATGGAATGTACTCTCCAAAGGAGGGGGGAAATTTTGAAATGTGAGAGTGATACAGATCTATTGGCAGCAATTTATAGCTAAAAACTAGCTCGTAGATTTCTATCTTAGTGAAAATAAAGATACAATTGAAAGTGAAAATGAAGATACACATGAAAATGAAGATGAATATAAGGACCTCACTAGGTAGTAAGTTTAAATTAATGGAAATCTTTGTTTTCACAAGAAGTTTATTAATTTTGGCAAAAATCAAATCATTTTAAAACCCCAAAACATTTATTTCATCATAATAAAATATTATATTAGATGTAATATTATATTTGATGTGCTTATTTTCTCTAAAAGTTCAATGGTATTAATGTCAATTAATTTTATTTAAGTGAGTTGAGTGCACATTTATTGATAAATCTTAATATGTTTATTTGAGATTTTTCATGATATGATGGGTTAATTAATAGTTTCACTCACCATTTTAAATATTAAATATGTTTGAACAAAATAATATTTTAATACTTATTAGGGTTGAATTTTCAAGGCGGTAGTGGTGAGTATTCTAAATGTATTATCCATCCACATCTAATGCCTTACAAATAATTGATTAATTACAACATTTGTTTGACCTAATTAATTATTTACATATTCCTTTTTAATTTTCACCAATGCTACAATTAATCCTTTGAATAGTTAATTTACTCAATTATATTTATAATAATTGAGTTGATCCAGTATGTTTTATAATAAAGGAAAATTTTATTATTATTAACATTAATCAAATAATAATAACAATAATACTTATAATATTAATAATAATAATAATTAGTGTTTGATAATTAATAATAATATTTATTTGTTTATCCGACAAGTACCCTAATACTAACACAATGTTCTTTCATTTATAAACAAAACACCCTTAATGGTTTAAACAATCTTGACAAATATTTAAACACGACCTTTCGTGACAACAATTCTAATTGATGACACTTGATCAATTACTTATTATAGTGTTCACATACAATTAATGAATACCTTAATTGACTTGTTTTACACATATCCAAATAACTTAACATTCATTATGTGAATTTGATCAATGCATAACTAACATATTTTCCTACGAAAACTTCTACAATTATTCAGCATGTTAAGTATTTGTGTATCGTTACTAGCATACATGTGCAAAGTGTGCATGTGTGGCTAGCGTATGCACAGGTGAGAAATGTACTATAAGAGAGCATCATCTCGCATAAGCATACTTGCTAACTAATAATAATAATCTTCCATGAAGGTAGAACGAGCATACATATAACCTAATTACTTTAGCATTATTAGTTTTTGTAAGAGTTATTCATTGAAGGTTTCATATCATTATATTTATATTCACAATAATTTACTCAATCAATTACAGGGAAGGGTTCCTACCACCACTAACTTAGATCATAATAATCTATGAAACAAATGTAATATACTGAGTTACAACACAAGAATCAAACAAATGTTTCAACACACACACAAATAGTTAAGTTCCCTCTAAAACATCCAAGACATTCCTATATACCTACCTCCCTCTACCTAATTCACATATAACTTCCACATCCTATCATTCCACTGTTCGACTACCCTGAAGTGTCACGCGATGACGGGCTCTAGTTAGAACCTGTAAGCAGAATTTTCGACTACATCGAACAAGTCTCTACAACAGGCACCCACTAGTCATCATCACACACCTTGGGGAGCGTTCCATAGCACATCCCTCCCATGACTCCAGGTTTCATGGATAAATGGTGGTTAATGCATCCACCCCCATAATGGAACAAGGGACTATGTGTATATCAACATAGTGATTGCGCTGCGACTCTTGTACTGAATTGTTTTCATCAAATAACCAAGTTGGGCAGTTGAGTTTCCTTAAACCCCACCCCAACACACACAGCATGATAATAACATAATACTCATGCTAAACAATAATGCATCACGTGCCTACCATTTATATTTTAGAATTCATGTCCTAGTGGTACTCCGCTATCACTTGGCTCTTTTAACCTCTAGGTTAGTCTCCAATCACAAGATCGAGAATATCGTGCAATCATTGACATGCATATACATTTCATTACTAATGAACAATGATGAAAAATCATTTCCCTATATAACATGCACCCCGTATCATATCCATCCATGCAACATATAAATTTAACTTTGTATCCACGTACCCATCATTTATTAAATTGCATTTTAGAGACATAAGCAAAACACGAGCATATTTCATCATTTTAACATCACACTCATATATATAAATGCCGAAAATAATAAATCCATATGTCCACAGTGTAATAAAACTGACAAAGTTCCACACTAAGAAGGAAACAACATGGGGAAATGGTGGTTCAGGTGGTAAAGTCAAAATGGAGCATAAGAAGAGGCTAAGATATTGCATAAGAAGAACTTGGTCAAGGCAAAGAGAATCATTGTTGATTCTATCAAAGACCATCTCATACCCCATGTGTCATCTCTGAAGATGCCCAAGGAGATGTTTGACTCCCTGACCAAGCTATTTCAAGGGAAGAACATAAATCAGAAGATGACCCTGCGGAATCAATTGAAAGGGGTCAAGATGTCGAATGGAGAAACCATTCAATCCTATTTCTCCAAGGTCTCTCAGATCAAGGAACAACTTGAAGTTGTAGATGAAATGTTGGAGAATGGTGAAATTGTTATGACCACTTTGAATGGCCTACCTAGGCCATGGGACTCTTTTATCCAAGAGATCTGTGCAAGAAAGAAACTAATCTCCTTCAGTAGATTGTGGGAGGAATGCTCTCAAGAAGAAGCAAGGCTTGTGGCAAGAAAAGAAAATATGGGGAATGGAGATCAAGCTCTCACAACACACACCAAGAAAGGCAAGTTCAAGAGGGATCCATTCCATCACAAGAAGAAATCTTCTCATCCTTATCACAAAGATAAGAAAGATCTAAGGTGTTTCAATTGTAATGAGAAAGATCACTTTGCTTCAGAATGTCCCAAGAACAAAAGGGATAACCACAACAACAACAACAACTCCAGCAAGAAGAAGAACGGTAACAAAAGAAGGTACCATGCTCATGCTGCCGAAGATGATGAACCTCCAAAGAAGAAAGATAGGGCAGAAAGTGATGATAACTCATCAAGTGAAGAAGAGTATGTTCTAATCTCTGCTCTCATAGGTACTGTCTCTCATGGTTGTAATGATTGATTAATTGATAGTGGGGCTTCTAAACAAATGACTGGGTTTAAAGAATCTTTTGTAAATCTATCTGAACATGAATCAGCCCATAAAGTGAAACTTGGGGATGATTATCAATACCCCATCAAAGGAAGTGGTGAAGCCTCCTACAACCTAGATTCTGGAAAATCTCTGAAGATGAAAGAAGTCCTTTATGTACCTGGGCTTAAGAAGAACCTACTCTCCATCTCTGCATTGGATGCAAAAGGTATGAGGGTTTCATTTGTGGATGGCCAAGTCCTAATGTGGCCAAAGGATAAGCCCATAGATGATGCAGTAGTAATTGGAGAGCAAGAGGGAGGTTTGTATAAATTGAAAGGACAACCTGAACATGCCATGGTGCATGAGTCCATGGAGCCAAGTGAACTTTGGCATAGAAGACTTGCACATATGCACTACAGAGCATTACCCATTGCAAGTAAGGCTGTAGAAGGTATTCCTGAAATCAAGACAAAGCATGAAGGTGTTTGCAAAGGATGTGCAAAAGGAAAGAACATTAAGAAGGCATTTCCAAGCAGTGAAAGCAAGGAAAAGGGTATCTTGGAAATCATCCACTTCGATGTATGTGGTTCGATGTCATCCAGTTCTCTGAGTGGGTATGCTTACTATGTATCTTTCATAGATGACTTCTCTAGGAAGACTTGGGTTTACTTCTTGAAGAATAAAGATGAAGTATTTGATAAGTTCATGGAATTCAAAACCTTGATGGAGAATCAAACGGATAAGAAGATCAAAACATTCAGATCCGACAATGGTGGAGAATTCACCTCAGGTGACTTCAAGAAGCTTTGCAGTGATTCGGGGATTAAGAGGGAGTTGACTGCTCCTTACAATCCACAACAGAATGGAGTTGTAGAAAGAAAGAACTGAACAATCATGGAAGCAACAAGGGCAATGCTGCATGACCAGGATCTACCTATGCATCTATGGGCAGAAGTAGCTAGAACAACTGTGTATGTACAGAATAGAACACCACATAAGATATTGGACAACAAGACACTAGAAGAGGTCTTCTCTGGTAAGAAACCTGAAGTCAGCCATCTCAGAATATTTGGTTGTCCAGTATACGCTCATGTCCCAAAGGAAAAGAGGACCAAGCTAGATCCTTCAGGAAAGAAGGGTATCTTTGTGGGTTACAGTGAAATCTCGAAGGCTTACAGAATATACTTTCAAGGGTTCAAGAAGATTGATGTCAGTAGGGATGTAACATTTGATGAAAACTCAGCATTCATCAAATCAAGGAAAGCACCCATAAAAGTTTATGAAGAACCTAAGGAAACTAGATTTCAAGACACTACCATGACTGAATCAATTCCAGAAGTTGTTCGTGAAATTGAAGATCTGCAAGAACCTGTAGATCCACCTCGTTAGAACAACTCTCACAAGAGGAAACCTGTATGGGCTAGAGAGCTCATTCAAGATGCAAAAAGATTCTGCATTCCAAAAGAAGAACACAGAGCAAAGAAGAGAACTAGATCACATACCAGCTATGTTGCTTTACTCTGTGATATCATGAACAAAGAACCTTCCAGTTATGAAGAAGCAGCGAAAAAGAAAGAATGGAAGGATGCCATGGTAGAGGAATACCAATCAATAATGAAGAATGATGTTTGGGATGTTGTCCCAAGACCTAAAGAGAAGTCTGTTGTGACTTCCAAATGGATCTACAAAATCAAGCATGCTGCAGATGGCAGCATAGAGAAATACAAGGCAAGATTCGTAGCTTGTGGCTTCTCTCAGAAAGAGGGAATAGATTATGAAGAAACTTTTGATCCTGTAGCCAGGTTCACTTCCATCAGAACAGTACTTGCCCTGGCTGTAGCGATGAAATGGAAGATACACCAGATGGATGTCAAGACTACTTTCTTGAATGGTGTAGTTGAAGAGGAAGTGTATGTGGAACAACCACTCGGTTTTGAAATACATGACAGGGAGTCATATGTGTGCAGATTGAAGAAAGCCTTGTATGGCTTGAAGAAAGCTCCCAGAACTTGGTATGGTAGGATGGACAGTTTCCAATCTAGTTTGGGCTTTACCAAGAGTAAAGCAGATTCCAACCTTTACTACAAGGTTGAGGAAGGGAATCCTGTGATTCTACTCTTGTATGTAGATGACATATTTGTAACAGGAGATGATAGATTGATTGCGGATATTAAGATGAAGCTTGCTGCCGAGTTCAATATGAAAGACTTGGGAATGATGCATTATTTCCTAGGTATGGAGGTGTGGCAGAGTGCAGATGGGATCTTCCTTGGTCAAGGGAAGTACACAGTAGATATCCTGAAGAGATTCGGGATGTTGGATTGCAAGGCCATGGCCACACCTACGGCATCGAACTTGAAGCTTCTATGTGATGCTTCATCTGAGCCAGTTGATATCTCTATGTATCGTCAGATGATTGGATCCTTGATGTACCTATCGAACACGAGACCAGATATTTGCTTTGATGTGAACACATTGAGTCAGTTCCTGACAGATCCAAGGATTGTTCACCTGATTGCTATAAAGCATATTCTTAGGTACCTGAAGGGTACAGTTGATTATGGGCTCAAGTATGATGCAAATCAAAATTTTAACCTGCAAGGTTATGTTGATTCAGATTGGGCAGGTAGTGCTGCAGATAGGAAGAGCACATCTGGGTGTTGCTTCAGTATGGGATCAGGTGTGATCTCTTGGCTTAGTAGGAATCAGTCCTACGTAGCACTGATTACAGCTGAGGTAGAGTATGTTGTAGCATATTCAGCTAGTTGTGAGGCAGTATGGCTCCAAAAGCTACTATCTGAGTTATTTGATCTCCCGTTGGAGGCTACTGGTATCTTTTGTGACAACCAAAGTTGTGTGAAGCTGTCTGAGAACCCGGTGTTTCACAACAAGTCGAAACACATAGAGATCAAATATCACTATATCAGGGATATAGTGCAGAGAGGAGCGGTGAAGCTCCTATATGTTGCGACAGACGAGCAGATTGCAGATGTTCCGACGAAGCCACTAGCCAGAGTGAAGTTCAAGTACTTCAGGGAGAGGCTTGGTGTTATTCAGATCGACGACACTTCAAGGAAGAAGTGATGGACACATTTGCTGAATCCAGTCCAAGCATGTTAGAAGGAGGATCCTTCACATGGCTATGGATGTAAGCACTAGATGATGAGCATCAGGATGATGCTATAGTTACTGCTCGGTATATACATCAGGATGATGCTGGATATAATCAGTTGGATCATTTATATGTATATGTACGCATCATGTTGGATGCTGGATATGATCAGTTGGATCATTTATATGTATATGTATGTACGCATCATGTTGGATGCTAGATATGATCAATTGGATCAATTATATGTATATGTATGTATGCATCATGTTGGATGCTGGATATGATTGGTTGGATCATTTGTATGTATTTTGTATATGCATCATGTTGGATGCTTGGACCATGTATCTGTATATGTATCAGGTGGATACAGTGTATGATCAGGTAGATCATGTATGTTAATATGTATCAGGTATGATTAGGTGGATCATGTATTTCTATTTGTATCAGGTGGATACACTGTATGATCAGGTGGATCATGTATGATGATATGTATTAGGTAGATACTTGGTATGCATCAGGTGGATGCATTGTATGATCAGGATGATCATGATGATGAGCTTCAGGATGTTGCTCCAGATGATATGTACCAGGACGGTACAGTGATGATGATCATTATGATCATGAGCATCAAGATGATGCTTCATGCGATGATGATCCATTGGATCATGAGTATCAGGTTGATACTTGGAGGTCAGAGATGATATGTGGCAGTTTGTGCAAATAGCATGTAATCAGTCCTCAGATATCCGATAGGTTGAGCTGTGTGCTCGTAATCAATCCTAGGATGAGGTATTGCTATGTAGTATGTAATCAGTCCTCAAATATCTGATAGGTTGAGTTGTGTGCTTGTAATTAGTCCTGGAATGAGGTATTACTACGGATTCATGTAATCAGTCCTGGAGATCCGATAGGTTGAGCTGTGTGCTCGTAATAAGTCATGGGATGCTCTTTAGAGATCTTGCTGGTCATGCTTTGGCACATAAATGTTCTTGGGATGCTCTTTAAAAGTATTTTCTATTCACATGTAATCAGTCTTGGAGATCCGAGATGTTGAGCTGTGTGCTCGTAATAAGTCTTGGGATGCTCTTTAGAGATCTTGCCGGTCGTCCTGCGGCACATAAATGTTCCTGGGATGCTCTTTAAAGGTATTGTGAAAATGATGCATGTAATCAGTCCTGAGGAGATCTTGCCGGTCGTGCTTAGGCACATAAATGTTCCTAGGATGCTCTTGTCAGGTATTGCATCCGCACATATAATTAGTCCTAAGAGACGACCTCTATCAGACTGTTCGCACAGATGACGAAGACCTACAAGTGGTAGGCCTACATCCATTATGAAAAAGGACTGGCTCTGTAGAACTTCCTATGACGAGTAGATTCAGAGATTGGACGAGATAGCAGCAGCTGTGACGATGCATCGATGACGATGATCCAGAGAAGAAGACTTGTGCTAGCAGATCTGTGTCGAGAAATACCTTCCTAGTTAAGAGGGAGTGTTGATGTATATGTAACTTCGGAATGTATTTCATCTATGTATTTCATGTATATTTATTGTACCCTTATAAGAGATGTGTTATTCCTCTATAAGGAAGTGTCGTCATGTGTATTGACAAGTGTCGCAAGTATGATAACTTGCCGATGGGTTATTAGACCACCATGTGTGGGGTCAACCCTGAAATATATATTATATGGTTGATGTACCCAACTAGACAAGTCGACCCCATAAGGTTATTGGGCAAACAGGTTAAGTATAAATAGAGATCGGGAGATCTCTATTTGGATCACTCAGAACTCACACTTCTCTCACTCAGAAAGTGGCGCACATTGGAGGAGGAGGATCAGCTGCATAGTAGGAGACTATCTATTGTATTTGGTTGTACTTTGGTTGAGCCATTGCTCTATATATCTTTGAGGAAGTTGTGGGGTTTTTCACCTTAGGGTTTTCCCCACAGAAAAATATGTGTGTCTATTGTCTCGTGCTTTTGATTCTTGTGATGCTTGACATGCTTGATATGATTTTTATGCATTGATATACTGTACATGTTGTTCTCTCAGTAAAGATCCTAGAGTATATTGAATTAATGCTCAAAATTTAACATTCCACATGTAAAAGCTTGTAATGGTATCTATGTTAAGAAAACATTATAAACATAGGCTAACTCAAACAAAATCATGTGTGATAATTAATCTAAAAGCAAATGGAATAAATGGATGGCAAATCACACCTCATTGCACATAAGATATATATTGGGAACTTGAGTACTAGGAAAAGAATACTTAAAAATAGAAAATGTCCATTGTTGTCAAAAGGTTAAAATGAGATCCAACATGATTTTTAATAGCTCTACATAATGAGATCCAAAAGGTCCATACTCTACATAATGAAATGTCGTCACTTGTATTTATATTGACCATTTTGTCTACTTAAGATCACGCAACAAATTAATAACCAAGTTATGGAATCATTTCTTAATCAATTGTCACCATACAAATAGGACAACATTGAGCACAATGTATAGCTAGCTCATTAATTCTCACTCACGGATATAGCCACCTTTGATTTGATGACCATCACATCCAATACCATTTACAATTAGGAATTCCTTAATTTATCATTACGTGATAGCGATCTAATATTATGTAGACACGTTGACTTAAACACATATAGTTGACATTACAATAAATGACTACTATGAGGTGTATTTTTGAGGCTATATCCACCTCAACACACCAACTTGTTACCCCAATACCCCAAATGCTTTCGAATTCTGTATGGAAGGGATTGAGGGGTATTAGGACATCCTAATTAATCTATTAGACACTCAAACACTTGTTAAAGACATTTAGTACTTGCATTACATCAATGGAGTCACACATACACCCTCATCAAGTTGCATGCATCCATTAGTGCGCCATCAACACTAGAACATGTAAGTATTACTACATGTTGGAAAGCTTTACTAATGTTATGATAATATTAGGTTTTCCATCCATTAAGAAGGTTGTCATAGGTGTGCATATCCACCATATAAAAATATTCACGGTATAACCAATTTCAAACCATTAGGTTTCTAAATTAAGTATCTGGTGCTAGGTACAATGGTTTTGTAGTTGTATGCACCCTTGGTATATAGATGAGAAACTATGCATATATGTGTATAGTGATTTGGATTCAAATGTATGCAAATGGATATATATGTACAATGAAAATGATTTAATTTTTATATGTATTATAATTTAGGGCTAGATCTTAGGATGCATAATAGGGTTTCATTGTGATTAGAATACAACCTAGGGTTTACGCTACCAACTTGGGTTTTTAGGCTAGGCTCTCATGTTTCTAGGCTAGGATCCAAGCTCTAGGGTCACCATCTTAATGTTTAATTCCACTATCATGACATCATTCTTACCAATACCATGCCCACTACTACAATCACCATCAAGCCTCTCAATCCCACTTTGTACATTTCCAATACTTCCAAGTTAAAATTTATAGTTCTTGTTGCCAAAAGGTTTTCACTTATCTATTCACATAGACAAATCCACTTTTGTGAAAGATTTGTTGTAGCTTGGTATTTGCAAGTTCACATGCAATAATAGTTGAGAAATCCAAAACATCCTATACCTTGGAAAAACAACCTTATTAATCTTCTTTTGACAAAGGAAGGGGAGAACATCATAGTATAGTCTCAATAGCAATGTGTTTTTGAATGAATAGCCTCTATAAAGGGAATACTATATTTATCTGGTCTTTAAAGCCAAGTCATTTGGAATAGAATGTTACAATTTCAATTACACCATTAATGCAACGTGTTGAAATTGAAAGTTCTGTTTTGTTGCATTACATGTGGCGAAACATTAACTTCCATGAATTATTCTTTATTAATAAAAAAATTATTAAATGATATTTTTTTTAATCTAACTTCATTGATGAAGGGTTATTTTGTCACTAAAACTTCGTGTCAAGGGCAATGTAAAAATTCAAAATGTAAAAAAAAATTAGTTTGAAGGGAGGAGATGAAATAAAATTCCAATGCGAAATGCCATTGCCAATAATTGAAATCTTCACATGATCAATGCTCTGTGCATGTTGGCTTGCATGAGTATTTCATGTTGACCAACATTTATCTACACATTGCTACAAATACGTGCCAGGTCCAATTGATGCAAACGCTCTTCCCATGTCTTGCTAAAAAGAAGAATGTCAACTAGATAGATGATCACAAATTAGTCAAAATACAATCTTAGCACTCCATTCATTATTGTCATAAATGTCACAAAGCCAACAATAAGAATAGATGACATCAACACCATTCACACAATCCTAAGTTGGCACATTTTAAAATGTTTCCCTCCACATATCCTCTTACTTGATATGGCTCTAATGATAATCAAACTTCAGGTTAATTTTACATCTTCATCATCATTGTCATCTCTAGGTTCCTCATCAACATCTCCATCATCATCACCATCATCATCATCACCATCAACATATTCATCATCATTTTCATCTCTAGGTTCCTGATCAAAATCTCCATCATCATCATCTTCTCCATCATCATCATCATCATCTTCATCACCATCACCATCTTCATCAACGTCTTCATCAACATCACCACCACCATCATCATCATCAACATCTTCATCATCATTGTCATATCTAGGTTCCTCATCAACATCACCATCATCTTCATATTCTCCATAATCATCATCATCATCTTCATCACCATCACCATCTGTAATGTCCCCATTCAAATAATTGCATAGTAAGACAATCCCATCAATCTTACTAGTTTCCTAGGTTGGATGGGCACATGTGGAATTGTAATAAGGAAGCTAATAAATTATGTTTAGACATTAGAAGGGTTCAAGTATTTAATAAATATGGTGAATAAATAAATTCAAGAGAAATTCTAGGTGGCAAGTGGTTTTGGAGACATATGGAGGGTGTGGGACCCACACTAGCTTGATTTTTCAATGACACATGGCATCTCTCTCTTGCCCATTCGAATTCATGGGAAGGTGAAAAATATTGGGTGAGTTGGTAAGTCATAACACATGGAATTGAGCATATTAGGTCGAATTGGGATGGATTGGTAACCTCCATGGAAGATAAAGAGTCAAATTGGAAGTTTGTGGACAGTTGGGCTAGATTCCCTAGCCCCTATGACACCAATGATGGAGAGTCTATGACAACTATGAAAAATTGCAGACCTGACCTCTGACATCTGACCAATATGAAATGTTAGCCCCAAAAATGGGCTCAAGGAAGGCGCTCATGGGAGTGGAAGAAGCCAAAGAGACTCAAATTCGAATTTGGGAGAAGATGGAAGGTTGGAACTAGGAGACAAGTGGCAAATGTGGAATATTTCCTAAGTGGAAATATCTTGAAGCTATTGAGAGGATTTCGACCCATAGAAGGTTAATATTGGTTATAAAATGTAGAAATCAAGTCTGAGAATGGCTTTTAATGATTTGAGAAAAATTGCATTTGTGAAGAGACAGCTAGTGGATGACTAGTTTCTTGCCTTAGCCAATTTCGAGGGTGAAAGATTCCCATCCAAGTTGGTGTTTGGAGAGGCCACTCAGGTCTTTCATGGTGATTTAATGGAGTTTGTATTTGCAGGTAGCAGCTATAGGAAGTTTCATGGTTTGGTTTAGTGTATCACTTTCTCTCCACCGTTTCCAGTTTTGAAGGCATATTCATGCTCCTTGAGAGAGGGCATTTTTGGTGAGATCTTGTGCTTCTTGGGAGAGATTATCATTATATATTTATGATTGTAATAGCTTCACATCCTCTATTCTTAATATTCAGAAAGTTTCAGGTCGAAATACCCACTGGTTGTATGCAAAAATATTGATTAATGAGCAAACAATGTCCATTTCCCCAATGCATTGATGTATGACACTATAATGTTGATTATTTCAAATGGATGGATTATTCTATGATATATTTGTAATAAATATACTGAAATGGATGTATTATACAATTTTCATGTACTGTACTTGAGCATTTGAAGCATTTTTGCTCAGTTTAGTTGTATTGGGAGGTGAAATAGTGCCATTTCCCCTAGGGTCGAATTGGGGATTTTTGCAGTTGAATGGGAGAGGGTGAGAAAAGTTGTAATAATCCATTAATGGTGCATATGATACCTTAATAACATAATTAACACATTACATACCTCTATTCATAAATTTGAGGGATTTTAGAGGCATTTGGGAGGCCCTTTTCAGTGTTACCCCAGGGGGATTTGATGCACAAATTACTAGTCAAAATTGCATATATTTGTCAGAATATAAATCAAGTTTTAAGAAGTCTTTGGAGGAACATAAAACATCCCTGAACCTGGTATTCAAGTCTAAATATCATTCATACACTAATACAGAATATTTGGGAGCATTTGGGTTGATTTGGAGGTCAAAATAGTAAAACTAGTCAAAGGTCGAAATTGGAAAAAAAGTGGAAAATTGGGCATTTTCTTAAAAATTTAAAAATTGGATATTACTAGTGGTATCAAAGCATGGTCTTGGCACCTAATGGTATTAACAAGAATCCAAACAAATAAACCACCACCCTTTGAATTAGTAGTTGAAGAATTTTTGGTTGAAGAAGAGATAGTAGCAGAAAAAGAGTTTTTTTCTAAAACAATGGGTAGAGAGGAGGAGGAAAAATTAAGACATAAGGAGGAATTTATTGAAGCCTTAAAACCATGTTTTGAAGGAAGATGTTCATAATTATGTGAATGAATGTAAAGTATGTCAACAAAACAAATCATAACTTACATGTCCAACCGGCCTATTACAACTCTTGCCCATTCCGGAGCAAAAATGGGACATTATCTCCATGGATTTCATCACCGGGTTGCATAAATCTTTGGGTAAGAATTGCATCTATGTGGTAGTTGATAGGTTGACAAAATTTGCTCATTTATTTGCTATTACATCATCTTTTAGTGCTTCACAAGTGGCTGATATTTTTTCAAAGAAATCTTCAAATTGCATGGGCTCCCCAAGAGCATTGTCAGTGATAGAGATAGTAGATTCATGGGTGCTTTTTGGCAAGAAATTTTTAGATTGGTAGGAACTCAATTGACTCCAAGTAATAGCTATCATCCACAAACTGATGGACAAACAAAGAGGGTAAATCAATGGTTGGAAGGATACCTAAGAAACTATGTGGGAGAGCAGCAAAAAGCATGGGCAAAATGGCCACACTTGGGTGAGTTTTGCTACCACACCACTTATCATATGTCAATAGGAATGTCTCATTTCAAAGCATTATATGGTTATGATGCACTTACATTTTCTGAAATTATATTTGGTGATAGTAGAGCCCCAAAGGCTAAAGATTGGGTGGAAGAGAGCCAATAAATTTTAAAGCTCTTGAAAGACAATTTGCAGGTTGCTCAAAATCAACAAAAACAATATGCTAATAGACATAGAGAAGAAAGAACCTTTCAAGTCAATGATTTAGTATATTTAAGGTTGCAGCCATATAAACAAACATCTCTCAAAAAGAATGGAGCAGAAAAATTAAAACCAAGGTACTATGGGCCATACAAGGCAGTGCAGAAGGTTGGAGAAGTAGCATATGAACTAGAACTTTTGGAAGGGAGTAAAATACACAATGTATTTCATGTTTCCTGTCTCAAGAAATCCCTTGGTCATCAAATCATCACTTCAAAAATGATTCCTCCTTTGGATGATGAAGGTCAGCTCACACTTGTTCCGGAAAATATTTTGAAGACACGGGAAAGAAGGTTGAGGAGTAGAATTATAAAAGAATATTTAGTGCAATGGAAGGACTTACCAAATGAATATGCCACATGGGAAGAGGAGAATATTTTGCAGCATCCGAATTTGAAATTTCTTGAGAACAAGAAATCTTGGGTGGGGAGGACTATAATGTCCCCATTCAAATAATTGCATAGTAAGACAATCCCATCAATCCTACTAGTTTCCTAGGTTGGATGGGCGCATGTGGAATTGTAATAAGGAAGCTAATAAACGATGTTTAGAAATTAGAAGGGTTCAAGTATTTAATAAATATGGTGAATAAATAAATTCAAGAGAAATTCTAGGTGGCAAGTGGTTTTGGAGACATATGGAGAGTGTGGGAGCCACACTAGCTTGATTTTTCAATGACACATGGCATCTCTCTCTTGCCAATTCGAATTCATGGGAAGGTGAACACTCTTGGGTGAGTTGGTAAGTCATAACACATTGCATTGAGCATCTTAGGTCGAATTGGGATGGATTGGAAACCTTCATGGAAGATAAAGAGTCAAATTGGAAGTTTGTGGACAGTTGAGCTAGATTCCCTAGCCCCGATGACACCAATGACGGAGAATCTATGACAACTATGACAAATTGAAGACCTGACCTCTGACATCTGACCATTATGACATGTCAGCCCCAAAAATAGGTTCAAGGAAGGCGCTCATGGGAGTGGAAGAATCCAAAGAGACTCAAATTCGAATTTGGGAGAAGATGGAAGGTTGGAACTAGGAGACAAGTGGCAAATGTGGAATATTTCCTAAGTGGAAATATCTTAAAGATATTGAGAGGATTTAGACCCATAGAAGGCTAATGTTGTTTATAAAATGCATAAATCAAGTATGAGAATGGCTTTTGATGATTTGAGAAAAATTGCATTTGTGAAGAGAGAGCTAGTGGATGACTAGTTTCTTGCCTTAGCCAATTTCGAGGGTGAAAGATTCCCATCCAAGTTGGTGTTTGGAGAGGCCACTCAGGTATTTCATGGTGATTTAATGGAGTTTTTATTTGCAGGTAGCAGCTATAGGAAGTTTCATGGTTTGGTTTAGTGCAGCACTTTCTCTCCACCGTTTCCAGTTTTAAAGGCATATTCATGCTCCTTGAGAGAGGGCGTTTTTGTTGAGCTCTTGTGCTTATTGGGAGAGATTCTAATTATATATTTCTGATTGTAATAGCTTCATATCCTCTGTTATTAATATTCAGAAAGTCTCAGGTCAAAATACCCACTGGTTGTATGCAAAAATATTGATTAATGAGCAAACAATGTCCATTTCCCCAATGCATTGATGTATGACACTATAATGTTGATTATTTCAAATGGATGGATTATTCTATGATATATTTGTGATCCATATATTTCCATGGATGTATTATACAAGTTTCATGTACTATACTTGAGCATTTGAAGCATTTTTACTCAGGTTAGTTGTATTGGGAGGTGAAATAGTGTCATTTCCCCAAGGGTCGAATTGAGGATTTTTGCAGTTGAATGGGACAGGGTAAGAATAGTTGTAATAATCCATCAATGGTGCATATGATACCTTAATAACATACTTAACACATTACATACCTCTGTTCATAAATTTGAGGGATTTTAGAGGCATTTGGGAGGCCCTTTTCAGAGTTACCCCGGGGGGATTTGATGCACAAATTACTAGTCAAAATTACATATATTGGTCAGAATATAAATAAAGTTTCCAGAAGTATTTGGAGGACCATAAAACATCCATAAACCTAATATTCAAGTCTAAATATCATTCATACACTCATACAAAATATTTTGGAGCATTTGGGTTGATTTGGAGGTCAAAACAGTAAAACTAGTAAAAGGTCGAAATTGGAAAAAAATGGAAAATTGGGCATTTTCTTAAAATTTTAAAAAAGGGATATTACACCATCATCATCAACACCTTCATCATCACCATCATCATCATCATCATCATCATCATCGTCATCATCAACATATTCATCATCATTGTCATCTCTAGGTTCCTCATCAACATCTCCATCATCATCATCATCACCGTCATCACCATCACCATCATCATCAACGTCTTCATCATCATCAACATCATCATCATCATCATCAACATATTCATCATCATTGTCATCTCTAGGTTCCTCATCAACATCTCCATCATCTTCATCACCATCTTCATCACCATCACCATCATCATCAACCTCTTCATCATCATCATCACCATCATCATCATCATCAACATCTTCATCATCATTTTCATCTCTAGGTTCCTCATAAGCATCTCCATCATCATCATCTTCTCCATCATCTTCATCACCATCTTCATCACCATTACCATTATCATCAACGTCTTCATCATCATCACCATCATCATCATCAACATCTTCATCATCATTGTCATCTCTAGGTTCCTAATCAACATCTCCATCATCATCATCTTCTCCATCATCATCATCATCATCATCATCATCATCTTCATCACCACCATCATCAACGTCTTCATCATCACCATCATCATCATCATCATCATCAACATCTTCATCATCATTATCATCTCTAGGTTGCTCATCAACATCTCCATCATCATCTTCTCCATCATCTTCATCATCATCTTCATCACCATCACCATCGTCAACAACGTCTTCATCATCATCACCATCATCATCAACAACAACAACATCTTCATCATCATTGTCATCTCTAGGTTCCTCATCAACATCTCCATCATCATCATCTTCTCTATCATCATAATCATCATCTTCATCACCATCACCATCACCATCATATTCAACATCTTCATCATCATCATCCACATCTTCATTATCATTGTCATCTCTAGGTTCTTCATCAACATATCCATCATCATCATCATTATCTTCATCACCATCACCATCATCATCAACGTCTTCATAATCATCACCATCATCATAATCATCATCAATATCTTGATCATCATTGTCATCTCTAGGTTCCTCATCAACATCTAGCCATAAGTGCTTGGTGGATGATTTTTCAAAGTTGACCCCGTATGCAAAAATTGCACAATCCCTTACTGAGCAAAACCCTAGTTTCCAAAACGGACCTACAACGTGACACCCAGACTAGGGCACCAGAGGAGAGGGGCACCCCTAACACTATCCTGACGTCCCGAATCCAACGGAGTCGATAGTTTGTCTATCGGAGCCATGCTCATCATTCCATGGCTCCTTTCGTCTCGCATCCAAAAGGCCTTCAGGGACGTGTAGGATACCTACCGGGGGCATAGAACTCCAACCGTGCAACAAAACTGGGTTATGGGGAGTCCTGCAAGTGTGTCTAGGAAGGTTCCGGCTAGGAACGCTAGCCATAATTTCCCAGTGGATGATTTTGCAAAGTTGAACCCCATGTGCAAAAATTGCACACTCCCTTACTGAGCAAAACCCTAGTTTCCAAAAGGGACCTACAAGGTGACACTCATGCCATGCGACCAGAGGAGAGGGGCACCCCTAGCACTGTCCTGATGTCCTGAATCCAACGGAGTGGACGGTTTTTTGATTAGAGCCACGGTCGTCATTCTATGGCTCATTCTATCTCGCATCCAAAAGGCCTTCAGGGACACCTGTTGGATACCTACTAGGGGCATAGAAATCCAACCATGCAACAAAACCGGGTTCTGGGGAGTCCTGCAAGTGTGTCTAGCAAGGTTCTGGCTCGGAACTCTAGCCATAAGTGCCTGGTGGCTGATTTTGCAAAGTTGACCCGCGTGTGCAAAAATTGCACACTCCCTTACTGAGGAAAAACCTAGTTTCCAAAATGGACCTACAAGGTGACACCTGGGACATGGGACCAGAGGAGAGGGGTACCCCTAGCACAATCCCAAAGTTCTGAATCCAACGAAGTTGACGGTTTGTCAATCGGAGCCACGTTCATCATTCTATGGCTCGTTTCGTCTTGCATCCAAAAGGCTTTCAGGGACACCTGTTGGATACCTACCGGGGGCATGGAAATCCAACCATGCAATAAAAACAAGTTCCAAGGAGTCCAACAAGTGTGTCTAGGAAGGTTCCGGCTCGGAACGATAGCCATAAGTTCGTGGTGGATGATTTTGCAAAGTTGACCCCCTTGTGCAAAAATTGCACACTCCCTTACTGAGAAAAACCTTAGTTTCCAAAATGGACCTACAAGGTGATACCCGGGCCATGGGACCAGAGGAGAGGGGCACCCCTAGCACTATCCCAACTTCCTAAATCAAATGAAGTTAATGGTTTGTTGATTGGAGCCACGGTCGTCATTCTATGGCTCATTCCGTCTCACATCCAAAAGGCCTTCACGGACACCTGTTGGATACCTACCGGGGGCATAGAAATCCAACCGTGCAACAAAACTGGGTTCTGGGGAGTCCTGCAAATGTGTCTACAAAGGTTCCGGTTGGGAATGCTAGCCATAAGTGCCTAGTGGATGATTTTGCAAAGTTGACCCCCATGTCCAAAAATTGCACACTCGGTTACTGAGCAAAACCGTAGTTTCGAAAATGGACCTACAACGTGACACTCGGTCCATGGGACCGGAGGAGAGGGGTACCCCTAGCACTATCCCAACGTCTTGAATCCAATGGAGTCGAGGGTTTGTCGATCAAAGCCACGGTTTTCATTCTATGGTTCGTTCCGTTTCGCATCCAAAAGGCCTTCAGGGACACCTGCTAGACACCTACCAGGGGCATAGAATTCCAACCGTGCAACAAAACCGGGTTCCGGGGAGTCCTGCAATTGTGTCTAGGAAGGTTTTGGATGGGAACGCTAGCCATAAATGCCCGGTGGATGATTTTGCAAAGTTGACCCCATGTGAAAAAATTGCCCACTCCCTTACTGAGAAAAACCCTAGTTTCCAAAATGGACCTACAAGGTGAAACGCGGGCCATAGGACTAGCGGAGTGGGGCACCCCTAGCACTGTCTCGATGTCCCGAATGGAACGAAGTTGAGGGTTTGTTGATCGGAGCCACGGTCATCATTCTATGGCTCGTTCCGTCTCTGATCCAAAAGGCTGTTGGGGACACCTGTTGGATAACTACCGGGGGCATAGAACTCCAACTGTGCAACAAAACTAGGTTCTGGGGAGTCCTGCAAGTGTGTTTAGGAAGGTTCCAGCTAGGAATGCTAGCCATAAGTGCCCGGTGGCTGATTTTGCAAAGTTGACCCGCGTGTGCAAAAATTGCGCACTCCCTTACTCAGGAAAACACTAGTTTCCAAAATGGACCTACAAGGTGACACCCGGGCCATGGGACCAGAGGAGAGGGGCAACTCTAGCACTATCCCAACTTCCTGAATCAAATGACGTTGACGGTTTGTTGATTGGAGCCACGATCGTCATTCTATGGCTTGTTCCGTCTCGCATCCAAAAGGCCTTTAGGTAAACCTGCTGGATACCTACTGGGGGTATGGAACTCCAACCGTGCAACAAAACCGGGTTCTAGGGAGTCCTGCAAGTGTGTCTAGGAAGGTTTCGGCTCGGAATTCTAGGCATAAGTGCCTGGTGTATGATTTTGCAAAGTTAACCCCCATGTGCAAAAATTTCACACTCCCTTACTGAGCAAAACCCTAGTTCCCAAAATGGACCTACAAGGTGACAACCGAGCCATGGGACCAGAGGAGAGGGGCACCCCTAGCACTGTCCCGACGTCCTGAATCGAACGAAGTTAACGGTTTGTTGATCAGAGCCACAGTCGTCATTCTATGGCTCATTCCATCTTGCATCCAAAAGGCCTTCAGGGACACCTGTTGGATACTTGCCGGGAGCATAGAACTCCAACCGTGCAACAAAACTGGGTTCTGGGGAGTCCTGCAAGTGCGTCTAGGAAGGTTCCGACTGGGAACGCTAGCCATAAGTGCCTTGTGGTTGATTTTGCAAAGTTGACCTGCGTGTGCAAAAATTGCACACTCCCTTACTGAGGAAAACCCTAGTTTCCAAAATGGACCAACAAGGTGACACTCGGGCCATGGGACCAGAGTAGAGGGGCACCCCTAGCACTATCCTGAAGTCCAAAATCCAACAGAGTCGACAGTTTACCGATCGGAGCCACAGTCGTCATTCTATGGATCGTTCCGTCTCACATCCAAAAGGCCCTCAGGGACACCTACTGGGTAACTATCGGGGGCATAGAACTCCAACCGTGCAACAAAACTGGGTTCCAGGGAGTCCTACAAGTGTGTCTAGGAAGGTTCTGGCTGGGAACTCTAGCCATAAGTACCCGATGGATGATTTTTCAAAGTTGACCTTATGTGCAAAAATTGCACACTCCCTTACTGAGCAAAACCCTAGTTTCCAAAATGGACCTACAAGGTGACACCCGGGCTATGGGACCAGAGGAGAGGGGCTCCCCTAGCACTATCATGATGTCCTGAATCAAACGAAGTTGATGGTTTGTTGATTGGAGCCACGGTCGCCATTCTATGGCTTGTTCTGTCTCGCATCCAAAAGGCCTTCAGGGACACCTGTTGGATACCTATCGGGGGCATATAACTCCAACTGTGCAACAAAACTGGGTTCCGGGGAGTCCTGCAAGTGTGTCTAGGAACGCTAGCCATAAGTGCTCGGTGGATGATTTTGCAAAGTTGACCCCCGTGTGCAAAAATTGCATACTCCCTTATTGAGCAAAACAATAATTTCCAAAATGGACCTACAACATGACACCCGTTCCATGGGACCGGAGGAGAGGGGCATCCCTAGCACTATCTCAACATCTTGAATCCAACGGAGTTGACGGTTTGTCAATCGGAGCCACGATCGTCATTCTATGGCATGTTCTGTCTCGCATCCAAAAGGCCTTCAGGGACACTTGTTGGATACCTACCGGGGGCATACAACTCCAACCGTGCAACAAAACCAGGTTCCAGGGAGTCTTGCAAGTGTGTCTAGGAAGGTTCCAGCTGGGAACACTAGCCATAAGTGCCCGGTGGATGATTTTTCAAAGTTGACCCCCGTGTACAAAAATTGCACACTCCCTTAATAAGCAAAACCCTAGTTTCCAAAATGGACCTACAAGGTGACACCTGGGACATGGGACCGGAGGAGAGAGGCACCCCTAGAACTATCCCAATGTCTTGAATCCAACGAAGTCGATGGTTTGTCAATCCTAGTGACGGTCGTCATTCTATGGCTCGTTTTATACCTTTTTCTCCAATATAGCCACCTTCACTGCATATAGAATCAATATTTTGTTTCTGAAATCCCTTCTCATTGTTAAAAGCTATCAAGGTTGCAGGAGCGCCTATGCCAGCGACATATTTAGTTGTAATGACAAATTCCAATGAAGGTTCCACATGTGGTTCATAGTCATTGTCCTCTGCATTTTGCACCCAAAACAAAACGCTAATCTTACCATGGAAATAGAGAAAACATATAAGATTATAAAATGACTACTAAAATTGTAACTTAGTAATTACCTGAATCAACTCCATTAGAAAATGCACATCCCTAGTGTATAATTCAGTAGATAATTGTTTAACTGATTGATGTAAATCCTCTGAAACTGAATTTTCTTTTTCCCCAACACAGAACTTGTCTTTCATGATCTTTTCAATATCTTCCTTGGGGGTCGCCATAAATGTCACCAAACACAATCCACAGTAAAATCCTTTATCACCAAACACAATTCACAGTAGAATCTTGTTGGTAAAACTTGTCATTAAAAAAATAAAAATAGAAACCTAGTTCAGTATAAGCGGATATGAAAATAAGGAATAGAGTCACTTCCAAGATGCAAGAGCCTTTGAACCACTTTTGAAAAATGAATGCTTACCAGATCCTTTTTGGCCTCTAACGCCTCGGCAATGGAGAAACAACTTAGGTTTCTCCTCTGTTTTTACGTTTGGACTCAAATTCGTGAAAGGCCTAAGGATAAGGCCATACTTATCACACTGCAAGATACTCTTGGTCACTTCCAAGATGCAAGAGCCTCTGAACCACTATTGAAAAACGAATGCTTACCAGATCCTTTTCGGCCTCAAATGCCTCTGCAATGGAGAAATGCCCGTAGCACCCAAACTATGGCTCCGATCCCGAATCCATCGATTCTGATGGATCCGGGACGCCGTGTTTCAGCTAGGGGACCCCCCATAGCATGCCTCAAAGTCCTAGAAACGGTGCCATTGTGCGATCTCCGGAGCTAGGGTTTTGCTCAGTGAAGACCTTTCGAATATTGCTCAAGGGGGCCATTTCTCGTCCAAAGGATCCTGGGCATGCGTGGGCACTCTGGACATGTCCACAATGGAAATACGCACATGTGGGAGCCGACAAAATCCATGTCCGCTCACTGGTTTGGGTCTCGTGGTCCCAGAGCAATTCCTCAAAGTGTCCCTGAATGGCCCCAGGGTGCCCGACGAAAAGGCCCGCAACACCCAAACCGTGGCTCCGATCGTGAATCCGTTGATTTCGATGGATTTGGGGCGCTGGGTTTCAGCTAGCTCCCCCCCCCAACAGTGTGCCTCGAAGTGCCAGAAACGGTGCCAATGTGCCATCTTCAAAGCTAGGGTTTTGCTCAGTGAAGGCCTTTCGAATATTGCTCAAGGGGGGAATTTATCGTCCGAAGGATCCCAAGCATGTGTGGCCATAGTGCACAGGTCCACAATGGCCACGTGGACATGTGGGAGCCGACGGAATCCAAGTCCCCTCACCGGTTTGGGTTCCATGGCCCTGGAGTAAATCCTCAAAGTGTCCCTGAATGGCCCTGAGATTCCCGACTAGAATGCCCGTAGCTGCCAAACCGTGGCTCCTTTCAGAAATATGTTGATTCCGGTGGATCTAGGACGCTGGGTTTTAGCTAGGGGACCCCCTACACCATTCCTCGAAGACCCGAAAGTGGTGCCAATGAGCCATCTCTGGAGCTATGATTTTTCTCAATGAGGGTCATTCCAAATTCACTCAAGGGGGCCATTTCTCGTCCGGAGGCCCCTGGGCATGCGTGGCCACCATGGACACGTCCATAATGGAAATACACACATGTGGGGGCTGACAGAATCCAAGTCCGCTTACTGGTTTGGGTTCCCTGCCCCCGAAGCAAATCCTCAAAGTGTCCCCGAACGGCCCCGAGGTGCTGGACCAAGATACCTGCAGCACCCAAACCGTTGCTCTAGTCGCTAATCCGTTGATTTCGATGGATCTGGGACACTGGGTTTCAGCTAGGGTACCCCCCACAACATGCCTCGAAGTCCAAGAAATGGTACCAATGTGCCATCTCCGGAGCTAGGGTTTTGCTCAATGACAGAGCTAGGGTTCACTAAGGAAAATCCTAGCTTTGGAGATGGCACAATAACACTGTTTCTGGGGTTTGGAGGCACGTTGTGGGCGGGCCCCTAGCTGAAACCCGATGTCACGGATCCACCAGAATTGATGGATTCACGACCAAAGCCATGGTTTTTGTGCTGCGGGTATCTTGGTCCGGCACCCCGGGGCCATTTGGGTACACATTGAGGATTTGCTCTCGGGGCACGGAACCCGAACTGGCGAGCAGACTTGGGTTCCATCTGCTCCCATAGGTGAGTATGGACATTGCGGATGTGTCCGCATTGGCCACGCACACATGAGAGCCTTCGGACGAGAAATGGCCTCCTTGAGCGGAATTGGCATGGCCTTCACTGAGCAAAACCCTAGCTCCGGAGATGGCACATTGGCACTGTTTTCGGGACTTTGAGGCACATTGTGGGGGGGGGGCCTAGCTGAAAAACGGTGTCCCAGATCCATCAGAATTGATGGATTTGGGATTGGAGCCACGGTTTGGGTGCTGCGGGTATCTTGGTCTAGCACCCCAAGGCCATTCGGGGACACTTTCAGGATTTGCTCTGGGGGCATGGAACCCAAACCGGCAAGCGGACTTGGATTCTGTCGACTCCCACATGTGCATACTTCCATTGTGGACGTGTCTACGGTGGCCATGCACACCCGGGGGCCTCCAGATGAGAAATGCCCCCCTTGAGTGATTTTGGAATGGCCCTCACTGAGAAAAACCCTAGCTCCGAAGATGGCTCATTAGCACCACTTCCGGGTCTTCGAGGCATGGTGTGGGGGGTCCCCTAGCTGAAACTCGGCATCCCGAATCCACTGGAATTGACGGATTTGCGAACAAAGCCACGGTTTGGCTACTATGGGCATTCTAGTCGGGCACCCCAGGGCCATTCAAGGACACTTTGAGGATTTTCCCTAGGTCCACGGAACCTAAACTGGTGAGCGGACTTGGATTCCATCGGCTCCCACAGGTCCATGTAGCCATTGTGGACCTTTCCACGGTGGCCACGTATGCCCGGGAGCCTCCAGACGAGAAATGGCCCCCTTGAGCAATATTGGCATGGCCTTCACATTGGCGTCAAATTTGCGAAATCGTCGACCGGGCACTCGTGGCAAGTGTTCCCAAATGGAACCTCCCTTGACACATTTGCAAGACTCCCCAGAATCTGGTTGTTTCAGGGTTGGAGTTCTATGCCCTCGGTAGGTATCCAGTAGGTGTCCCTGGAGGCCTTTTGGATGCGAGACGGAACGGGCAATAGAATGACGACCGTGGCTCCAATCAACAAACCATCGAGTCTGTTGGATTCAAGATGTCGAGATAGTCCTAGGGATGCCCCTATCCTCTGGTCCCATGGCCCAGGTGTCTCCTTGTAGGTCCATTTTGGAAACTAGGGTTTTGCTCAATAAGAGAGTGTGCAAGTTTTGCACATTGGGGTCAAATTTGCAAAATCATCAACTGGGCACTTATGGATAGCGTTCCTGATTAGAACCTCCTTAGACACACTTGCAGGACTCCCCAGAACTCGGTTTTGTTGCACTGTTGGAGTTCTATGCCCCCGGCAGGTATCCAGCAGGTGTCCCTGAAGGCCTTTTGGATGTGAGATGGAATGAGCCATAGAATGACGACCGTGGCTCTGATCAACAAATCGCTAAGTCTGTTGGATTCAGGACGTCGGGATAGTGCTAGGGGTGCCCCTCTCCTCCAGTCCCATGGCCCAAGTGTCATATTGTACGTCCATTTTGGAAACTAGTGTTTTGCTTAGTAGAGCAGTGTGCAATTTTTGCACATTGGGGTCCACTTTGCAAAATCATCCACCGGGAACTTATGGCTAGCATTCCCAGCTGGAACCTCCCTATACACACTTGCAAGACTCCCCGGAACTTGGTTTTGTTGCATGATTGGAATTCTATGCCCCAACAGGTATCCAGCAGGTGTCCGTGAAGGCCTTTTGGATGCGAGACGGAACGAGCCATAGAATGATGATCGTGGCTCGGATCGACAAACTGTCAACACCTTTGGATTCAGGACATCGGGATAGTGCTAAGGGTGCCCCTCTCCTTTGGTTCCATGGCCTAGGTGTCATCTTGTACGTCCATTTTGGAAACTAGGGTTTTGCTTAGTACGGGAGTGTGCAATTTTTGCACATTGGGGTCAAATTTGCAAAATCGTCGACTGGGCACTTATGGTGATGATGATGATGATGGTGATGATGATGAAGATGTTGATGATGATGATGATGATGATGATGAAGATGATGATGTTGGAGATGTTGATGAGGAGCCTAGAGATGACAATGATGATGAAGATGGTGATGATGATGAAGACGTTGATGATGATGGTTATGGTGATGAAGATGATGATGATGATGATGACGAAGAAGATGTGATGATGGGTATGTTGATGAGGAACCTAGATATGACAATGATGATGAATACGTTGATGATGATGGTGATGGTGATGGTGATGGTGATGGTGATGATGATGAAGAAGAAGATGATGATGATGGAGATGTTGATGAGGAGAGTAGAGATGACAATGATGATGAAGATGATGATGATGATGCATACATTAATGATGATGGTGATGGTGATGAAGATGATGATGATGATGACGAAGAAGATGATGATGATGGAGATGTTGATGAGGAACCTAGAGATGACAATAATGATGAAGATGTTGATGATGATGATGATGGTGATGATGATGAAGCCGTTGATGGTGATGGTGATGAAGATGATGATGATGAAGAAGATGATAATGATGGAGATGTTGATGAGGAACCTAGAGATGTCAATGATGATGAAGATGGTGATGATGATGGTGATGATGATGAAGATGTTGATGATGATGATGATGGTGATGATGATGATGATGAAGAAGATGATGATGATGGATATGTTGATGAGGAACCTAGAGATGAAAATGATGATGAAGATGTTGATGATGATGATGATGGTGACGATGATGAAGACATTGATGATGATGGTGATGGTGATGAAGATGATGATGAAGAATATGATGATGACAGAGATGTTGACGAGGAACTAATAACCTACATAATATGAGAGTTTTTTGGGTTGGAGATATACCTCAAGTTACCCAAAGCATGAAAAAACTTGCTGGGCGTTTTTGGAGCTTGCTAGGAATTTGGGAGCTTGCTGGGCGTTTTTGGCTTGCTGGGAACTCGTTTTTGGTTAGCACAGTGGCTGGGAGAAGAGAACCACGAATTGGGGGTTTAATGGAGGTCGTTTTTGCTCCTGGGTTGTCCCCAAACGTTTTCTAAAAACGAAATTGCCTTTCCAGGGTTGTTTTCCCCATTTCTCATTTCGTTTTTGGGTTGCCCAAGTTTTCCATCCATACCGTACACTTGGGGTTTTGCTGTTATGTGTACCCATGCCCAGTTTATGAGTTTTCTATGTGTAGGATATTGTTGGGGTTGAAATGGGTCTCCATTGTTTTGGCTTGAGCTGGAGTGGAACCATTCACGAATGAAGAGGGTTCAGACTTAGCCTGATAAACCCAGCAGTGGTCTGGCTTGGCTTAGATCCAAATGATTATTTGGCTGTGTATGAGTTTGAAATCCCCTTTTTCCCTTGTAGATATCATGCCCAGCTCAGGGGTGGTCTCTGAGTGCTGAAATAATACAGGTTGGGCAGAGACCTACGGTTGGGAGGAACGTTGCATTGACATAGCTAGTTGTTGGGGACAACATTACATTGAGATAAGTATATTCTCTGCTTGTATTTAATTCTATAGTGTGTTAAGTTAAATGGTTGTTATTGATATATTGAATGCACATGAAATTATGTGTCTGGGTGAATTTATCTCCGCTGTGCATGTTTGTTGAATTTACATCTGCACACATGGGTTATTAAAAATATGAATTTTAATGAATGGCTGAGTTTGCTTAAAAAGCCCCATAGATTGGCTTCATGTTCCCTCCCTTTCCTTGGATGGATGGGTGGGGACGTTACAGAAATACATCCAAGGTGTGGACCACAAGACACCTAGGCCACTTGTGCGCCATCCTAAAATATTCTGGAGGTCGTTTTTGCTCCTGGGTTGTCCCCAAACGTTTTCTAAAAACGAAATTGCCTTTCCAGGGTTTTTTTCCCCATTTCTCATTTCGTTTTTGGGTTGCCCAAGTTTTCCATCCATACCCTACATTTGGGGTTTTGCTGTTATGTGTACCCATGCCCAGTTTATGAGTTTTCTGTGTGTAGGATATTGTTGGGGTTGAAATGGGTCTCCATTGTTTTGGCTTGAGCTGGAGTGGAACCATTCACGAATGAAGAGGGTTCAGACTTAGCCTGATAAACCCAGCAGTGGTCTGGCTTGGCTTAGATCCAAATGATTATTTGGTTGTGTATGAGTTTGAAATCCCCTTTTTCCCTTGTAGATATCATGCCCAGCTCGGGGGTGGTCTCTGAGTGCTGAAATAATACAGGCTGGGCAGAGACCTACGGTTGGGAGGAACGTTGCATTGACATAGCTAGTTGTTGGGGACAACATTACATTGAGATAAGTATATTCTCTGCTTGTATTTAATTCTATAGTGTGTTAAGTTAAATGGTTGTTATTGATATATTGAATGCACATGAAATTATGTGTGTGGGTGAATTTATCTCCGTTGTGCATGTTTGTTGAATTTACATCTGCACACATGGGTTATTAAAAATATAAATTTTAATGAATGGCTGAGTTTGCTTAAAAAGCCCCATAGATTGGCTTCATGTTCCCTCCCTTTCCTTGGATGGATGGGTGGGGACGTTACAGAAATACATCCAAGGTGTGGACCACAAGACACCTAGGCCACTTGTGTGCCATCCTAAAATATTCTGGATAAGATTTGAGGAGGAAAGGTGCATTTCTGGATTATTACTGTTTTTTTACTGCTTTTTCCCCAATAGGGAAAAGCTAGTCTATCTAGGAAACTATTTTTTACACCCAATACTTTCCTTAATGTATTTTCCACCCAAATTTCGTATTTGTCATTTTTTTTGTCCATACTTCACCTTCAGGTCACAAATTAGGCAATTCGTGAGCTTTTGGGATGATTTGGAAAGTCAACTTGCCACCTAGGGGGGATGGGAATTTTTAACAAGTCTGATGAAGAGATGATTCTTTTGGCATATTTAGCCATTCGAATTACTGATGTAATGTTATTTAACAACCGCCTATTAATTTAATATGGTTGGCTGATGTATTTTTATCATGAGAAGTTAATACATAAATCTACTCTTGTGCATAATTTTTGTGTCTTTGACTAGTTGTGTGAGATTTTTCTTATGAGTGTAATTTCTTGAATAGTTCTTGGATGTGAAATAATTTTCACAATAAGTTTCCAAAAATTTATTGATAATTTTAGTCTCACCATCTGTTTGTGGGTGATACCTTGAACTCATCTTTAGTTTGGTTCCAGTGTGGCGAAATGGTTCTGTCCAAAAATGACTGGTGAAAGTTGCATTGCAATCCGAGATAATGGAAGAAGGGATTCCATGAAGACAGAAGATCTGGTCCAGGAAAATTTGTGTGACTGAGGAGGCGATATAGGGATAGATAAGGGCACAAAAATGAATATATTTGGAGAGGCAATCAACCACAACCAAAATCATTGTCTTCCCTCCATATTTAGGGAGACCTTCAATGAAATCCATAGAATTATATGTCCAAATCTGTGTAGGGATGGGAAAGGGTTTGGACAATCCCAGAAGGAGTGTCGTTTCACCCTTGTTGTGCTGGCAGGTATTAGATTCAACCACCATCTGTTGAATTGTCCTTTTCATTCCCTGCCAAAATAATTTACGTTGTGCCCACTCATACGTTTTGAGGAACCTAGAGTGCCTACCCGATGGAGAAGCATGGAGTTCATAGAAGAATACATGTTGAAGATCTATGCTCTGGAGAAGCACCAAACGACCCTTGTATCTCAGGGAAGCACCATCCCAAGAGTAATGCGGTACAACAGAAGGGTCATTGTCCAACCGTTGGATGATTTGAGATAAATTATGTGGATTCATTGACATAGCCATGTTGAACAGATTGCAACCAATTTGGAATAGGAATAGAAATAGACGAAAGAGAAACTTGGTCATCAAATGTTAGAGAAAGAGCATCCCCCACAAGAATGTCCTTTCCCTTCTTGTAAGTGATCTGATAGTCATAACCATCACAACTTTCCAATCAAATTTAAGACAACAGATTGTTAATTCTCTTGATGAAGATGAATGATATTTGCTAATAAAAGAAAAATTATAGCAACATAACTTTGAAATGAGGTATGAAGGGTATCATTTGTAAGAGGATGGAATTCTTAGTTATAAAAACATAATTTATATTTCAAATGTGGAAAACTTTAGGATAATTGTTATGGATGAAATCCATAAAATGCCATATTCTACTCACCCAGGATATCATAAAACAATTGTTATTGCCAAGAAGCAATATTTTTGGCCAGGGATGAAAAAGGATATTGTTGAGTATATATCTAAATGCATGAAATGTTAGCAAGTGAAAGCTGAGCATCAACACCCAACAGGTTTGTTACATCATTTTCCAATTATGGGATGGAAATGGGATGCAATTTCCATTGATTTTATTACACGTTTTCCAATGACTGTGAAACAACATGATTCTATCATGGTTGTGGTAGATAAATTGTCAAAATCAACACATTTTGTACCAATTAAATCCACCTATAAAGCATATGCCATTGATAATATTTTTATGAAGAAAATTTCCAGATTACATGGGTTGCCTCACAAAATAATTTTAGACAAAGACACCAAATTTCTGGAAAATTATTTTTGCAGACTTGGGACATAGCTGAATTTTAGCACTATCTACCATCCATAAACAGATGGACAAACTGAAAGAGTGAATTAGGTTTTTGAGAACATGCTTCATATGTATGTAAAGGAAAAACTTCCCAAGTGGGAATATTATCTACACTTGGTAGAGTTTGCATATAACGATGGGCAGCAAGCTTTGTTGGTTATAAGCCCATTTGAAGTTTTATATGGAAGAAAGTGTAGGACACCAATGACATGGGATAATCTAGTGAACAAAATTGCAATTGGGCCATAATTGCTTAAGGAAATGGAACAAGTGGTTAAAAAAATTAGCTTGAATTTAAAGGAATCCCAAGATAGGCAGAAAAGCTTTGCAGATAAGAATAAAATGCATAGAGAATTCAGTGTTGGGGAACATGTCTACCTTAGAGTGATGCCAACGAAGAGTTCCTTGAAGCTTGAAAGTTGTGCCAAACTGTCTCCAAGATAGTGTGGTCCATTTGAAGTGCTTGAAAGGTTAGGGTTAGTTGCATATATAATTGCATTTCCTACTAGTACTAGATCTCATAACGTTTTCATGTTTATTTGCTTAAGAAATATGTACATGATCTTAACCATGTGATCAATTGGGATGTAATTCAGGTGGAACTCAAGGGAGAAGTCCAAACCAAGCCACTATGCATCCTAGACATTGGACAAAAAGGTAGCATTGCTCTGAAATCGATCCATCAGATAGGTAAAGGTGCAAATGAAGCACTTCGGTCCCAATGAGGCTACATGGGAGTTGGAGGATGCCATGAAAGAGGTATACCCATTTTTGTTCTGATTTTTAGCAAACACCGAGGGCGGTTTTATTCCAAGTGGGATGGGATTATAATACCCATAATTTTGACTTGGAATGTATTTAATCAAAATTATGTAAATGATGTAAATATGCTAGTATGGATTCCTAGTGCAGATCTCAAGGTCAAGGCCTGACTAGAGAATGACTAGGCATGTATGATGTATATATTTTTATTGAGACCATATGATTGGATTATCATGCCAATTCAAAATGTATGCAAATATTATGTTGGAAAATAATAGAATGGTCCAAGATGGTTGTGTAAAGAGTACTAGAGGGGCTATGATTCCACCAGAGGGGATTCACAGGAAAGGGGGATTATGGGAAACAAAATCATTTGCTTCCATGTTTCAACCTTAGAACTCATCCAAAATTCTACCATGTGTTTTAAATGAGACAATTTCCTTCTCTTGACTATTCAACCCAATCATTGAATGCATAAGTGAGGTTGGTGGGAAAAGTCACTTCATGTAGTTATTGAAGCATGGGGGTTGTGACAGTTCTGTCAAATATCAGTAGTCCTATTTCTTCTATGGTCAGAATACATGTCAGTTAAATTTTCAACCTTACCTCATATCCTTGGAGTCGACACTCTTTTGATCATTCCCTCATACATGTTCTTATACTACGTAGATTTTTCCATTGTTGCCAATTCATGACCATTACTAGACTATGTTTAACCCAGAAAAGTTGAATTTGGAGACATCGCTACATTGTTTTTGGAAGGGAAATTATATGGTTGTAGGTGACTATGGAGGTTGGGAAAGATAGGAACCTTTAACCATTTATATATACTACTTTTGGATGCGTGAGAAGCCATGTATTAATGTTGGAGGAGGTTCTCCAATAGCTTATAGCAGTTTGGACTCTTACTGCACACACTAGTAAGCACTGCAAGGGTTGGATTTCCTAAGGGAATTGTGGATTAGTGAAGGGAAATGCATTCCTTTTGTTTTGTGGGAAAGTTGGAAGGAGTGCCATGGCTGTGAAGTCTTAGTGAGACCCCTGAAGAGATCTAGTTGAGCTTTTGGCTAAGTATACTGAGCAGAATGGGTTGTGGGATGAGAGATAGAATCATGTAGGTGTTTCCTTGACCCTGGTGGCCTCATAGCCCAAATTGGGGGTGGCCTCTTAGTAAAAAGAGTATATGTTGTACAGAGTGACTATGGATGGGTGGAAAATCGCTTTTACATAGCTAGTTGCTTGGATCTTCTTTGCTTAAAGATAAGTATTCTTATGTATTTGATGTTCAATGATTTTATCTGTATTCATGTGATAATTATGCTTGTAATTTGCATGTTGTGTGTGTGGATTGAGTTTATTCCAGTGTGTGTTTTATTTCCATGTCTTCACATGCATTTTATCTATATAAATCTGTAATTGTTGTTGTGAGGCTAAATTTAGAGGCCTTGGTTTAGTTAATGTCCCCTCCCGCTAGCCGAATTGAGAGATGGGGACATTACATTCTTCTGTTTTCTATAATGATTTTCCACTTTTCTTTACTCTTTTTCATATTTTCATATCTATGTTGACTGTCTTCGAAGCAAATCCTAGCTTTGAATAATGCTTCATCAAGAGTCTTAGGTGCATTAAACTCAATTTTGTCCCCAAAATAAGGTGGTAGACAACTCATAAATTGATGGATTTTAACATTCTCATCCCTAATGTAAGGGACATACTGAAGTAACTCCATAAATCTATTTATTAAAGCATACATATTCATAGACCTTATCTTTAACTCATGAAATTCCTTTATCTTTCTATAAAAAAAGTGCTCAGACATATATTTTTCCTAGAACATGTTCTTAAAACTTTTCCAAGTAATTTTGTTCTTTCAAGTTTTGGGTGAGTTTCAAATCACACCACCACCGAGCAGCTTTACCATTTAAGCTATAGATATCCAACCTTTCCTTGAATCTTCTAGGATAGTTATAAACTTTAAAGTTTTTTGTCATCCCTATCAACCATTCTTCCACTTTTTCACCTGAATCTAGTTCACCTTCAAAAATAGGAGCTTTAATTTACTTAAATTCTCGCCTTAATTCCTCTGTACTAGATTTATTTATTTTCTTTCTATGACGAGAAGAAAAAGATGTTTCTGATGTACTATCACTATATTAGTGCCTTCAATCTAGGGATAAAATGGAATATGTTTCAAATTTAGCTTCTTCTTCATTTTTGGAATTTTCATTTTCCTTCTCATGTGCATGCTTCTTTACCAAGTTGCTTGATTCATGAACTGGTTGGTAAATTTTTTTATCTCCATTAATGTTTGTAGTAGGATATGATTCATTTTCTGCTATCCCTATCTATCTTTCAAGTTATCATCTTTATAACTTTGCAGTTTAGCCTTTATATTTTGCACAAATTTAATCAATTATGATGTGTTAAATTTCTTTGATAGTTGTTCATTTTTTCATAATTATGTTCTTCCTGATGTTGAGGTGAATTTAAATTCCCTTATTGACTAGAAATTATGATTTCACTCATACTATATGATTTTTAATTCCAACATCTTTGATTTCTAACCCGATCTATAAGTTCCTATTTTCGAGATAAGGCCTCTCAAGCCCTTTCAAGATCTATTCTATTTTGAGTTGTATTTATTGTCAAATTAAATAGCTGAGATGATATAGAATTTTGAGTTCCAAAATTGTTTTGTATATCAAGTTGTGTTTGTTGCGGGAGTCTCATTTATATTCTAGTTTTCAATTCTTCTGATGTGCAAAAATAATTCAACTATTATTTTGTTTTCTTATAAACATGTCAATTAGGTCCATAGGTCACATAGTGTTGAAACTCAGCTCTGATACCAATTTGTCATGTCCCAAAATTTAATTTATTTTTTCAAAAAAGAACAATATAATTCTCTTAATAGTCAATGTTGCATTGCAACAACTTCATTGCACATAGCTTCATTATGAACAAATCCTTAACATACATAAACTTTTGCACATGTTAATTTCGTGTTTTATGTTAATAAAATAACCATCGTCCTTCTAGAGTTTTGGTTATTAGAGTTTTTGCATTTATACTCTGCTTCTTCTATTATATGTTTATTGTTCAAATAGAACTGATATTTTTATATTGTCTAGCTGTTTAAACACTTCTCATCTTGTACTTAACATAGACCTTCTAGTTCAAGATCATCCAAGCCTATGACGAAAAAGTCGTGGCTTACTTAGCAATTTTGCTAACCTCTTTTATACAACAATTCTTACAAGATCTTCATGGAGTGTTCAACAAGATATCGAATGCATTGATTAACTTCTTTTCTCAATTCAAGATAAGAAACACTTCTATAATCTTTATTATGTTGCTTCACTAATTATTTAATTATTTGTATTAAATTTCATGACTTAAACATATATTATTTAATTTCGTTTAAGTTATTTAAAACTATATAACATGGCTTTGCAAACACTTAGACTGAGGTCTAATTATTTGTTTGCTTAACTACAGGCTTGGAATAAACTTGTACAAGTTAACAAGTTTAAGGAGAAAATCCCCTAAGGATTGGGATCCATTTTACTTCCACCATGCTCTACTATACTTCAACTACCTTATCCCCACGGGCTTGCCATTAATTTAAATTTCAAACTAAGGACATAATTGTTTTGTTTATATTTCCTATTGTTGGAGTCATTTTGCAACATCACATCATTTGTTTGGGATTAACAGCCTAATTTACCACATATCCTAAGTATTTTGACTCAATTATGTGCTTAGATCATCAGCAGATCGTCAACAGATCGTCAATTTCAGTCAACTGGGCCTCCTCCTTCATTCGAGGAGCCAACTGGGTCATCAAATTTAGTTAACTGGGCCTCCTCCATCAGTCAGGGAGCCAAGTAAGGTGATTTGCATGATAAATGAGCCCATATCAGTCCAACTGGGTGTGTTTCACCTAACAAACAACTAACTAGAGTCAGAAAGGTGCCCTCCTACTCAATTTGACCTAATGTTTGGTAATTTCACCTAAATATCAGTTAACCGAAGTTAGAAAGGCACCTTCTCCTAATTTTGGGCATTCAATTGAGTTATAGTTTTAGAGTCTGTCAAAGTCAATTACTTGGCAGTTAAGTGGTTAACTGATGTGTCGAGTGGTGTTAACTGACGAGTAATCCACTCTCATGCATTCAATTCGAATGACCTCCCAAGGATTCGAATTGATTGGCTATTATTTCCATTGTTACACATTGTAATCATCTTTTGAGTTAATGATAATACATGAACTAATGCAAACCTTTTGCACCAGTGTTTTGTCACACAATTTGCCGCATGCATCTCTAGTAACTTTTGTGCTTGTTTCATAGATATGCTATGCTTGAATTTTACAGGGTATAATACACATGGCAGGACAAGAAAACTCTTCTACAGACTTCTTCAGATGAAGATTGAGAGAGTTTGCTAAAAATTATTGCAACACTACACTAGAAGCTGAAATTTTTCCACATAAATCCTAGATAATTGTGCATCCAACTTATCAAGCTTGCTTGATAGGCTATGCCGGTGTGATGCAACTTGAAAAGTACAGGTTGTCAACCTAAAGATTGTTTGATTGTTTTTTACTGCAAGTTTCTCATGGCCTCCTATTGCATTCACTATAGTATAGATGGACTCTTATTCTAACCATCTTCTTACTCCTTTCAACTATCATCAATGAAAGGATGATACAGCGATAGTATTTCGCTCCAAGGGACTCTACAGAGTTACCATGGGCACAAAACTAGAGCCTAATGCAGCTATAGAGAAGTCCAAGTTCTTTAATAATCTTGATGAATATTTTCTCATGTCTTAATATTTTGAAAGATCTACTTTTCCATCTTAGCGGATTGAAGACTCCAAAAGAAGTATGGGAACAACTTTCCACACTCTTCGGCAAGCAGGATGATATGAGGGTGTTAGCACTCGGATTTTCCTTGGGCTGTATCAAAGAAACCTCGAGGTAACCTATTTCAAACCAATCTTTAGACTGAAAGTTGGCCTCTTTCAGTCAGAGAGGGCTCTCTCAGCAATTCTGCCATCCAATGTCACCACGACAGCAGCTTGACAATGAAACTCAAGGGCCAATTTGTAAAATTATAATAACAAAAGCTTTGTAGGCTTTAAATGAGGTGGCTAGATCAACATGAATAGGATACCATTGGGAAATGGAGTCAAGAAACAGAAAAATATGGACCAGCAGTCAAACAAATATTTTCATACAAAGGCAAGATAGCTGTCTTATTACAGTCAATAAGATTTTTGCAGGTGATAGGGAAAGAAATAAAGACAGTCCATTAACAACGGGCATCAATTTTCAAATGAATCCACTGTTAATTTTGGAGAAATAAATGGATGCTCAGATGTGGATAAATCGAGGCATAGAAACATGAATCTCAATCTATATGAATGTTCATCTTGTTAAGATTTAATATGCTAAGATAGAAAATAGCAACATTACATTCCATTTCACAATAATAGCATATATGGGATCATTGAAGAAACAACAAGCATAGCATAAACACAAGAGACACAGATTTATCCTGGGAAACCCTCATGGGGTAGAAAACCCAGTAAAGCTTCCTCAATATAGATGACCAGCAATATACAAAGATGCAAAACAAAGACATGATCTCCTCCTCCACCATAGCAGATCTCTCCTCGACAAATGCGCTACTCTCAAGTGAGTGAGTTTGTCAAATGAGGAATACACTTCCTCTATTTATACACTACTCCGACTTGTCTTTTACACAAGAACAAGTAGGCTCGTATTTAACCAATGGGTTAAATACCCCACTACAACTGACTGGGCCGACCCCTCTAGGGTGGTCTAATAACCCTTTGACCCACATAACACATACAGGGCCGACCCCCACTAGGGAAGTCTAATAACCCGAGTTACCACATTCCGACGGAGGAATAAACATCTCCGAATATACAATAAGATCTTCACGGAGGAATGAAACATATCCGGAATAATAAAGTACAAATATAATATTCTTTGAAGTTACAATATCTCAACACTCCCCCTTAACGAGAAGGATATTATAACAGTATATGCACGAGCAAGGAGTCATCAACATCATACATGATACATCTATAAATCATTGGAAGCTTTCTCAACATCATCAGTAACTCAAGCAGTTACTGGAACATCTTCAATACTGGAACATCAACATCTTCAGTACTGAGTCTTTATCTTATGCAGCACTCGAACAGCTACAACAACATCAACATCTGGATCCTCACGATCATCAGTATCGTCATCTCACGATCATCAGCATCGTCATCACACGATCATCAGCATCGTCATCACACAATCATCAGCATCGTCAACATCGTCATCACACGATCATCAGCATCGTCATCACACGATCATCAACATCATCATCACACGATCATCAGCATCGTCATCACACGATCATCAACATCGTCATCACACGATCATCAGCATCGTCATCACACGATCATCAGCATCATCATCACACGATCATCAGCAACGTTATCACACGATCATCAGCATCGTCATCACACAATCATTAGCATCATCATCACACGATCATCAGCAACATCATCACATGATCATCATTACACAGGATGATCAACCCTGCTCTCTTTAGGACATAGGTCCATGGATGATGCAATCCAGTCATGTACCTTTTGAACCGAAGTCCAGGGATGATCCAGTCCTATCATGTACCTTTTGAACCGAAGCTCAGGGACGATCCAGTCCTATCATGTACCTTTTGAACCGAAGCTCAGGGACGATCCAGTCCTATCATGTACCTTTTGAACCGAAGCTCAGGGACGATCCAGTCCTATCATGTACCTTTTGAACCGAAGCTTAGGGACGATCCAGTCCTATCATGTACCTTTTGAACCAAAGCTCAGGGACGATCCAGTCCTATCATGTACCTTTTGAACCGAAGCTCAGGGACGATCCAGTCCTATCATTCAATTCTTGGAGACCTCATGTCTACGGCTCAATTCAAAGGACTAAAGTCCGAGGACGATCCAATCCCCTTACCTGTTCATTCAGGATTTTGTTCTGAGAGACATCATGTCTACGGCTCAATTCAAGGACTAAAGTCCGAGGACGATCCAATCCCCTTACCTGTTCATTCAGGATTTTGTTCTCGGAGACATCATGTCTACGGCTCAATTCAAAGGACTAAAGTCCGAGGATGATCCAATCCCCTTACCTGTTCATTCAGGATTTTGTTCTCAGAGACATCATGTCTACGGCTCAATTCAAAGGACTAAAGTCCGAGGACGATCCAATCCCCTTACCTGTTCATTCAGGATTTTGTTCTCGGAAACATCTTGTCTACGACTCAATTCACAGGATACAATCCCCTTACCTGTTCATTCAGGATTTTTTTCTCGGAGACATCATGTCTACGGCTCAATTCAAAGGACTAAAGTCCAAGGACGATCCAATCCCCTTACTTGTTCATTCAGGATTTTGTTCTCAGAGACATCATGTCTACAGCTCAATTCAAAGGACTAAAGTCCGAGGACGATCCAATCCCCTTACCTGTTCATTCAGAATTTTGTTCTCGGAGACATCATGTCTACGGCTCAATTCAAAGGACTAAAGTCTGAGGACGATCCAATCCCCTTACCTGTTCATTCAGGATTTTGTTCTCGGAGACATCATGTCTACGGCTCAATTCAAAGGACTAAAGTCCGAGGACGATCCAATCCCCTTACCTATTCATTCAGGATTTTGTTCTTGGAGACATCATGTCTACGGCTCAATTCAAAGGACTAAAGTCCGAGGACGATCCAATCCCCTTACCTGTTCATTCAGGATTTTGTTCTCGGAGACATCATTTCTACGGCTCAATTCAAAGGACTAAAGTCCGAGGACGATCCAATCCCCTTACCTGTTCATTCAGGATTTTGTTCTCGGAGACATCTTGTCTACGGCTCAATTCACAGGACTAAAGTCCAAGGACGATACAATCCCCTTACCTGTTCATTCAGGATTTTGTTCTCGGAGACATCTTGTCTACGGCTCAATTCACAAGACTAAAGTCCGAGGACGATACAATCCCCTTACCTGTTCTTTCGGGATTTTATTCTCGGAGACATCTTGTCTACGGCTCACTTTAGGACTAAAGTCCACGGATGATACAATCCTCTTACTCTCGGAGACATCTGTCTATGGATCACTTTAGGACTAAAGTCCACGAATGATACAATCTTCTTCTTTCTTGGAGACATCTTGTCTATGGCTCACTTTAGGACTGAAGTCCAGGGATGATTCAATCCCCAAATGTCCACCAAGGACTTCATTCTCAAAGACATACGTCTACGGCTCTCTTGAGGATGATACAATCCTATCATGTCCACCAAGGACTTCATTCTCGAAGACATACGTCTACGGCTCTCTTGAGGATGATGCAATCCTATCATGTCCACCAACCTCTCTGTCGGCATCACTAATATAGGTATCCTCATCATCGACCTCACTGTCGATGCAGGCAATCTCATCATGAGTTATCACATCACTCCCCCTTTCGAGGAGGGTCCTTCTGAACTATATTAAGCTTGTCTCGGAAAACTTTATTTGAGGTAGAGGTTTGGTTAGTACATCGGATCGGTAGAAGTTTGCTTAGTACATTGGTAACTTGTTATAAATTCGAACTTTTGGTTCCTTTCTGCACCATATCTTGGAACACTAGATTCTCTACCATCTTGATACAACTCTATTTGTCACATAGGATCATAGTTGGGTCTATCTCTAAGTCAAACAATCTTGAAGCCATACTGCTTCATAACTTAGCAGAGCAAGCAGCCATATATTCTGCTTGTGCTAAGAGCCACACTAGATTGTTTCCTGCTCAACCACGAGATCATGGCTGATCCTAGACAATAACATCCTCTCGATGTGCTCTTCCCGTCTGATACACTTTCTGCCCAATCAACATCTGTGTAGCCATCTGAAGTCATGATCTCCAAGATAACATAGATCAAAGTCTATTGTATCCTTTAGGTACCGTATCACATGATTTGCAGCTAATAGGTGAACACATCTAGTTTCCACTAGATACTGACTCAAGGTATTCACAGCAAAGCATATATCTGACCTAGTATTTATTAGATACATCAATGACCCAATAATTTATCTGTACAGAGTTATATCCACTAACTCTGATGAGTCATCTGCTAACAAATTTAAGTTGGAATCCACGAGAGTGGCCATTCCAACACATCAAGTCTTCTCAAGTTTTCTCAGCATACTTTCCCTGGTTGAGAAACATTCCCTACGAGCTTTGCCATACTTCTAGATTTAGGAAGTAATGCATCAATCTGAGATCTTTTATTTTCATTTCTTCAGCCATCTTCTTCTTTCTTTTCATGATCTGTTTCTTATTCCCTATCAGAAAGATATCATCTACATAGTATGATCCATAACCTTAAGGTAAAGGTTAGGAACAACTTTACTTTTTGGTAAAGCCCAAGCTTATCAAGAAACTGTCAATTCTCACTTTGTGACTGAACATCATTCACACTCTGCATTGAATGATCTTCTGCATATCTATCTATGCCATCTCTCGTTAGATGGGTCTACTGATATGAGCCTCAACATTATTCGAACTTTGTGGTGAGTTCCATGTCATCTGTGTATAGAAGCCATATTCAACCTTGAAGCAAAGGTTGAGATCCACATCACCCATGATGATCATTAAGCTCATCAATTGATTATCGATCCTGGGAACCCATTCAGAACCTGATTCACACTTCTTCTTTAATTACACCATTAAGAGAATGGTCTAGCCACTTGGAGCAAACATCTCATCATGATTCTCTTCCTCTTTCTAAGAGAATATTCTAGCCACAAGCCTTCTATAGTGTGTTTGATTTGTAAATCCTTTTGTTGAACATCCATCGCTTGTTCATTGTTCATCATTCATCATGATCTTTCCTACAAATCAAAATTAAGTACATGATTAGTAATACTTCATAATCATCAAATCATATTGACATGATAACCTATTATGCATACAGATATCATTTACATAGTTATGCAACTTATTTTTACCAATACTTTGGCACAACACTTTCCCATATTCTGTATGCATACAGTGGCTATCTAGATGCCTTCCATCTCTACCAGAACATACTATTGAGAGTGTGCACAGCTCTCAGCATGTCAGCAAAGAGGTTTCATTCTAGACAAGCAACAATAGAATGTTTGTCCAACTTACCAATCATATGCATATTATTAGTATATTGTTCAATGCTCTATGAATGTTTACACTCAGCATGATATATTCTAGGAATACAAATATGCATACAAGCAATATCATTTATTATTTCAAATAACAACTCAAATACTTATCTTTTATGTTTGTGTGGTTGCCTCCTGCTTGATCTTCTATATGTCTTTTGAACTTCTATTCATTCTGTACCACTGTGCATGCTCAAGTGTGCACTAGTGTCATCCTCATGATCTCATACACAAACATACATTCATTAGTATATTCTCAAAACATTCTAATTCTAAATAATCTTGAATATGTATAGTCATGATCATTAGTATTCAGGGTTTCAAGGAAGTCTTCTTTTACTCATGCATATTCTTGTTTGATCATAGTACTCTTCTGGTTAATTAAATCATCAAGACAAGAGACATAATATGCATAAACCCTTGATTACTAACTTTATGAATAAGCATAACCAATCATACCAAGTATACTTATATAAGGGATCCTGACACAAGGTAATATTCTAGCTTGACATAAGAAAACATACCTGGATTAGTATACCTGCTTAGTTATGTACAACATACCTCGTAAGTAGAACAAAGATTATGGATGAGTCTTTGTCTTCATGTTGTCATGGTCATGGAACTTGATTTGTCTTTTGTGATGTACCTGTATCTTGTTAGCAGACAACATCAACCTCACACAACACCATAATGCATTAGTAAAATCATATAGCCCTAATCAATGAATGTGTTCGATCATTCACATACATTCATACTGTTACTAGGGTGATAAGACAATTCTAACATTAATCAAGATTGTACTAATAAATAATATGAAGACAAACACATCATGAACTTAATCAAGAATCAGATTTCAAGACATACCTGAACCTCCTTAAGTCATACCTGTCGAGACTTCTTGTAGTCTTCTTATGTAAGGCCTTAGCCTCAACTCCCCCTAAAACTTGATCTGGAGCTTGATTGGGGTTTGCTAGAGAAACCCTAAAAATTCAATCTTTGACTTTCACACTTCTGAATGGATGGAAGGATGTGTCTTGCTAGCATACTTCAATTTTGAAATCTCCAAAAATTGACCCCTCGAAATTGCCTTTGAAAATTCTGGATCTTTTGGACAGGATCCCGAACTAGGGTTTGATGAAGCTCACCCTTCTTCCCAATAAAAAGGTTTGATCCAAGGATCTAAACTCTTATTTTTCTGAGGAGCTTCCAGCCATGGTTACAGACTTCAAAAATTTCAACTTTTGCTGAAGCCCTAATTTTCCATCTTTCCGATCAAAATCCCGAACTGGGGTTTGATCAAGCCCGGTCTTCTACCCAACCAAAAAATTCGATCTTGGATTCTAAATTTTGATTTTCCTGAGTAGCATTCAACCGTGGATTCTGATTCCAAAAATTCTAACTTTCTCTGAAACCCTAAATTCTGGAAGCCATGAATGAATGTGCTCAAAAAATAATTATGTTTTGATAGAAATATGTACCTGATTGTTTCTGCTATAACTCCGAAATTTTTGCTCCACAGGGTCTGAAATTTTTTTCTGAACTAGCCTGATCTGTCATCTTTCTATCCTAACAAGTCTGACCTCAATTGGATTTTCTGAGAGAGAGTTATGCCAAATGTCGCAACGTGACCTGTTTTGGGATAATACAGGAGAGCTAACTTGTACGGCGTGCCACGTGTCACTGTTTGAACTTCGGCCTCTAAACACTTTTCTTGAGATATCTCGCCCTGTTATATTTCTATCCTGACAGGTCTGACCTCAATTGGACTCTCTGAGAGAGAGTTATGCCAAGTGTTGCAACGTGACCTTTTTATGGGATAAAACAGGAGAGCGAACTTGTACGGCGTGCCACGTGTCACTGGTTCATCTTCGGCCTCTGAAAAAGTTTCCTAAGATAGTAAATTCTGTGTACTACCTGTCACTTTTTATGAAATTTCATTTGGAGCTTCCTAGCCCAGGTTATGACCTTTTTTCCTAGGTCACCTGATTTTGACTGAGATCTGGAAGGGGCAGAAACCCTAACTTGTACTGATCATAACTCACAAAGTACAATGAATCTGAGGGTGCCCTTTGGACACAAGGTACCTGGGGATGTTATCTACGACTTGTAAACTTCTCAGATCCTGAAACTTCGCATAAATGGATTTATAGCGAAAGTTCCATGATGATTGGTTTTTGCTATATAAAACCCTAACCTTCAAATTGTCGCAAGAGAAGCAAGTGTCGTAAGTGCCATACATTGCCTTCCTTCAGGTTAGCTCTGATACCATGTTAAGATTTAATATGCTAAGATAGAAAATAGCAGCATTACATTCCATTTCACAATAATAGCATATATAGGATCACTGAAGAAACAACAAGCATAGCATAAACACAAGAGACACAGATTTATCCTGGGAAACCCTCATGGGGTAGAAAACCCAGTAAAGCTTCCTCAATATAGATGAACAGCAATATACAAAGATTCAAACCAAAGACATGATCTCCTCCTCCACCATAGCAGACCTCTCCTCGACAAATGCGCTACTCTCAAGTGAGTGAGTTTGTCAAATGAGGAATACACTTCCTCTATTTATACACTACTCCGACTTGTCTTTTACACAAGAACACGTAGGCTCGTATTTAACCAATGGGTTAAATACCCCACTACAACTGACTAGGCCGACCCCTCTAGGGTGGTCTAATAACCCTTTGACCCACATAACACATACAGGGCCAACCCCCACTAGGGAAGTCTAATAACCTGAGTTACCACATTCCGACAGAGGAATAAACATCTCCGGATATACAATAAGATCTTCACGGAGGAATGAAACATCTCCGGAATAATAAAGTACAAATATAATATTCTTTGAAGTTACAATATCTCAACACATCTAAGCATAGAAGAAAATGACATAATGAAAGGCATAACGCATAAAACAAACTTGCACATGTAGAGAAAAGGAAAGGGTACAGACTGCAATTTTTAAACAACACATGAATCTTTGATGAAAAATCTATTCAGTTCTGAGATCTTTATTAACTTCTGAAGCCCTTCAAAACACCCGGAATGGGTCTCTCCTTACAGAAAATCCAACCCTGTTTACATTGCCAAAAGCATATTTTATACAAAAATTTGCCCTCTAAGCAAACCCTAACTGTATTTTTCTAAAAATAGACCACCGATACAAAAATAATAATCAAATAACTAATCAATACTTTACAAGAATTAGTTTTTAAACAGTAATATGACAAAAATCTGGAATATTGTTCTGTCGTATCCTCGGAAACTAAAAGATGGCTTCCAGCTGCCTCTATTTTTTCACTTCTTCCACCGATATTTAATATTCTGCCACTTGTCAATATTCTACCTAGAATTATGGGTTTCCGGAGGCACCCCATTTCATCACCACTACTCCATGGATCTTGCAGTTTCATTTCATAAAATAATATTGCTGCAAAGATGTTTCAATGCCTTCTCATATCATGAATACCACATTTTGTTGTCACCCGATTTGGTTTAGGAATTACTCCATAATTAAAATAAAAAACATTGTATAGTGGATTGTATTCCACATATGCGTTGAGCCATATGTATGGTGCGCATATATCCTGTGACCTTGACGACCTCCGGGACCTTTTGAAAGATTTCTGGTATCTTATCAGGCTGCATAGAAAGCTTGAGACAATGAAATCTGAAAAATGACAGAACTAAGTCTTTACTGCATTCTCAAAAGATTTAAAAGGGATACGAGCTCTGGGACTGTAGTTTTCAACGAGATTATGACCTAACCGCAACCTTTTATCATCAATGGTATACATGCAGTTACCTCGGACCTGCCATAACTCATGAGTGCATTTTAGGATGGAAGCTGGATCATTGCTCCTGATCTGGCTGATTCCTCCTAAAAGCGATGTAATCATCCCCGTGCACAATGTTACTTTTTACTCTACGCCTGGAGGTAATAGTCTTTGATGTTGCGACCATTTGGAATAGTGATGCTTCCATTTAACATCTGTGACTTTCGTGGGGAACGTTCATTGAAAAACTGGTTTCATCCTTTGAATAATTTTGTGCAGTAGCCTCGATACCTTTTGAGTTGATGACTCCAGCACTCTTCACTCAATGGTGAATCTTCCTAGCTTTCAGACATAGGAATCTTCTCCTCGGCTGCAGATGAATGGCGTTAGGGTTTGATGCTCTATTTCAAATGATAAGACGCCAAAAGAGGAGACCACCTCCCCTTTTTATACTCCCGCCAATGGTTTACATTGCTAAAGACGGTTTCACATGGCCGATAGAGTAGTTTGCAATACCGCTTTCCCAAATGCGGATGTATCAAGAGTGAGAACGTGTTATGGTCGCTTTTGTTCCGCGACCGATTGCTTTTATTAATTATCTTCGTACATTGATATTGCGGAATGGAAAAAATCCATTTACTCCCCATCTTCTACATTTTGTTATAACATATCACGACCTCCATGCCGCTACATTATCCAAAAAAAAACTTTCGAATATGTAGAAATATCTTCAATTTTTGAAGGCCTTCGACTACTGATTTCTTCAACATTGTCAGTGTTTTCAGAATATTGAGCATCGGCTTCCAAATACAGTCTAAGTCAAAGCCTGTATCGACCAATCGGAACTCCAGCAAATGGCTCTACCATATCCTTGAGAACCTTAAAAAATTGTGGTTCAGGCTGGTCATATGAAATAGTGTCCAGTGATGAATGAAATCTTTATGAAATTTACATATTTCTGACTGCAGAAGAAAAACTATCTGACTTTTTGTATAAGATGCATATAGAGGATATGGCGCACAGCTATGCAAGCAAAAGACTCATTTCTGAAAGTTATTTATTTCATGATCGTCAGGTATCCGGTCTTCATATCTGGATAGACTTTATAAGCTCCAAAGTTACTGTCTTTTAAGAATGCTCCGATCAAAGCTTTGACTACACCTGCAATTGTCTTGGAATCATGCAAATGTATTTCCATTTGATCAGGATCATTTGTGTATTGTTCTTTTGATTGATGCGCTTCCTGTAGACGTATAAGCTGGGAGTATGCCCCAGAAGGGTTCACGATGAGCTGGGAGTGTGAACCCTTTTCAACAATAAAACCACGCTGGACCACAGCAATCATATCAGCATTTCTGATAGTAGTCAGACGATGTGCAACAATAACTGTTGTTCTATTTATCATAATTCTATCAAGAGCTTCTTGAACTACTTTTTCAGACTATGCGTTACCATTGAACTTGTAGTGTATTCATCTCCAAATTGCTTTAACTTTGTCTTCATATGTAACCAGTACACTGTACACTCATAGAATTTGTATCTGCCACTGTATTATTTCTTTCAAAAGAAAATCCCTCCATGCATTTGTTGTAGTTGTTGCTCCCGGAACCTTGCTCGCAGCGACCTCAGAACCCTCAGCTTAATACAACAAAGCTCTGGGGTAACTCTACAAATTTCTTCTCCTTTAATTGAGATACGAACGTATCAACAATATTCCTCAATGGCCCATCAAAATTCCATTACACATAATGTTTCGATGAAGTGAGCTTACGGCTCTGACATTTGGGCTTGGGGTAGCTTTCGTTCACTAGCATTTGTAATATGCGGTGAATTCATCTCCAACGCCATAAAATTTGTTCTCATACTCGTCACAATCTTCACGTCATATTTCTATTCTCAGCCTTTGTCCCACATGCAAATAAAGAAGAATTCTCTTCATGTTTTAAATACCCTATTGCCTCTAACATATTTCAAGTAACAAAGAAATGGGAGGCTTTAAGCCTCGGCGCTAGAGTGATGGAGGATACATGTGGTCTTCTCAGCTTGGCACTTGGTCCTGTGGTGAGCCCTCGGTGTTGGGCGTAAACATATCTTTTATTCAATTTTGCTTTGTCATTTCATATAAATACAATCCTCCTCCACTTAGGTCAAAATTTATGCCCTTTCTTCATAAAAAATCAAAGCTTCCATATTTTGGCATTAATATATAAAATTTAAAAAATATTTTCCCAATTTTTATTTATTTTGGTCTTTGCTATATTTATAAAAAGTTTTTCTTCATAACGCTTCCCAACTCGAGCTAAACCTTTTTTATATGAAAATTAAAATCCTTCGCTCACAAGGTCAAAAATAGGTTTGAAAGACTGAGATTTTGCTGAAGTTTGAAAACTTCTTTCAACCATTTTTCTTTTGCAAATTTGATGCCCATACTTGAGGACAAATGCTCTTTCTAGACCAAGTTTGAGACCCCCCGCCATGAAAAATGTTCTATTTTGCACTGCCAGTGTTTCCGGAAGATGATTAATGCCGTCATAAGACATTTAAGCACAAAATTTTATGGAGTGCCAACATAGGGCTTATTTGTTAGAGAATTAATTGATTTCCCTCAATCCTGGAAATTTCAAGAGCATTAATGAGTTTTTCACCAAGTTCAAGCATTTGGTGCTTCAGGTGAAGCAATGTGGTGTCGAGAAGAAGGATGATCAGTTGATCCTTTCAATCCTTTCAAAACTAGGAGCATATTATTCAGTGTGTGTCTCTACCTTTCATTTCGGAAAAATCACCATTCCAAATTGGAAGATGCCATCCTTGTATCAATTCATTGAGTCCTTAACAAAAGAGCATGCCAGGGTTGTTCAAATGGGGTCCATGAGATCTTCCAAATATCAAGCCCTATTTGATGGAGGACCCAAGGCTTCGAATGCTAAAGGAAAGAAAGAGAAAAAAGAGAAGACCAAGTTTGATCATCCTAAGAAGAAGAATAATACCAAGTAGTCATATGAGCCCTCAATTTCAAGAAAAGACAAGCAAAAGGGCAAGGAGAAGACAAAGTGTTCTTACTTCGACAAGGGATTTCATTTCATCCTGAAAGATCATGCATGAAGAAGAATATTTATGAGATGGCCCTTCTCTTGGAGAAGAACAATATCACTCTTCCAGATGGCACAAGGAAGAAGGAAAATGGAGATCGAAATGATCATATAGAAAGAGGTCATGCACTCATGGAAAGTGTTTCGAATCCAAAAGCTCTTCTCATAAATTAAGGAGCTTCGAATCACATGGTTTCAATCAAATATTCTTTCTCATCATTGGACTCTGACAACTGCATCTCCATCCACATGAAAGATGATTCACAAATTTCATCGAAAGGCAAAGGTACAATCCATTTAGAACATGGCAGTTTTCAAAATGTTCTCTATGTTCCTTCTCTAGGTTTGAACCTGCTTTCTGTGTATCAGATGACACATACTAGTTTTCCCAAGAAGGTTGTATTCAACCATAATGATGTTGAAATTTATGAGATAAGCACTGGAAAACTCATTGCAAGAGGCAAGGCAAATCATGCTGCAAAAACCTATGATTCCAAGTGCCCTTCTAACTCATGGAAATGAGGTTATCCAACAATGAGAGGTTTGGAAACCTTAATTACAAGTATTTTCAGCTGCTATAAAATAATTCCATGGTTGAAGGCCTTCCGAACATCAAATCATCAAAAGGGATATGCAAGGGTTGCATCATTAGAAAACATCCTTAGCACAAGTTCGATCAAGACAAAGCTAGTAGAGATTCATGTATTTTGGGGCTGATTCATAGTGATATCAGTGGTCCATTACCAAATCCCTCCATGAATGGATCAATGTATGTTCTCACATTCATTGATGACTTTTCCAGATTCACATGGGTCTACTTTCTCAAGAACAAATCAGAAGTGTTTGAAAAATTCAAGAATTTGAAGGCTTCTGTTGAGATTGCCACTAGGAGATACAAGTTCTTAGATATGATAATGGTGGAGAATATATAAAAAATGAGCTTCTTCAACTTTGTGCAGAAAATCAAATCCAAATCCAACATAGAGTCCCCTACACAGCTAAACATAATGGTGTAGCAGAGAGGAAAAACTGAGCATTGAAAGAGATGGCCACTGTTGAATATTGTAACTTCAAAGAATATTATATTTGTACTTTATTATTCCGGAGATGTTTCATCCCTCCGAGGTAACCCTATTATGTATCCGGAGATGTTTATTCCTCCGAGGGTTTGTGTTAACTAGGGTTATTAGACCCACCATGTGGGGGTCGGCCCTGTGGTTATATTTTTGGGGTTATTAGACTTCTCCAAGAGAGGTCGGCCCCATTAGGTCTTTTAGTCAGTTGGGAGTCAGTATAAATAAAGGAGGTGAACTCCTCATTAGATCACTCACTCACTTGTGGAAGAGTGCGCACTTGTCTGGGATATTTGCTAAGGAGTCAATTGAAGGAAGGAGCACATCTTGTATTTTGGTTGATCATCTTATTGAGGAAAGATTTGCTAGGTTTTCTACCCCATGAGGGTTTCCCAGGGTATATTCTGTGTCTATCTTGTGATTATGTTTCTTTTAGTAATCTTGCTAGTCTATTTGGTTTAAACTTAACATGGAATCAGAGCTAGACTGAATAGGACATCTTTCACAAGGTAAGAATACCTCTCTCTCTCTCTCCGGTGAAAGTTAGGGTTTCCGCAAAAAATTGGTATTATTGAATTTTGGTTACATGGCTGGATAGCCCTCTTCAATACCAATCTTTTAAGCCCTAGATCGAACTTTTTGGTTGGGTAGAACTCCAAGAATTCCAAACCCTAATTCTACCAAAAGTGCGATACGTCAGAATTTGGTTTCAGAAAAAAGTTGGAATTTTTGAATTCTGATTACATGGCTGGATAGCCCTTCTCAATAGCATTCTTTTGAGCTATAGATCGAACTTTTTGGTTGAGTAGAACTCCGGGAAAGTCAAACCCTAATTCTACCAAAAGTGCGATAAAATTCTATCCCAGATTCCGGAAAAGTGAAATCTAACATTTCCAGGTAAGTCTACTCTGTCTCTTGGACTCCCCTAAGAGAATATGGCTCCAAACACTAAGCTTGAAGACAAGCTAGAAGGTATAGAAAATTTCGAGGCATGGAAATACAGAATTGGTCTCATTCTTGAGGAGAATGATCTTGCTCATTATATCAAGGAGGAAGTTGCAGAACCAGAAGGAGATGAAGCCAAAGAAAAACACAGGAAGGATTTGATTAGGGAAAAGAGAATCACAGCTGATTCTATTAAAGACCACTTGATTCCCCAAGTGGCTTCCAAGAAGACTCCAAAGGAAATGTATGATGCCCTAGGAAGAATGTATGAAGGAAAGAACATCAATAGGAAGATGAATCTAAGAACTCAGTTGAAGAGGAAGAAAGGCCTCTCAAGAAAAGATCTAGAAGAGAAGAAGAAGATGAAGAAAGGACCTTCTCCAAAAGAAGACCTAGAAGAAATGAAGAGGAAGATGCAGAAGAGTATGTTCTTTTCTCCACACTCTCTAGATCTATAACACCTGGAGAAGGTACTTGGGTCATTGATAGTGGTGCCTCAAAGCACATGACAGGACAAAAGAAGACTCTATCAAATCTTGAAGAAAAGACCTCTCCACTAAAGGTATCTCTTGGAGATAACTATCAATATCCCATTAAGGGAATTGGTGAAGCAAACTACAAACTTGATTCTGGAACCCCCATGAAGATGAAGGAAGTTTTGTATGTTCCAGGATTGAAGAAGAATTTGCTTTCAATCTCAGCATTGGACAAGAAAGGTTATAGAGTTGCATTCATTGATGGACAAGTGTTAATGTGGTCCAAAGGCAAATCTATTAAGGATGCAATTGTCATTGGTGAAGAGGAAGGAGGTTTGTATAAACTCAAGGGTCATCCAGAAGCTGCCCTTGTTCATGAAACCTCTAGTCCCAGTGAGCTATGGCATAGAAGACTAGCTCACATTAACTACAAAGCCTTACCCTATGTAAGCAAGGTGGTCATAGGACTACCAGATTTGAAGGTTGACCATGATGGCTCATGTAAAGGATGTAAGAAAGGGAAGAATGTCAAGAACCCCTTTCCAAAGAGTGAAACAAAGACTAAGAGTATCTTGGAGCTAATACACTCAGATGTATGTGGTCCAATGCCCACCACTTCTCTAAGTGGATTTGAATACTATCTTTCATTCATTGATGATCATTCAAGGAAAACTTGGATATACTTTCTAAAAGGTAAGAATGAAGTTTTTGGAAAATTCAAAGAGTTCAAGGCTCTAATAGAAAATCTCTCAGAAAAGAAAATCAAGATTCTCAGAACAGACAATGGTGGAGAATATACTTCAAAAGAGTTTGAAGATTTTTGTAAAGAAGCCGGAATCAAGAGAGAACTAACCACTCCCTACAATATCCAACAAAATGGGGTTGCAGAAAGGAAAAATAGAACCATCATGGAAGTTGTGAAGACTATGATACATGACCAGGATCTCCCCATGTATCTATGGGCTGAAGCAACCAAGACAACAGTATATGTTCAAAACAGATTATCTCATAGTACTCTTGATTTCAAAACTCCAGAAGAAGTGTTTACTGGAAAGAAGCCCGAGGTAAGCCATCTTAAAATATTTGGGTGTCCTGTGTACATCCACATTCCAAAAGAAAAGAGAACCAAGTTGGATCCTTCTGGTAAGAAAGGAATATTTGTTGGTTATTGTGAATCATCCAAAGCCTTCAGGATTTACATACCAGGCTTTCATCATATAGAAATCAGTAGAGATGTAACTTTTGATGAAGAAGCAGCTCTCAAGAAGTCAAGCAAATGCCAACTTGAAGAAATCTATGAAGAAGATCTTTCTTCTAGAAACTCAGAGGTTGTTCACACCCCTGGAGATAATCCACCAGAGGATCATGACATGTTGGAACCACAAGAACCTCCTATCACAGATTTATCAAGGAAAAGAAGGCCAACATGGGATAGAGATATTATCCAAGGGGCTGAAAAATATGGTGCTCCTGAAGGATCCATTAGAGAAAGAAAGAAACCAAAGATAGTGTCCAACTATATGGCCTTGATGTGTGATCTTGTGGATCAACTACCTACTAGCTATGAAGAAGCAGCTCAGAAGAAAGAATGGGTAGAATCAATGACAGAAGAAAATCAGTCGATAATGAAAAATGATGTTTGGGATATAGTTCCCAAACCAAGAGATAAAAGTGTGGTTTCTTCCAAATGGATTTTCAAGATAAAACATGCTGCAGATGGTAGCATTGAAAAATACAAGGCAAGGTTTGTAGCCAGAGGATTCTCTCAAAAGGAGGGAATTGACTATGAAGAAACATTTGCACCAGTTGCTAGGTATACTTCAATTAGAACTATCATGGCACTTGCATCCATGATGAAATGGAAATTGCATCAAATGGATGTTAAGACAGCTTTTCTGAATGGTGTAATTGAAGAAGAAGTATACATAGAACAACCTCAAGGTTTTGAGGTCAAAGACGGAAGGACCCATGTATGCAAACTGAAAAAGGCATTATATGGATTGAAGCAAGCCCCCAGGGCTTGGTACGGAAGAATTGACAGTTTCTTAACAAGCATGGGCTTTACCAAAAGTAAAGCTGACCCCAATCTTTATCTTAAAGTGATGGATGATGAACCTGTTATATTGCTGTTATATGTAGATGATCTATTTCTAACCGGAAATGAGAAACAAATTGTTGAAAGCAAGAAGAAGCTTTCTTCAGAATTCGAAATGAAAGATCTCGGATTAATGCACTACTTCTTAGGCTTAGAAGTGTGGCAAGAAACAAAAGGAATCTTTCTAAATCAAGGTAAGTATACTGTGGAGATTCTCAAAAGATTTGATATGTTGGAGTGTAAAGCCATTGCCACTCCCATGGACTCCAACCTGAAACTTTTAGTTAATGATTCATCAGAATTAATGGACGTAACTCTATATAGACAAATCATTGGATCATAGATGTATTTGACAAATACTAGGCCGGATATATGCTTTGCTGTAAATACCCTAAGTCAGTATCTAGTAGAACCTAGAAAGGTTCACCTTATAGCTGCAAAGCATATAATGAGGTACCTAAAAGGTACGTTGGACTTTGGCCTATACTATCTTGGAGGTAATGAACTCAAGTTACATGGTTACTCAGATTCTGATTGGGCAGGTAGTGTCTCAGACAGAAAAAGTACTTCAGGTGGATGTTATGGACTTGGATCTGCCATGATCTCCTGGTTCAGCAAGAAACAATCTAGTGTGGCCCTCAGTACTGCTGAAGCAGAATATATAGCCGCTTGCTCTACCAGCTGTGAAGCAGTGTGGCTTCGGAAACTTTTATCTGGAATATTTGACTTAGAAATGGATCCCACTGTGATTATGTGTGATAATCAAAGCTGCATTAAGATGACTGAAAATCCTTTGTTCCATGATAAGTCAAAACACATTGAGATCCGTTACTTCTATATACGAGACATGGTGCAGAGAGGAGCTATCAAGCTCGAGTATATAAGCACTGAGGATCAGATTGCCGATATCCTAACTAAACCTTTGTCTCGAGTAAAGTTTGAATACTTCCGAGACAAGCTTGGTATAGTCCAGAAGGACCCTCCTCGAAAGGGGGAGTAGTATAGTACTTGATAACAAGTCTGTCCCTTAAATTTTGTTTTGTTGCACTTAGTTACTTGGAATTATTTAGATTTAGAACTCTTATATATCTTTTATTTTAGATGTATACATGTTTTTGATGTGATGTATACATGTCTTGATGTTATATGTATTAGTGAGAATACATGCTAGATGTATACATGTTTTGGATGTGATGTATACATGTCTTGATGTTAGATGTATTAGTGAGAATACATGCTAGATGTATACATGTTTTTGATGTGATGTATACATGTCTTGATGTTAATACATGCTAGATGTATACATGTTTTTGATGTGATGTATACATGTTTTGATTAGTGATGTATACATGTTTTGATGTGATACATGCTCTTGGATATTTGTACCTGTATAGATGAGAATACAGATGAGGATTGGATCATCCTTGAACTCAAGTTCTAAAGTGAGCCGTAGACGTGAGGTCTCCGAGAATAAAAGTCCTTAGTGGACAAATGAGGATTGGATCATCCTTGAACTCAAGTTCTAAAGTGAGCCGTAGACGTGAGGTCTCCGAGAATAAAATTCCTTAGTGGACAGATGAGGATTTGATCATCCTTGAACTCAAGTTCTAAAGTGAGCCGTAGACGTGAGGTCTCCAAGAATAAAGTCCTCAGTGGATAGAAGAGGATTGGATCATCCTTGAACTCAAGTTCTAAAGTGAACTGTAGACAGGTGTCTCCGAAAATAGAGGATAGGACTGCATCGTCGCTGGACCTTGGTTCAAAATGCACGCGATTGGATTAATCATCCTTAGACAGTAAATCCAGTAATTCCGAAAGGAAGGATAGTCTTAAATGTGATTGTGGTTGGACTAATCATCCTTAGACAGTAAATCCAGTAATTCCGAAAGGAAGGATAGTCTTAAATGTGATTGTGGTTGGACTAATCATCCTTAGACAGTAAATCTAGTCATTTTGAAAGGAAGGATAGTCTTAAATGTGATTGTGGTTGGACTAATCATCCTTAGACAGTAAATCCAGTAATTCCGAAAGGAAGGATAGTCTTAAATGTGATTGTGGTTGGATTAATCATCCTTAGACAGTAAATCCATTAATTCCGAAAGGAAGGATAGTCTTAAATGCGATTGTGGTTGGATTAATCATCCTTAGACAGTAAATCCAGTAATTCTGAAAGGAAGGATAGTCTTAAATGTGATTGTGGTTGGACTAATCATCCTTAGACAGTAAATCCAGTAATTTCGAAAGGAAGGATAGTCTTAAATATGATTGTGGTTGGACTAATCATCCTTAGACAGTAAATCCAGTAATTCCGAAAGGAAGGATAGTCTTAAATATGATTGATGAGATTGATCCAGTAATTCCGAAAGAAAGGATCATGTGTGTAGAAGACGATGCTGCTGATCGTGTGATGACGATGCTGATGATCGTGTGATGACGATGCTGCTGATCGTGTGATGACGATGCTGCTGATCGTGTGATGACGATGCTGCTGATCATGTGATGACGATGCTGTTGATCGTGTGATGATGATGCTGCTGATCGTGTGATGACGATGCTGCTGATCGTGTGATGACGATGCTGCTGATCGTGTGATGACGATGCTGCTGATCGTGTGATGACGATGTTGATGATCGTGTGATGACGATGCTGATGATCATGTGATGACGATGCCAATTATCATGATGTCGATGTTGATGTTGACATTGATATACCAGTAACTGTTTGAGTTGTTGATGAAGACAAATTGAAGAAAGCTTCCGATGATTTATAGATGTATCATGTATAGTGACTCTTTGCTCCTGCAGATGCTGTTATAATATCCTTCTCGTTAAGGGGGAGTGTTGAATATTGTAACTTCAAAGAATATTATATTTGTACTTTATTATTCCGGAGATGTTTCATCCCTCCGAGTTAACCCTATTATGTATCCGGAGATGTTTATTCCTCCGAGGGTTTGTGTTAACTAGGGTTATTAGACCCACCATGTGGGGGTCGGCCCTGTGGTTATATTTTTGGGGTTATTAGACTTCTCCAGGAGAGGTCAGCCCCATTAGGTCTTTTAGTCAGTTGGGAGTCAGTATAAATAAAGGAGGTGAACTCCTCATTAGATCACTCACTCACTTGGGGAAGAGTGCGCACTTGTCTGGGAGATCTGCTAAGGAGTCAATTGAAGGAAGGAGCACATCTTGTATTTTGGTTGATCATCTTATTGAGGAAAGCTTTGCTGGGTTTTCTACCCCATGAGGGTTTCCCAGGGTATATTCTGTGTCTATCTTGTGATTATGTTTCTTTCAGTGATCTTGCTAGTCTATTTGGTTTAAACTTAACAGCCACTTGTATGATTGAGTCGAAAGTTTTGGCTTCAAATATTTGGGCTGAGTCCATTAATGTTGTTGCATATGTTCAGAACAGAGTGCCACACTCATCCATCAAAGGTACAACCCCTTTTGAATCCTATCACATCCCCACCTTGACCATATTGCATTAAAATGTAAATGATGTAATATTGTTATAAAATCATGGTGAGGAGCTCAAGGCCAAGGACCTACCATCGATTTATTGATGCATAAGGTTTGCGTGCTAGCCAGGCACATTGGAATTCAAACATTGTGTAAATATCCATTTTAATAAAATACCCACAACTAGCTATGCAATGCATCAAAGAGATGGGGGCATGATTTTACAAGGAATTGAGAGGGAAAACATTCAAACCCTTGAGCCAATCAAGTCATGAAGCCAAGTGTCAATGAGAGAACCCATCAAACCCTCAACTACCCATGTTGACTTTTGTACCCAATCATTGATTTCTCCCAAGAGTTGGTTGAGGTAGTTAATTCCTTGGGGAATGAGAGGTATGGCTGTCCAAATTCGAGTATGGGAAAGCCACCCTGCATGGGAAATCACGTTTTGCTTCTTGGGCAAGAAAAGAGCCATGAATTGCTCCCCATGCCATTATCCATCAACCAGTTTCTCTCCCTCATGAGTTGGGAGCTACCTGGGCATTTTTCTCCATGTTTTCCTGTGTTTTCCTTCATTCTTAGCTGAGAGAAGGGTGTTTTTGTGTTTTATACCAGTGGGGAAGAAGAGAAATTGAATTGGGATTCCATAGAGACCATTTGGGCTGTTGAATGCTTAGAGAGTTGGGGGAGAAACCGTTTTCATCCCTCTGAATGTTTTTTCCCATCCCACAATTCATTTTTGGATGTAAACGATTTGGGGAAAACCCAAACCCATGGCCATCCTGTTGGTAAATCCATTGTTTTGGCTTGAGCTTGAGGGAAAGCATCCAATGTTTAAATGTAGTCTGATAAACCTAGCTGCTGACTGGCTTGGCTCAGATGAAATGATTAATTGGCTGTGAATGAGCTTGAATGTCCCCTTTTCCTTGTAAGAATCATGCCCAGCTTGGGGGTGGTCTCTGAGTGTTGAAAGAATACAGGCTGGGCAGAGACCTATGGTTGGGTGGAATGTTGCAGCGACATGGCTAGTTGTTTGGGACAATTGCACAATGAAGATGAGTATATTAATATGTGTATTTACTTCTGCACTGTATTAATTTAATGACTGTTGATATGCTATATGCATGAGTAATTTGTGTGGATGATGTTTTATTTCCACTGTGCATGTTTGTTGAATTTACATCTACACACATTGATTTTATTGTTGTGAATCTAATGAATTGGGCTGAGATCATGTAAAAGCCCAGAATTTGACATCATGTTCCCTTCCTTTCCTTGGATGGATGGGAGGGTAGGTGACAAAGCCTACACTGGTCACAACCCTGATGTGTCACATATCAGGGTTTTCGAGTCCACTACATGGGCTAGAATTTCGATTGAGAAGAGAATATATTTGGAACCACAAAGTACTGGGTGAATCCTCATTGGATATTCTGAAGAATCCAAATGATACAAACTCATGGATATCAGATCCAAAACAATACTCATCAAGAGAAGTGTTCAATTTGAAGAACCGCTTCATGATCTACAACTAGTGGAGGAAGAAACTGCCAAATTGCTTCCTCTTTCGAAAGAAGATTCGGGAGTTGATACTGAAAGTTTATGTTCTGATATTTTTGATATTATGTCTAATATTAATGAACATGAAATATCAATTTAGGATTCAAATCCATATGATCCCCTTCAGTTGCCAAAGTGGGCAGAAAAGACTCTCACATCTGTTGGTTCTAACATTAGAAATCTTGTCAATCCAAGAAGAACTCGAGCAAACTTTCTAAGAGAAGGTATAAATCTTTCATACGCTAATCCATTTCTGTAAAAAACTTATTTTTTGACGATTGAATCAGATCTAAAATCAGACTATCATTCTCACCGATATCTGACATGGAAAACCTCCATGGATGAAGAGTACAATTCTCTTCATAAATTAAAATGCAACATGGGAGCTAGTTTCTCTTCCACCTGTGAGGAAATTGGTTCAATGAAAATGGGTCTACCAAACCAATTTTGATTATGATGGTTCAACCTGCAAATAAAAATCTAGGTTGGTGGCAAAAGGTTTCTCACAAGTCCATGGTGCGGACTACACATAAATGTTTTCATTGGTTGCAAAAATGGACACAATCCTGCTAGTTTTGGCAATTTCCACATCCAAGCACTGGGAGGTGCACCACACGGATGTGAAGAGTGATTTTATTCATGGGGATATTCAGGAATATATCTACATGAATCATCCCGAAGGTTACATATCAGATCCGACACTTGTTTGCATATTAAGAAAATCTTTGTATGATTTAAAACAGGCACCAAGAGCATGGTATGCAAAGATGGATTCCTTTCTTCTGTCACAAAACTTTGCGAGATGAAAATTAGATCCAAATGTCTATCTATAGAAGCATGAAGGTAATTTTCTGATCATTTTACTTTAAATTGATGACCTATTGATTACAAGAAGCAGTCTTGCTTCGATTGGCACAATAAAAACCACTTTACACCAAGCATTTGATATGAGTGATTTAGGCCTATTGAAGCAATGTCCTGGTCTAGATATCACTCAGAATTTTGATGGGATCATGATTTCCCAATCAAAATATGCATTGGACCTACTAAATAAGTTCAATATGGCAGAATGTAAAGAGGCACCATTCCCATTCCTCTCGGGATTCTACACTGTTGGTGGATTCTACACTTTACCGACAATTGATTGGAAGCCTTTTGTATCTGACACACTCTAGGCATGTTATTTATTATGCAGTAAGTGTTTTGGAAAGGTACATGTAGCATCCCCATGAGATTCACTAGAAGGCATCCAAAAGGATCTTTCATTATGTGCAAGGTACGGGACATTTTGGCATTAACTATGCTTGGATTTCCGATCTTGACTTGGTTGGATTCATTGATTCAAATTGGGCGGGTGATAGCATTGATCAGAAGTCCACTTCTGGATATGTTTTCATGATTGGCACATGGCCTATTCACTAGTCAATAAAAAAGCAGGCCTCCATTTCCTTATCTTCAGCAAAGGCAGAGTATCAAGGAGCATTCAATGCTTGCATTCAAGCAATTTGGTTGCAGGGTATTCTAGTAGAGTTTGATATTGGTAGCACCACTTCTACTATCATATTTTGTGACAATCAAAGTGCTATCAATATCTCAACAGATCTGGTTCAAATATAGAGGACCAAGCATATCTAGATCCATAAGCACTACATCCGAGATCTTGTGCATGATGAATCCATTGTACTGCAATATTTCCCTACAAAAGAGCAAATTACAGACATCTTAACCAAGATTTTCACTCAGAAGAAGTTATCTTACGTCCGTTGACTATTGGGGGTGAGTTCTACTATGGTGAGGACATATTAGATCCTTCAATATTCAATTTGATGGGGGGGTTCCTTTCCCTCTGGGGTTTTCCCTCACTTATATTTTTGGAGCATTTTTTGGATTATTTTATACTGGGTGACCTATGGCCTTTGTTTTCGGGGCACTTTTATTATTTTTATTTACTCCTCCACATGATATTAGCTTAAGGGGAGGTGTTGGAGTCATTTTCCAACATCACATCATTTATTTGGGGTTAACAACCAAATTTACCACTTATCCTAAGTATGTTGACTCAATTATGTGCTTACATCATCAACATATCATCAGTTTCAATCAACAGGGCATCCTCCTTCATTCAGGGAGCCAACTAGGTCATCAAATTCAGTTAACTGGGCCTCCTCCATCATTCAAGGAGCCAAATTGGGTGATTTGCATGATAAATGTTCCCTACTCAGTCCAACTAGGTGTTTCACCTAACAAACAGCTAACTGGAGTCAGAAAGGCGCCCTCCTACTCAGTTTGATCTAATTTTGGGTAATTTCACCTAAATATCAGTTAACTGAATTCAAAAAGGAACCCTCCCCTAATTTTGGGCATTTAGCTGAGTTCTAGATTCAGTTAGACTCAGTTTGACAGTTACATAGTCTATTAGAGTCAATTACTTGATAGTTAAGTGGTTAATTGATGTGTCGAGTGGTGTTAACTAACTAGTAAGCCACTCTCATGCATCCAATTCGAATGACCTCCCTAGGATTCAAATTACTTTTCTATTATTGTCATTGTTACACATTGCAATCATCTTCTGAGTTAATGATAATGCATGAACTCCTGCAAACCTTTTGCACCAGTGTTTTGACACACAATTTTCCGCATGCATCTCTAGTAATTGTTGTGCTTGTTTCATAGATCCGCTTTGCTTCAATTTTACACCTATAACATGTTTTCATGCATGGTTGTCATAGTTTATAAGCTTATCATTATCTGTATTCATCCTATTTAATTCATGTATAAATTGTTAATCATTCTTTTGAAAGTAATACAACTCTGTTATAATCAAGGTTTTGTTTTTCAATGTTTATGTACAGAATTAGCCTATAAGGATAGGGTTAAAACATCCAAAATTATGAACCATATTTATAAATATAAATTTATTCTCAACGCAAAAAAACAAAACTATATTTTTCATGTAGAATAACTACTTCTATTATTCTTGTAAATAAATATTGATAGCTTACTGTTTAATCCCCATTAAAAATATTTATCAATTTTCCTTACAAATTAGAAACAATATAAAATTAACTATATCATTAACTCTACAAATAGTTAGGTTTTTACAGTCACTCTATCAAATCTTTCTAAGAATTAACAATCAATATTTCTTACTGCATTAAACACATAAAAAGTAAATAAAAAACCAGAAGCAAAACATAGGGTTTTAATTTAGGAAAAACTTATCAGACTTCATGCTCCAAACTACTTGAGTGACTTCCAGTTTCCTCCCAGCCATAGACCATGAACATTCTGCTGCTCATTCCACAAGTCGCCCCCAAGCTAGACCAAGCACACTAGATTGGTATAACCAAGGACTTGTTTTTCTATCTCTTTTTCCTAATGTAGAGTATTCACAAGGTTTTCTACAAGCTCTTTGTAAACCTTATAATTTCAATCCCTTTCCATATAGTCCACTTCAAGGACTACCATGTTTCTTTCACTATGTAATGAGCGCTCAAAGGCTTACAAAAGAACCCTCTAGTGATCTAGGAACCATTACCCCTGTAATGTTTACTCTCTGCAACTTTTTCTTTTAAGGGATGGGATTTTTGTTCTATATTCAGGTCTTTCTTTCGTTGGGAAAAATTGTGTCCTTTTTTCCTTTCTTTTCCTTTCTTGTGTGTGTGTGTGTGTGATTACTTCAAGGTTACTTTGTTTCCTCTTATTTATATTGTGGTTTCATTGGGTGTGTTTTTTATTTGGCCAACTATCTTGTCCTTTTCCATACAAAATGCTATAAACAATGCCCAAAGTGATAAAATTGAACTCTTCCCTTAATTCTAAATGGAATCTTATATGTTGGATACATTACATGCAAGTAATTCATTACCGGAACTAGAATATTTCATGTATCCCATTGCATGTATACTATGAGATATTGTGGGAGAAAAAATACGAAAGGAATTATACTTCATTTTTTTATCATTTCATTGCCCCTTTGTATCAGCTATTTTTGGCAAGGAATGCCTAAGATAAATTGAAGACTCATGGATTTCACTCAATGATCATGTAACATGGTAATGTGCTCTTGAGATATTGAAAAATACCTCTAATTTCATTGAATATTAAGGAATACTTCTAAGATTCCTTTTGTTGAACTCCCCTCCCAATAGATATTTGCAATCAAAACAATCCTATTTCCACTAGATATCATATATATATATATATATATATATATATATTTTCCATAACATTTTTAGAACTTTTTTTTTAAATTTTTACTTGTATTATGGTGACATGATAGAACCTGTATATGACTTGGAATATTATAAGGTGATATATGAAATCTTGGTGAGAGCATATATTTTTGGATATGAAACAAAACCTTAAAAATAACTTGGATTCACACATATTTGTTGTAATAAAGTTTACACGACATTCACACACATCGTATACCTATTGAAATGCAAGTATGAATTAACACGTAGTAAAATCCACACCACCTTCACAAGGATATCATACATATACAAATATTAATTTGACTACATGTTGGTTGTGGAGCCAGATCGTCCAGTCTCATAGATGATATTGTCTTAGTCGTGCACCCTAGAGAACTGTACACTCTTTCCCCAACCTTGGGGTTCGGGGGCAACTCCCTCGAGTTACGGGGGTGCGGGGGCAGCGCCCCCGAGAACAGGGGTTACGGGCCCATGGTTTTGGGTAGCCCGTAGTATTTTCCCATTGTATTTCCCTTTATAAGAAGACATTGTAATATGGATAGGGTTGATGTATTAGGTATTATGCATTGTAAAGATCTCTGAGATCGAAAGAGAGACTGTGAGACAGTGAAGAGGAAGTGCAGCGGTTGTGTTGCAAGTTGTATCCCTTCACTTTGTTGGATGGTATAATAATAAGGACTGGTAATTTCAGTGTGGACGTAGCCCATCTTCGTTGAACCACAATATATTTGTGTCTCTCTTGTAATGTGTATGTGTAATTTGTATTTGTATCTTGTTTAGTGTTATTGCCGCGATCCTATTTTTCTAACAATTGGTATTAGAGACAAAGGTCTATTTGGCAGATAAACCCGCAGGAAGCTAGGGTTTCTCGTTCGAGTGGGAGCAATGGAAGAAGAAGGAAAGTTTAATGTCGAGAAGTTTAATGGCCAAAACTTCCAGTTATGGAAGATGCAAATGGAGGACTATCTGTACCCGAAGGATCTATTCCTACCGTTGGGAGGAAGAGCAAAACAGTCGGCGGCCATGAAGGACGGAGAATGGGAGGTTCTTAATAGAAGGCAATGGGAACAATACGACTGTCCTTGGATTCGTCGGTGGCTTTCAATATCTCAAAAGAAACAATGGTGGGTTTGATGAGCGCACTGGGTAAGCTGTATGAAAAATCCTCGGCCTCCAACAAGGTATTTTTATCGAAGCATTTATTTAATATGAAGATGTCTGAAGGTGGATCTGTTACTGATCATTTAAATGAATTTAATACAGTTACAAATCAACTAAGTTCTGTAAGTGTGAACTTGGATGATGAGGTTAGGGCTCTTCTAATCTTGTGTTCATTGCCAGAAAGCTAGAATAGCTTGGTAATGGTTGTAAGTAACTCTGTCTGTGGTTCAAACACCTTGAAATTTGATGATGTTATTGTTATTATTCTTAGTGAGGAAATGCAAAGAAAAAGCACAGGTGAGACATCAAGTAATGCATTGACCATGGAGAGCAGGGGAAGACAAAAGGAGAAATGAAAGAGCCAAGGTAATCGTGGCAAGTCTAAAACGGGAAGATCCAAGTCCAGACTGGGAAAAATAGAGTGCTGGAACTGTGGAAAGGAATGACATTTGAAGAAAGACTGTAGATATCTAAAGAAGAAAGGAGATGGACAACAGGAAAATACCCAGGAAGCAAATGTAGTAGGTGATATGTTACAATATGCTTTGATTCTTGCATTAGATAATACAAGTGATTATTGGGCAGTAGATTCAGGGGCTTCATGTCATGCTACATCCTATAGGAAATATTTTCATGATTATGTTCCAGTCGATTTTGGACATGTTTTATTGGGTGATGATGACCCATGTATAATTGTTTGAATGGGTAAGGTATGGATAAAATTTAAGAATGGAACTGAATGGATGCTGAAAGATGTTAGGCATATTCCTGCTATGAAAATAAATTTGATCTCACCAGGGCAGTTGGGAGATGGCGGTTGTCTATCTATGTTTGGAGAAATGTGGCGGAATATCACTAAAGGATCAATGGTGATAGCAAAATGAGACAGGGTAGGTACATTGTATTTATGTCCTCATAATACTGACCATTCTATCTCTTTAGTTTCCACAGGAATAGATACAACATTGTGGCATCATAGGCTTGGCCACATGAGTGAGAAGGCGATGTAGATTCTCCACTCAAGGAAGTTGCTGCCAGATTTGAAGCAGGTAAGTTTGGAATTCTGTGAGAACTATGTTTATGGAAAACACAAGACGGTCATATTTCTCAGGTTTGGGAAACAGAAGAAGAATGAAAAGTTAGAGCTTGTGCATACAGATGTTTGGGGACCGGCTTAGGTACAATCTCTTGGTGGCTCTCATTATTATGTTACATTTATTAATGATAAAACTAGAAAAACTTGGGTTTATTGCATTAGACATAAATCTGATGTGTTTGCTACTTTTAAGAAGTGGAAAGCTTTGGTTGAGAGTGAGACAGGAAAAAGGTTGAAGTGTCTCATATCTGATAATGGAGGTGAGTACTACAGCAAGGAATTTGATAGTTACTGTTCATACCATGGGATTCATAGAGAGAAGACAGTCCCAGGAACACCACAAGAAAATGGTGTGTCAGAAAGGATGAATAGAACGATCATGGAGCGTGCAAGGGGTATGAGATTACATGCAGGATTGCCCTTACAGTTTTGGGCAGATGATGTAAACACTATTGTTTATTTAATAAACAGAGGGCCTTCAAGTGCTTTGGATGGTGGTATTCCATAGGAGGCATGGACAGGTAAAAAGGTAAACTACTCATTTCTGAGAACATTTGGTTGTGAAGCATTTCTCCATATTGATAAAGAAAATAGAACAAAGCTTGAAGCTAAATCCAAGAAATGTACTTTTATTGGATATGGGGTTGATGATTTTGGTAATCATTTATGGGATTATGAAAATAAAAAAATCATTAGGAGTAGATATGTGATATTCAATGAAAAGGTCATGTATAAAGATCAGTTGTAGGGAAAGAAACAGGAAAAGAAAAACACAGAATACACAGTACTTGATGAAATTGAAGAAAATGAAGTTCCAAAGGTGCCAGAAAATCAAGAACAGCAGCAAGTACCTAAAAATCCTGCAAATGTAAGAAGATATACCAGGTTAAGTAGACTCCCTAAATGATACTCTCCTTCAATCTATTATTTAATGATGACTGATGTTGGTGAACTAGAATGTTATGAAGAAGCAATGCAGGTGGAAACTAGAAAGAAGTGGGAGCAAGGCATGAATGAGGAGATGGACTCATTGGTAGGAAACCAGACTTGGGATTTGGTTCAGTTTCCTACTGGTAAAAGAGCATTGCAGAACAAATGGATTTACAGGTTGAAGGAAGAAGAAGGAGGTAAGAAGCGGTACAAGGCCAGACTTGTTGTAAAGGGGTTTTCATAGAAGAAAGGTATATATTTTGATGAAATATTTTCTCGTGCTGTTAAGATGACTTCAATTAGGACTATTTTAAGTCTAGTGGCGGTAGAATATTTGCATCTTGAACAGTTAGATGCAAAAACAACCTTTATCCATGGGGATTTGGAGGAAGAGATATATATGCAACATCCACAAAGGTATGAGGTCAAAGGTAAGGAGAACTTGGTATGTAGGTTGAAAAAGAGCTTGTATGGCTTGAATTAAGCTCCAAGGCAGTGGTATTTAAAATTTGACAGGTTTATGACAGAACAAGGTTATAGTAGATGTCATTTTGACCACTGTGTTTATTTCAAGAGGCTAGACAATGAAAGATATATTATCTTGTTACTATATGTGGATGACATGCTTGCTATAGGGTCTGACATGCATGATATAAGTGTACTCAAAAGGAAGCTAGCTAATTCATTTGCGATGAAGGATTTAGGTGCTGCAAAGCAAATCCTTGGTATGAGAATAACGAGAGATAGGAAAAATCACAAATTCACATTGTCTCAGGGTGAGTACATACAAAAGGTATTGGAAAGTTTCAGAATATAGAATGAAAAACCAGTTAGTACACCTTTGGCTAGCCATTTCAATATAAGTAAGGAAATGTGTCCCAATTCAAAGGAAGACACAGATTACATGTCCAGGATTCCCTATCAATCAGCAGTTGGCACCTTGATGTATGCCATGGTGTGCACAAGACCATATATCGCACATGTAGTGGGAGTTGTGAGCAGATATATGAAAAATCCACGTAAAAAACATTGGAAGGCATTATCGTGGATTCTCAGGTATTTGAGAGGTACTACCACTCAGGCATTATGTTTTGGAGGTTCAGACACTGTTCTACGGGGATATGTTTATGCAGATATGGAAGGGGATAAGGATGGCAGGAGGAGCACCACTGGGTATGTGTTTATTGTAGGTGGAACAACAGTAAGTTGGATTTTGAAACTGTGAAAGTTTGTTGCACTTTCAACAATGGAAGCAGAGTATGTTGTTGTTACAGAGTCTAGTAAAGAGATGATTTGGTTGCATAGGTTTATGGAGGAATTGGGTAAGAAGAATAAGGATAGCAGGTTGTATAGTGATAGCCAAAGTGCCATTCATATTGCAAAGAACTTAGCATTCCATTCCAAGACTAAACATATACAGCTCAAGTACCATTTCATACACTCTATTATGGAAGATGAACTGTTGAAGCTTGAAAAGATACATACTAGTCAGAATCCTGCAGACATGTTCACAAAGGTAGTGACCAGAGAGAAAATGAGTTCCTGCTCGGTTTCAGTTGGCCTTCTAGCATAAAGGTGAAGATGAGAAATTTTCCAAGTCCAAGGTCCAGCAAGTACAGTAGCGGTGGAGTTGCTGTGATCAGACTCCAAGTGGGATATGTTGGTTGTGGAGCCATATCTTCTAGTCTCATAGATGATATTGTCTCAGCTGTGCACCCCAGAGGACTGTACACTCATTCCCCAACCTTGGGGTTCGGGGGAAACGCCCCTGAGAAAAAATTTTGGGGCTGTTTTCGCCAACAGTTTTACGGGCCCATGGTTTTGGGTAACCTGTGGTATTTTCCCATTGTATTTCCCTTTATAAGAAAGACATTGTAATACGTCTAGGGTTGATGTATTAGGTATTATGCATTGTAAAGATCTCTGAGATCGGAAGAGAGACTGTGAGACAATGAAGAGGAAGTGTAGTGGTTGTGCTGCAGGTTGTATCTCTTCACTTTGTTGGATGGTATAATAATAAGGACTAGCAATTTCAATGTGGACGTAGCCCATCTTGGGTGAACCACGATATATTGGTGTCTCTCTTGTAATGTGTATGTGTGATTATATTTGCATTTCTGTTTATTGTTATTGCTCTATGATCCTGTTTTTCTAACACTACACACAGTTGGATACACACCACCTTCACATGCAAAGTTAATTCATTCAAACCTTGCATATACCTAATTCAAATCCTTAATACCTATGTCCAATCCATCACCGTTATTTATATGCTTTTAGTCTGTTAAAATATTCCTAGACCCTATATATATATATATATATATATATATATATTTAGAATTTTAAACCTAAAAATATAAACTCATGTGATATAATATTGCCTACTTAGTGAACTCTCCATGACCAAAGAAGAAAAAAATATCACTAAAAAGTGTAGGAAATTGGTAAATGCAAGAGGAATATAATGATCTAAGAATCCTTGGGGTAACAACCCCTCCTTACTTGTTACCTAAATATGTTCTGAATAGAGAAATTTCCTATCTAACCATACTTCTGGTTTCAATGATTCTTTGTTGAAGAAAAAGAAGAAATCCTTTGCTCCTAATAATTTATATATTCGACATTATGACATACGAAAAACAAATAATGCTAAACATGAGGCCAATATTATGCTTGAATATAACTTTCCACATAGACAATTTAGGAGACATAATTGTCAGGGTTTAGTTTCAAAACATTTCCATTTGGTATGCATGACTTCAACTTATGCACATGAAGAGTGGGAATATAAAATTCCATATGAAAATGCTAATTCTTGGGATGAAATTTTAGAAAGAATAAAATTTATAAAAAAAAATAAAATAAAAAAATACGACTTGTAATTAGAAAAGGCTTAAGCTTTAAAACAAGAATTTGAGGAAAAAGCTAAAAACAAAGTGGAAGAGTTGAAAAGAAAATCAATAGAAGATGAGATGATGAAAATAAATGTTGAGGAAGAGAGGTTAAAACAAGGTTGATGTATAGAGTTTAAAATAAGAGCAATAAAAGAAAGAATCCATTAAGGTAGAGTAGAAAAGAAAAGTAGGGCAGGTAGAAAATAGAAATTGAATGAATGAAAAAGAAAAGAAGGTAGAGAGAGTTTCTAAAATGGAAAATGATAATCACTAGAAAGTACCCCACAATGATATAGATCCTTCCAAAAGTGATGAACAAAATCCAAATATTGATCATTCAATAGAATATGTGAACATCCTCGAATAAGCCCCATCATTTTACTAGTCTGGGGGAGATGTTGTCATGTAACGTAATGTTATGTAATGTTACCAAATATAAGTAATGTCATGTAATGTTATTGAATACAAAAAATAACTAAAAAGCATGTCGACTAATGAATAAAAGAATTAAAACCAAATAAAATATAATTAAAAGAATCCATGTTGCCTCATTTAAAAAAAAAAAATTAGCATAGACCCATCTTAAACCTAGATCTATCAAGCACAAAGCGAGATCAAATTTATTGAGGTGTCAATGGGTGAAAACACGAAGTTTGGTAATGTTTTTTTAGAATGGGTACAAATTTAAGATTAGAAAAAATTACACTTCAATAAATTGGATCCAAGATCTAGGTTTAAGATGTCTCTATGCTAGTGTAGATAAAGTTAAAGGACAATGGTTAATGTATAATGACGGAGGAAGTAATCACCCCAAGCAATCTAGAAAACATTATTTCCTGGGGTGACACACATATTCCGATGAAATCACTTTTCTAGAATTGAGTTCATATAATAAAATACATAAGACTATTTTCAAGCAAGTACAAAGAAAAATAAAAATTATTGTTGCTAAATATATTGTTTGCACTAAGGAAGAACACATTTTGGACATTAAGAGAATTTAAGTTTCAAATTTTTTTAAAGTTGGACTAGCTCTCACACACATAGACATAGATAAAGTTCAAACATAATATTTTGATGTGTATAAATTAGAAAATAATATTTTATTGAGAATCAAGTCAAATATAATAAATTTGCATAAGTACTAGTTTCATCCTTTCATGAATATATTTTTGAAGATAGTTCCAATACACAATTCATTAAGAAATTTGATGCTAAAGCTTCCAAATTGGTTTAATGAATTAAGAATTGAGGACTTTACTAAAGACATCATAAAATCAATGTCAATTACTTTGTTATAGAGCACATGAGAATTTTTATAGTCATGATGTGGTTTCAACAATATCACATAGTTTATTGGAACAACAATATAGGACATAAGTGGAACAAATATCTTTGCAAATTAAGTGATGGGAGTTTATTGGAACAACATAGGACATAAGTGAATAAATATTTTAGCAAATTAAGTGATTGGAATTCATTGTTCTTTTCCTAAGGGGTAGAAATATATCAAAAGATTTATTATGCAGCTACGAACTTTGTAATTTAGACTACATGTATTTAATCATTTAAATTTTTATAATTTATTTAAGAGAAGGAATTAACTAGAGATCAAAACTATAGTCTACTAAATGGTTAATTTAAATAGATATTTATTTAAATAACTAGTTTTCAAATTGTAGTGAAGAGAATACCTAAGTATGAATAGGGGCTTATGGATACCCATTTCAATAGTTAAGTATGGATTGTAAGAAGTTTAGTTATATTTTTTATCTTTCTTTCTTCAACAATTCAAATATGCATTGTAGTGGTAAGAAATTTAGAATTGATATTTAGATTTTTCTATTTTATTAGTTATATTCTTTATCTCTCTTTCTTCAACAATTTTTTTATGGTTGAATGAAAAATTAATATTATGATATTTAATTAAAAATTATTCTTTAATTTATTGATTGTAAATGAGTTATTTCACTAGTTAAACAGGAAGAGGATGCATTAAGATTAAGCCATAACAATATACTTGGCGAGGTAGAATGGGTGGCACTTGTTCAAAAGGTTATTGATTTGAGTGATAAATAGTTAAAATATGTGAAGGAATATGTGATTCAGACCAATCGTGATTGGCCTAGGTTTGAGACCAATCGTCTTTTAGTTGATGCTTTAACTAAGGCACTTGTTTCAATCTGCAACACTAGATTTGCAGGATTCTTTGAAGAGTACGTAACTGCTATTATTTTACCCGCTTTGAGGGGACAGCTTGATGAGGAGATGATGTTGAGAGAACTTGTGAGACGTTGGGAAATTTACAAGGCCATGTCTAGACGTCCGTCACACATTTTTAACTTTGTGGATTATAGTTTAGCTGAAACAATGCCAGGTTATAATAACCTCTCCGAAAATGCAGTGATGTGAAGAATTCAGTTATTGCTCTGATTGATAAAGAGCTTGAAGGAGAGCAAATTGACCGGGTTGTATTGAGGACAGTTCTTGTTGCTATTGAGGAGATGGGACATTCTAAAATGGATTATGAAGATATGATGTTGGAAGATACTACAGCTTTGGAAGTGATAGTAAATATTTTTAGTGAACATTTAACTATGAAGTGACGGCAGTAGTTAAACAGGAACACGATGCATTAAGACATAAGTCACTGGAAAGAGACAATATACTAATTGGCGAGGTAGAACGGCGGGTGGCATTTGTTCAAGAGATTACTGATTTGAGTGATATATACTTAAAATATGTGAAGGATGTGTTTCAGATCGATACTAATACCAATGCTCTTTTCGATGATTATGTAAAGGACGCATTTGTTTCAATCTCCAACACTCGACTTGCATGACTCAAAAGCGCAGAATTGCTGGCTTCATATTACCATCATATCCTTAAAAACGGTGGGGCTAAATATTTCAGCCATGATGATATGGAATGTACTCTCCAAAGGACGGGGGAAATTTTGAAATGTGAGTGATACACATCTATTGGCAGCAATTTATAGCCAAAAACTAGCTTGTAGATTTCTGTCTTATAATACTGAAAATAAAGATACAAGTGAAAGTGAAAATGGAGATACAAGTGAAAATGAAAATGAAAATGAAAATGAAAATGAAAATGAAGATGAATGTAAGGGCCTCACTAGCAGTGATGGAATTTGACGGGCAAAATGACAGTCACTAGGCATTTTGACCATCAAATAAGGTTAAAAAAATTCGTTAACCCTCTTGTGTGAAGGGTAAATTTATCATTTAAACCTATTTTTGAAGGGTAATAAATTTTTTAAAAAGTCATTATTTTACTCGTATCATATTACTAGTATTATTAATATTTTTGATCTTATATAAAACTATATTTTCCAAATTCCAACCATACTTTCACTTAATTAAAAAAAAATAAAAATTAGTATTATTTCTATTCCTTTCTATTGCAAGTTGCATTGTTTTTTCATAGAAAAAGAAAAGCTCATTTAACTCAATGATGTTTCCATTACTTTTTTTTATTTTTCTATTATTACAATGAACATCTATATACTACAAATTTCAGTGCTCAATCATCATTGTTTATTAATTACAAATTTACAATTTACTTTAACATTCTATTGCTAGTCTGCCACAAGCCTATAGGCTACATGAGCATCAACTAAATGACTTGAAGTTGGAAGTTCCTAGAAGTTGGAAGTTGGGACTCGGGATTCGGGACTCGGGAGTTTGAATTTGGTGCAGCTGCATCTAAAGTCTTGGAGACATGACTTTGGAAAGCATTATCATGATTCACAGGTAATTCCTACACGATCTTTTGGCATTTACTAGTTTATCTCATGATTTGAGTAATGTATATAGATTTAGATGTTGAAATTAAAATGGAAGACATGTTTTCTTTTGATATTAACAATAAACCTGAACAACTCCATGTATATTCTTTTTTATACATTCCTTTTGTAATATAAGTTTTATTTTCTAGAAAACTTCTGCGTTAAGACCGTCGATTTGAAAAGCCGTTACAATAATGCAATTTATTTATAGTGTTTGCGTGAATGGATAGTGTTTGTGTGAACCGCACACAGGGCTTCCTCTGCACCACTTTTACCCTACACGCTCCTCTGTTTTCCTTCCCATTACAGTCTCCGCCATATACACAATTGTTGTTCCAGTAGTTTCTTTTATAGTAAAACACAGTGGTCATATCCCTCTTCCGTTTTCCCAATGGAAGCAGGAAGTAGTACCTGTTTGGTCACATCTAGATTCTAGAATGATTATGCTATTTTATTACCCTCACATCTAGATTCTGTAAGGGAAACAATTGAGTTAGTTCCACGGATTGATAACATAATCTTCTTCTGATGCTACTGGTAGTTATGCATATGTCACTAGAAGGGTCCATATATATTGTATGCAAAGGTATATCAATCGACAGAGGTTTATTATGTTATGCTTTCCCATAGGGCCTTTTATGCCTAGCATTCCATGGAGTTTAGAGACAGACTCATTATATGTCCTATGTACACTCGCTGTCACTGGGTGCATCCTTCTTCGCTTATCTCTTATTTTATTGGATTGGTGCATTTTAAACAGCTAGATCGACCTTTCAGTATAAGTAGAAAAGGCACAAGTAAGTGGGCATAGCAAGATTACCAAGTCCATTATTATAAAGAAAGAGGTACTTACTAAGAGATCTAGTCAAGTATTTTCATTTATGTTCATTCTATGAACTCGTGAACTGGCCTTTAAGCACTCGGATTTTCATTTGGAAGCAACTCTTTCAAACTTGGGTAAGCTCATGGCACTAAAGGTGACCCATATGCAGCTAAAAAGCAGTCCATATTTTAACCTTTGCTCATTTACTTATCACGATTACACTTCCTGTTTATATTTTTTTTCTTTTTAAGGCCTTCGGCTCTTTTATTTATAGTGTTTCGCTACGTTGAATCCGGACAAATTCCATCACTGGTCAATTGAATGGATAACCTTATAAATTCCATCACTACACCGAATCCTTTAAGCAGACATCATTGAATGGATAACCTTAAGTATGGTCCATCAGAGCAACCTAATTATATGATAGGGTGGGGACGGGCTTCAAAAATTGAGAGGATATGTCTAGTTTTATCACACTCTTGCCTTGAATATGCTCACTTGGTACAGCATTATAGTTTGCCAGTACCTTTATAAGAGATATATTGTTTAACTGTTCATGATAGATATTAATAATTATCATTTTAATTTTAATGTAAAAATGTCAATAAAGAAATATTGTTTTGAAGAAAAAATTAACAAAATTTAATTATTCAAGGGTAAATTTTTTGGCAAGACTTCATTGTTGAAGGTTAAAAATTTAAACAAAACATTTAATGACGGGTGATATACACAACCAAAACGTCAAAAAAAAAACTTTGACGGGTACAATGAAAACCAAATTCCAATACTGCTCACTAGATCCTAAGTTTAAATTAATGGAAATCTTTGCTTTGTGAAATATTGTTTTAGTTTGAGTTTTTTTTTTCAATTTATTTTGTTTGATATTTTATGTGGTTTTGTAAAGTCACCTGGTTATGATATAGATAGCAACAAATCTTCTATATATATGTATGTAGACAACAATTTTAATATGTAGAAACTAAATATGAACATGTATAAGTAGCATTTTATACACTTATAGCATTTCCTAAATTTCCTAAATGTAAAAATTTAAATTTTCAAACAAGTGAAATACGTGTAGGAGAAAACTCAACCCGCCTAAATGGGTTTACCATCGTCCAGACCAAGAAAGTCTCGCCTACTTCCTAGCTCCAAGAATTTCTTTTTGGACCCCAAGTCCAAAAATTGAGTACAATCAGTCCAACAAGTTCATTAATTTCTGCAAAAATCAAATCACTCTAAATCCCCAGAACATTTATTTCATCATAATAAAATATTATATTTTATGTGCTTATTCCGCAAAAATCAAATCACTTTAAAACCCCAAAACATTTATTTCATCATAATAAAATATTATATTTTATGTGCTTATTTTCTCTAGGAGTTCAATGGTATTAATGTCAATTAATTTTATTTAAGTGAGTTGAGTGCACATTCATTGATAAATCTTAATGTATTTATTTGAGGTTTTTCATGAGACAATGGGTTAATTAATAATCTCACTCACCATTTTAAATATTAAATATGTTTGAATAAAATAATATTTTAATAGTTATCCGGATTGACTTTTCAAGGCGGTAGTAGTGAGTATCCTAAATGTATTATCCATTAGATCTAATGCCTTACAAATAATTAATTAATTACAATATTTGTTTGATCTCATTAATTATTTACATATTCCTTTTTACTTTTCACCAATGCTACAATTAATCCTTTGAATAATTAATTTACTCAATTATATTTTTAATAATTGAGTTGATCCACTATGTTTTATAGTAAAGGACAATTTTATTATTATTAAGATTAATCAAAATAATAATAACAATAATAATTAAAATATTAATCATCATAATAATAATAATAATCAATGTTTAATAATTAATAATAATATTTATTTGTTTATCCAACAAGTACCCTAATATTAACACAATGTTCTTTCATGTATAAACAAAACACACTTAATGGCTTAAACAATCATGACAAATATTTAAACACGACAATTCTACTAATGTATATGAATAATGTTTAAGTTTACTTGCAACACTTTCGTGACAACAATTCTAATTATAGTGTTCACATACAATTAATGAATACCTTAATTGACTTGTTTTACACATATCCAAATAACTTAACATTCATTATGTGAATTTGAGCAATGCATAATTAACATATTTACCTACGACAACTTCTACAATTTTTCAACATGTTAAGTATTTGTATATCGACACTTATGCATAGGTGAGAAATGTACTATAAGAGAACATCATCTCGTATAATCATACTTGCTAACTAATAATAATAATTTTCCATGAAGGTAGAACGAGCATACATATAACCTAATTACTTTAGCATTATTATTTTTTGTAAGAGTTGTCCATTGAAGGTTTCATATCATTATATTTATATTCACAATAATTTACTCAACCAATTACAGGGAAGGGTGCCTACCACCACTAACTTAGATCATAATAATTTATGAAACAAATGTAATATACTGAGTTACAACACAAGAATCAAACAGATGTTTCAACACACACACAGATAGTTAAGTTCCCTCTAAAACATCCAAGATGTTCCTATATACCTACCTCCCTCTACCTAATTCACATATAACTTCCACATCCTATCGTTCCTCTGTTGGACTACCCTGAAGTGTCACACCATGACCGGCTCTAGTTAGAACCCATAAGCGAAAGTGTTGACTACATCGAACAAGCCTCCCCAGCAGGCTCCCACTAGTCATCATCACACACCTTGGGGAGCGTTTCGTAGCACATCCCTCCCATGACTCTGGGTTTCAGGGATAAACGGTGGGTAATGCATCCACCCCCTAATGGAATAAGGGACTATGTGTACATCAACATAGTGACTAAGTTGCGATTGTTGTACTGAATCTTTTTCATCGAATACCCAAGTTGGGAAGTTGAGTTTCCTTAAGCCCCACACCAAATCACATATCACGATAATAACATAATACTCATGCTAAACACTAATGCATCCCTTGCATACCATTTATCTTTCAGAATTCATGTCCTAATGGTACTACCACCTCATAGGACTCAGCTATCACTTAGCTCTTTTAACCTGTAGGTTAGTCTCCAATCACAAGATCAAGAATATCGTGCAATCGTTGACATGCATATACATTTCATTACTAATGAACAATGATGAAATTTTTTTTTTTATATAACATGCACCTCGTATCATATCCATCCATGAAACATATAAATTTAACTTGGTATCCACGTACCCATCATTTATTAAATTGAATTTTAGAGACATAAGCAAAACACGAACATAATTCATCATATTAACATCACAGTCATATATGTAAATGCCGAAAACAATAAATCCATATGTCCAGAGTGTAATCAAAGTAACAAAGTTCCACACTAAGAATGAAACAACATGGGGAAATGGTGGTTCATGTGGTAAAATCAAAGTTGGGCATTACATACACCCACCCTTCAAGAAACTTCATGCCAAAGTTATAATCATAGTAGTGTGGAAAACTCATGACACATGGTCTCTGCTTCCTCGCAAGTGGCAGAACTTGGGGTATACCTTCCACAATGGGCCTCCTCTCATTTAGAAATAACGATGTCCACAAAATTTACTCATTTTATCACAAGGGAAGTGTTCTTCTATTTTGTTTAACGTTTGCATAGGTTGTTGATTTGTCCTGATTAGGGTTCATTACTATATTTATCCATGGAATAATTAACATCCTTGTTAAATTACATTGTATTTTCTATAAGGTAATTTATAAGAAGACCGTGTCTTCTACATAAATTTTAGTTTGATTCTAAAACATTGTCACGACTTTTTCCTTGGTTCTCATCTTAATTTAACTTCACTTTGACTTACACCATTTACTATTGAATGAATTACATATCATTACTCGATGATTTCGAGGAGATCCTGACTTACGAGTCTCAGGATATGCCCCCTATATATGGTTTGAAATTTGATACGAAATTCACCATTATGCGGAATGCAACCAACTCAATCGCACCATGAATTTCAACCCACCATGTCTACACACATACCTTGTAGGATTTGTACTATCTTGCAAGCCTAGGGTATTGTTAATCATTATCTAGCCTATCCTTACAAGGTGAAAACATGGCTTACTATAATCAATTGTATATACTCACTTTAACTCAAGTAGCTAGAAATTCGTCATGCGTACTCATCCTACTCCATTCAATGATTTTGTAAAGACACTCATTCAATTACTTCCCTTCATCTAGCCACCAATCATATTCTTGTTTCCTCCTTTGTGAACATTTATTGATTAAAACCTATTGTATTTGAATTTCATTAGCAGTCATGGTTATTTGTTATTAAGTATACATTATCCGGGAATTTATTATCATACAACCATCTCCCTTGGCTTATGAATACTCAAAACAATATTACTAGCTGGTGCATATGAAATGTGGTGACTTTAAAATTTTTGGGTCACTACTCTCAATTCTATTCTCTCCTCAACTAATACATCTTGGATTATAACAAGATAAATGCTATCTATGTTTTCACCTAGACACAACATGCTCCTTACCAACAATAGTATTACAAAACCCGCATATAGGTTTACAATTTACTTTCCATGTGGTTCCCATTACATATAATCTATGTATATTACTTTGTAATTATTGCCCTTAGAATTACCCATTCTTAATATCTTCATCTTCCCAGTAATGCTTGTAAAAATTTAGTTATAGATTATCCTTACATCATAATAACAACATGATATCAAGCCCTTGAACATTTCTTTGGATATATTATGCCTTTCCTCTTACCAAGCCTTCTTATTATGGAGAAGTTCAACATCGGGGTGAACATGCCCCATGCTGTTTATTAGAGTAGAAACTAACTTAAGTTAATTCATGAGACTTATATTGGATTAGTTATATGGAAAATCTCCCTTCAACAACCATCGAAAACCATATCGATTTCCTCTTGTTAATATTTATCGTAACCGCTAGTTCATTTACTAATAATGTTGTAGGAATAATTATTGTCATTATTTCAAAATTTCAACCATTCCTCAACATGATCAATAAAGTTCATGGATTTCTAAACAAGTCTAGTCATAGTCAATTATAATTCAACTCAAGAGCCTCACCCTAATACTTAATAACTGGGGAATGACCCCCATGTCATACATCAAAACATTTCTTATTCCATCAAATTTATCCCTAGCTATAAATGTGTTTCATTACATCGCCCAAAACCTTAATATAAATAATACTGTACCTTAATGGTTAATAAGGATTTTAAATTTTTACTTCATACTTCGATCCTCCCACAACTCTTTTTTTGTTTTGATGCTCGATCCTAAAATAGTTAAGTGAGGCTACACTTATCTAGCATCTTGTTTGCAACACAACACACCACGACTAAACTGGACCTTTACTTTTTAAGGATATGCACCAATTTTTTTTTTTCATTTTAATGTTTCTAATAACATATTTTACTACTATAATTCAACATGGGATAAGATTTGCATATTTTCCACCTAATCATACATATTTCAATTTAGATTATGATTTACCAGCGATGCGAGGAACCCTTTGGAATAAGAGATTGTAGGTAGTCACAAATGGTCGATCAAGGGTAAAATATTTAAGAGTTGCGGTCTTATACTATATCTATGATTATTGTTCATATCCTCACATCACATGACATGACACTTTTCCAAAACCATATAATAAATACTACGTGTATTTCATAGTTTTATATTTTATACTTTGCGTTGATTACAACAAGCACATGGAAAGGTGTATGTCTCTACATTTTCTTTTGAACATAGGTCCCTCCATAATGTGGACTTCACAATTATAGTCTCTTGTCACTAAATCCGTATGACGACAATGTGTATTGTTTATCAAAATTCCTCTATATTTTAAAACAGTACTTAATTATGCGAGGTTCAACTACCCTTGACCATTGAAAATTGAAGGTGTGACAAACTCTCTTTAAGATAATTTTTATGTCATTAATCATAGTGAAGGACAAGTTTTGAATTGCATCCTACATCATACTTAAATCGTATCTAGATGCGCACTAGCATATGCATGCATGGGTGCAAGTTTCCTTTGCAATTGCTTGTAAGCAAGTGTTACAGGTACTAAGTTGCACATTCCTAGATGCCACATACTAAGGAGCACATGCCTAGATGCCATAGGGAAAGGCGTTATGGCTCAGGGATAATAATTGATATACATATAACATTAATAATGATATTATTATTAATTTAAATTCAATTATAAACATTAACATTAATATAGATGAACATTAAAACATTATTATCCCCCTTACTATTTAAACTCAATTAGTTAAGAACTTTTAAGATTAAAAAATTAATCTGGGTTTATTAAGGAATTAATTAAATTAATCACCAAGGTATAACTAATTTAATTAAATTAATTGAATTGAATTAAGTAATAACAACATAAAAATAGTAATGAATTACATAATAAAATAAATTACAATAAAATATTTGAACGGTTGACTAGGATTGCATGAGGCAACACGGCCTCACCACCTCCTCCCATGGGCTTGCTCCAAGTAAAATATTAAAAAAATTGCTAAACCCTAAAAAGGGTCTATCCCTCTAATGTACGCCATTTTCTCTTTTGATTTTGGGCAAGCTCAACTTTGCAACTCTGCCACGGAGAGTGAGCTCTGCAACAACTCTCTGACTGTAGGAGGCAGGTAATCCATGGTTTCTATGCTATAGTCGGATTATATGGTTTTTTGTTTTGTTTTGTTATTATTATATCTTTTTTTTTGTTTTTTCATTGTTTACCCTTGGAGTGGCAGCCTCTGCACTCCTCTCCCACTCCCTCACCTGTGCACGGCCCTATGGAGTTGCTACTACATATCCCTCCCTTCTCCCTTCTCTCTGCACGACCTAGGTGTTGAAGGAAGAGCTTCCAAGTATAGAAACATTGTTATCTTTGGTGGGGTTGAGACCACTGCAGATTGGAGCATTTCCTCTTACTTAACCCGCTGTCTGTTTCCCTTCCCGTGCGCAACCTGGTATAGGTTACCATAGAGTTTGTATGGTAGACGACTCCTCCCCTTTAAGTCAAGATCGTGGGACTTACATGGTTGGTAGTCCTTCTCTCTAAGTCGACTAACTGGTTGATGCTAATATGTTCGCGTAGTGGAGAAATCCTTCTTTACCCCCCGCCCCCCACACATAAGCCTGTATTTTACGAGATAATAGTAGGAGCGTTTATTGAAAATATATGTTTGTCTCTGTCCCAATATTGGTTTCTTTTTTCCTTTATGACCATTTGGACAATCATCGTAGATTTTTCTCCTCTGGGATTTTGGTGGTGAGGAAGAGTTCTAGGGTGCTCCAGATATGAACATGAACACTACCCACATCTTGGTATCAACTGATCAATCCATTGTACATAAAATCCATCCCTGATCGCCTTTGTGCTTTGTAGTGGAAACATCTACAGGTTTGAGCCTGACGGTATTGACCAGGCAGTCTCAGTTAATGCTACCATCTGCATTTGATGCATTGCCTTCATTTACGGCTGCAACAATCTCAATTTCAACTACAACTCCGCCATCATGAGGGCAGTCCTACCTACATCTCTTCTCTATATTTCAACCCCCATCACCTCTTCCAACAAGGCTTCTTCATTGGATTCTTCATTCCATAGCTCCCTTTCTTGATTCCGAGAGCCAAAAATGTGGGCATCTAGGATCTTGTTCAACAGCTGGGTAAGAACTTTGTTTTCTCTTGATGCAGTCAAAGTTGTGGCTCTTGTAGATGGTGAAACAACAGAAGGAGTGGGTGTTTCTGCCTACTTTGGTTCATCCATCTAATCCTGCTTGCCTACCTACTCCTCACACATCTACGCATCTATCTAACTAATAGGCTCCTCTTTTTTTTATATTACTCATTTGTAATGTGGGTGGTCTAACATCAACATAAATTTTATCTGATCTACATTTCTTTATTAAAAGGGGTGGCTGGGTCAATCAAATATATGTTTTTGCTGCACTAGTTTGATCTCTTCGAACTATGGGCTAAATCTCTTTTTACTTTCATCCGGCCATGGTGGCATGGGAAAATATGCTTCAAAATGCAGGCATTTATTTCCATGCAAATAAAGGTTCTATCATTGATCCCCAAAAGGTAAAGATCCCAGGTTAGGATTTTATTTATAACCCTCCTCACCTTAATGGCAACTTGGGCTTTGTATTACACATTACTTTGAGCATAATCTAAGTATTTTATAACCTTCTTGTGAATACCATTGAACTCCAAGTAAAACTACAGGTGTGCCCAAACCTTTGGTGCATCGTCGGAACTCTTAAAGGCCTATATCTCTCCTTGGTTTTCCTGATGTAGGGAAACAATATCTCTAACTTCCTGTGGATCTTTCCCTTAGTATTCCTTTTTAATATTATAGTGGCTCTTGTAGATAGGTCATCAAATCACAAGAGTGAGCCTTTAGAAGCAACCACATGAATTATTGAAGAGATTTTAAATGGAAAGGAATCTTCAAAGAATTTGATTTTGGAGAATTTTGTTTGTTTTTTTATATATATTCTTGTTTTTAAAAGATTAAGGCTTATATATTTCTTATAAGAACCTCTAGAATATATCTCATCAAACTTGTCCTTGTTTACTTTTACTAGTGATGAAGGAGGGATAGGTACATTGTGATATTCCTCCTTTATGACCTATTTTGATCGTTATTTTTATTATTTTTTTATGTATATTGTAAATATGTAAATGGAGCTCAAGGCCACGGCCCCACCAATGGACCTCGAGCTAGTGTCATGTTTTAAGTCTTATTTTAAGCTTAGGAGATTTAGTACGGTAATGCGATTTAAGCAATAAATAACTAAAACCAGCAAGAAGAAGGGTAAGATGGCTAGGGAGCCGTAAAAGTCATGTTCTAAATCATAGACCTTTGATGGTGAGAAGCTAGCGGAGATCATTCTAAAAAAAAAAAAATCCTAAAGAAATCCACCTAAGTAGGGTTAATATGTGTTGATAAGCATAACTTATTTTTTTGTACCACTCAAACTTATAACTATCATGTATAGGTATAAGTCACACTTTGAGATGTTAAATTATTAATATATATATATATATATATATATATATATATATATACATTATGGAAAGGGCAAGACCACCTTTTAATAAAACATATTATGAGAATATGTATGTATGGAAGGATGGTGGTATAGTTACAAAATCAAATATATGTGTAAGCTTCAAAACACTTTTATTTTAGTAAAGTTTATCTTTTAGAAAACAATCATAATTATATATATATATATACTAGTAGTATTATGGAGGAATCATATAGACAAATGATTTAAGAGTTTATAATAATACCCAACCATGAGGGATATCGAATCTTTAAAGGATAACGAATTTAGTTATACTTAAATTTTAAAAGGGAAAGATTTGAAATCTTTTCTAAATTGTTTTAGAACATGTTCTTAGTGGATCATAAAACTTCTTAAAATGGATTGGGTGCTTCTACCACTTGGAAACTAAATCATTAAAGGGACTTGTGATAAAAAGCGTGTGATGGAGAACGGTTTGAACCACTTCTACGCAAGGGGAACACTTGTCCAAATTAAGTTATTTTGTATTTAATGAAAACGTTGATTAGTGGAATGAAGGAGGAAGCTCGACAAATTGCAGATTTTAAGGTTAGCATGATTGGTTAGCACACTCTCTTATTTAAGAACCGAACCCTCCACTTGGCTGGTTTTGATATTTCGTAAATCAAAAGGAGAATGCTTGATTTCCTAAACTTCCACTCCTTGAGTAGTTAAACGTGGATGCTTAAAATTTAAGGTTAGCCTCTTACCAACCGACCAGATGGAGATTTTGGTAGGACTCCTGCCGCCGAGTGGTAGTTCTCGACACTTGTCATAGTGGTGAACTAGTTGAGAGAACTTATGGGTCTTGAGAAGGCGAGGTTTACAACACCTGACAAGGGAGTTTAAAAGACGCCGAGGGGAAGGAGTTAGGGGGATTTTTTGGTCAACAGAGGTGGAGGAAAGGAGTTGGCATTAAAAGCAGGGTTTGCTGAGAACAGGGGAGGACAGCTCTATGAAGAACTCGATTCCCACTACTCCTTAGGTACACCTTTGCCTAAATATATATCGCTTGGAATTTAATCATTTTAGAATAGAGATCTATCAGTTTATATTGTTTCTTGCGCTCTGGTTGATTTTGCATGAGTAACCACGGCATGTTTTCATTATCCTTCTATTCTCTGCGTTGATATCTGTGGTAGGGTTTCCTCCACTCCATTGACCCACTTAAGTCGTGATGTTTTGTTATAATGATTGCAGCCAGTAGGGCGATTCCCTCTGAGCACTGAAATTGTGTCGTTTATCGAGTAGGGAGAACTTCTGGTTTTTGGAAATATCTCTGTTCTGGTTTGCAAGCGAAATTAATGTGACTATAAAAGAGTGATAGGTTACATATCGAGCCCTTCTTAGGGTAAGATCGCCATAGTGTTATAATCTTCTTCCTGCATAATTTATCACAGTGTTAGTCGATTCTGATTGTAACTCGGTCTCTTTTGATTTCGATTCAGATCGATTGGTCTTTGTTATTGATCGATATATATATAAAATCTCGCTAGACAGATCCCTTGTTGAACTTAGAGTCTCTACGGCAAATGCAAAGGGTAGACCCCTACGATTCCTTATTCTTCATGTCAGACATGGTAGTTCCGCATTAAGAGTGTATTGAGGCCTGCGTAGTTTCTTATGATAAATTTGAATGTTCTTAGGGTGTGTCTGCAATGTTCATTTGGTGAGTCTGCATAGATCTGCAATGACCATGTGGTAGAATTGCGAAAATTCCCGGATCCTTATTCGAGTATAGTATCTCTACACCGAAAGCATAGTGTAGGCCTCTGCGTGTACCCTTTTTCCCTGTCTAGTATTGAGTTTTGTACTAGAAGTTTATTATAGACCTGTGTGGTTCATATGCTAGATCTGCAATGTCTCATGTTGAAAGATCTGCTTGTTTATAATCCTTATTGATTGTGGTACCAGTACGCTGGGTGTTTATGGTAGATCGTTGGTCATGATGTTTTGCAGAAAAAGTAATTTGACAGTATGATTTGAGTAGGATAATTCTCCCTAGAATCGTTTGGATTTTCTGCTGTTATGGAATGCATTGTTGGGATGTATTGTTTTCATGATTGTTCTATCTCTGCAAGCACTAGATCCTGTTTAGTTGTTTGCTATATCGCGTTTGGGGAAGGAAAGCTAAAGGGATTTGTTTTCTGTCTACAATATTCAGGATAAGCAAGATAAGGTGCATAGACTTTTGAACATTATTTATATTGTTTAGATTATTGCTTATAAAGAATTTAGGATTTGGTTACAATGCTGTAATTGTCTCAGGTTGGGCGATCTCTCTCTAAGAGGATCTACCATTATTATGTTTGCTTTAAATTAGATTCATTGTCTCTTGAGTTGCCCAATGGAAACATTTTTAGTTTCCGTCATTTCATATATTGATATGTTGCTTGTGAAAACCAAAATAGACGCATTGTCTATTGGCATTGCGCATCATTTCTGAATTGTTGGAAATGCTCTCGAGGAAAAAGAGCTTTGAAAGTAGAAAAGCAGCATCTACGTTGCGGGATGTAATCTCTCCATTTTTGGACAAAATAGTACGACAACCGAGTTGTCGATTGTAAATCCTTTTGATAATAAATTATATTCGACCTTTTGGTGGACGTAGCCCTCATGAGTTTGGGGGTGAACCACGTGTATATGCTCGACTCTTCTTATGTGTTCTGTGGTAAGATAGATGCAATGACTGTTAAGTTCCTTGATATGCAAGTTGTGATCATAAATGATTTAGTATTTGATTATGTTCATTTTTTAAAATAAAGTATGACAATAATTTTCATGGAAGCTATTAATATTAAAGTATGGCATAGAGATCGATGGGTTTCATTTATGTATGGATAATTATTTTTAAGGATGTTAGTTTTGTTAATGTGTATTCTCGTCAAATGGAGAGGTTGGTATAGTACAAGTACTAGTCGCTCCTTTCAACAATTTTGATGACATTATTTTGGTTAAATGCATAAGGGGATTAACATCTTACACTTAAGTTATTTCGAATATGCTTTACCAATACGCACATTGGAGTTACTTATATTTGAAGATATAATAGTGGTCTAGAATGACAGAAATATGTTTGAGCTAAATGAGGAATGGTAGGAGTAATCTGGTGAATAGTTAATTTTAAAGAATGTATATGGTATATCTAGTTAAAGTGTTGTTATGCCATGAAGTTTCCATAAAAGGACCTACCTTGTGTAAATGCCTGGATTTCACAAGAAGTTGTAAGGATGTTACGGTAAGTAAAATGATGTGGTATAAGTTTTGGTATTATTGTCTAAAGGCCCTTGCATTGTATTTAAGGTTTATAAGAGTATTGAATGTAGAAAAATTAGGTAAAGGAATGATTATGCACACTTGGATGTTCTTACGACTAACTAATCCTTAATTCTTTGATGCAAGGATGGCGGACTTATGGCCTTTAACACAATTGAAATTTATTCATGGAGAGTTTTTAATTCACAAGATTTTGAAAATCCCTAAATTACTGACTCGGTGTGTTTGGGTTTGTCACATACATAGTGACCCTCATCTATCCCCAACTAGTCTTTTTGTTTTGGATTGGGGAAAAGACCCCACATAGATATTAGTTTACATAGATATTAGTTTGGAGTATGGTTAATCTCAATGGAAGCATGCTTGACTTATATAATATTGACACAACCAATGATGTACAATAAAGGGCCCAAGGCCATTTCCTTTGTAAATGTAGAATTTTTTTATATTTTTTTAATTTATTGTATTTAACCTAATAAATGTATAATTTAAAAGACTAGAAATTATTCAATGCAGTAGACCTATATTTGTTAGTTGGTTGATCGGGTTTAATCCAGGAAGATTAGTGCGCCCGCAAAGTCCAACTCAAAAGAATCTCTCCTAGTATACCTGCTAAGTACTACCCTACTCTAGAAGCGTGAGAACTGGGTAACCTTTCTTAGATCTATCTCGGTTAGTTTTTTTTCCTTCCTTAAAAGGCCTAATGGACATTACCCAATAATAATTTTCCTTAGTAAAGTCTGTTACCTAAGTATGTAATGGCATATGCGACTTTATCCTAGTAGCAAAAGGATCCATCCATGCATCCTATCTCTCAAAAAAGTAAAAGCTACTTGAACTAGTACATTTATTTCGTGAAGTGAAAAAAAAGAGTAGTGTCTTATCTCTACGTGGCTATTAAATAATTTATAACCTTACAAAATCCATGGCTCTGGAGCTGTACAACTGTACAAAGGAAATATCGATTAGCTGGAAATCTAGTATCTACAGGTATTAGGGTAGTACAAACGCTTCCTAACATTTAAATGTGATAGTCTAGGATGTTATCTAACATTTCATTTTATACAATATAGGCTTTACAAATTTTTTTTTATACCTTTACTTCTTATTTTCTTTTCTTTTCTTTTTACTATAGTTAACTAACTATCTCTTATTATTATTTTTTAAACCACTTCCATGTTTCAAGAATAGATACTTCTCAGTGTTCATATATATATATATGAAAACAACAAAACAAAAACCATAGTTTTGTTTGTTTCTTCAAAATATATATATATATATTAGCTTGTTTAAAATACAACCAATGTTGACTGCAAAAATAATAATAATAGTAATTATAACTTATAACTTAGGCTCTTTTTATTGAAATCTATATTTTCTAATGGTGCCTATCTTTTGTGATTGTGCAGGTAGTTTATAAAGATTTTGGCAATGCATTCCAAACCATGGATATACAATGCATTCCAAACAATGGAACTACAAGCCTTAATCTTAATCTCAATGTAGCATCAAGATTCTTTAGTTTTATGTTTAGTTTGAGTTCTAGATCTGGCAACTTCAAGTCTTATATGTTTACATATCAAATTTCAGAATTTAATGTTCAGGTTTTGTCTATGTTGTAGTAGTAGTAGCATAATAAGCAGCACAAGTAGCATACAGTTTGCTTGTAGTTTTTGGTAAATTTCATAGTAATTCTAGGTGTAAGTAGGCCCTAAGATCTTAGTTTTTGAGCCTATGGCTCTGATACCATGTGTAAGGACCTCACTAAGTCCTCAATTTAAATTAATGGAAATCTTTGCTCTCTGAAAGATTGTTTCAGCTTAACTTTTTTTGTTCAAGTTATTTTGTTTGAGACCTTATGTTTGTTTTCAGTGGTTTTGTAAAGTCACTGGGTTTTGGTATAGATAGCAAAAAATCTCTTATATATATGTAGACAACAATTCTAATAAGTAGAAACTAAATATGAATATGTATAAGTAGCATTTTATATAGTTATAGCATTTCCTAAATTTCCTAAATATACAAATTTAAATTTTCAAACAAGTAAAATACCTATAAAATAGCAGAAAACTCAACCCACCAAAATGGTTTTACCACCCTTCCAACTAAGAAAGTCTCGCCGACTTCCTAGCTCCAAGAATTTCTTCTTGGACCCCCAAGCCAAAACTTGAGTACAACCATTCCAACCAGTTCAATAATTCCCACAAACAATAAGAAACAAACCTCGTCTGTTGTTTCTCCTCAATCCTTCCTTTCCTCCAAACCTCGAGTTGTCCCCCTCCTCGAAGACCTCTCTCCAAAGTAATTTTGCATTCCTTCCTAGTGTTATTTTTCCCAAGAGTTATCCAACCCCTTTCCCCCTCTATCGTTCTCCTGTAAATACTCTTGTCATCCTACTCAAGATTCAGACTTACTCCACCGCCCCAATCAAATCACTCCAAAACCCCAAAATATTTATTTCATCATAATAAAATATTATATTTTATGTGCTTATTCTCTCGAGCAGTTCAATGGTATTAATGTCAATTAATTTTATTTAAGTGAGTTGACTGCACATTCATTGATAAATCTTAATATGTTCATTTGGGTTTTTCCATGAGACGGTGGGTTAATTAATAGCCCCACTCACCATTTTAAATATTGAATATTTTTGAATAAAATAATATTTTTAATAGTTATTAGGGTTGACTTTTGAGGGCGATAGTAGTGAGTATCCTAAATGTATTATCCATAGTGATCTAATGCCTTACAAATAATTAATTAATTACAATATTTGTTTGATCTAATTAATTATTTACATATTCCTTTTTGCTTTTCACCAATGCTTCAATTAATCCTTTGAATAATTAATTTACTCAATTATATTTATAATAATTGAGTTGATCCACTGTGTTTTATAATAAAGGACAATTTTATTATTATTAACATTAATCAAATAATAATAACAATAACAATAATAATAATGAGTGTTTAATCATTAATAATAATATTTATTGGTTTATCCGACAAGTACCCTAATACTAACACAATGTTCTTTTATTTATAAACAAAGAACCCTTAAGGGTTTAAACAATCATAAAAAATATTTAAACACTACAATTCTATTAATGTATATGAATAATGTTTAAGTTTACTTGCAACAATTTCGTGACAACATTTCCAATTGATGACACTTGATCAATTACTTATTACAATGTTCACATACAATTAATGAATACCTTAATTGACTTGGTTTACACATATCCAAATAACTTAACATTCATTATCTAAATTTGATCAATGCATAATTAACATATTTACCTACGACAACTTCTACAATTATTCAACATGTTAAGTATTCGTATATCGGTATTAGCATACATGTGCAAAGTGTGCATGCGTGGCCAACGTATGCACAGGTTAGAAATGTACTATAAGAAAACATCATCTTGCATAAGCATACTTGCTAACTAATAATAATAATCTTCCATGAAGGTAGAACAAGCATACATAGAACCTAATTACTTTAGCATTATTAGTTTTTGTAATCTAGTTATCCATTTAAGGTTTCATATCATTATCTTTATATTCACATTAGTTTAATCAATCAATTACAAGGAATGGTACCTACCACCACTAACTTAGATCATAATAATCTATGACACAAATGTAATATACTGAGTTACAACACAAGAATCAAACAGAGGTTTCAACACACACACAGTTAGTTAAGTTCCCTCTAAAACATCCAAGACGTTCCTATCTACCTACCTCCTTCTACCTAATTCACATATAACTTCCACATCCTATCTTTCCTCTGTTGGACTACCTTTAAGTGTCACGCCATGACCGTCTCCAGTTAGAACCCGTAAGCGGAAGTGTCAACTACATCGACCAAGCCTCCTCAGCAGGCACCCAATAGTCATCATCACACACATTGGGGAGCGCGTCGTATCACAACCCTCCCATTACTCCGGGTTTCGGGGATAAATGGTGGTTAATTCCTCCACCCCCCTAATGGAACAAGGGACTATGTCTACATCAACATAGTGACTCCATTGTGACTGCTGTATTCAAGTTTTGTCATCGAATAACCAAGTTGGGAAGTTGAGTTTCTTGAAACCCCACACCAACCCACACATCATCATAATAACACAATACTCATGCTGAACAGTAATGTATCACTTGCATACCATTTATCTTTCGGAATTCATTTCACAGTGGTACTCCCACCTCGTAGGACTCAGATATCACTTAACTCTTTTAACCTGTAGGTTAGTCTCCAATCACAAGATCAAGAATATCGTTCAATCATTGACATGCATATACATTTCATTACTAATGAACAATGATGAAAAATAATTTTCCTATATGACATGCACCTGGTATCATATCCATCCATGCAACAGATAACTTTAACTTGGTATCCACATACCCATCATTTATTAAATTGCATTTCAGAGACATAAGAAAAACACGAACATAATTCATCAAATTAACATCACATTCACATATGTAAATTCCGAAAATAATAAATCCATATGTCCACAGTGTAATCAAACTGACAATGTTCCACACTAAAAAGGAAAAAACATGGGAAAATGGTGGTTTAGGTGGTAAAGTCAAATCGGGGCATTACAATGATGCTACATGTGAAAAACTATCTCACAGACTAACTCTATGCGATACAAGTGAAAAAGTAGATCATGAATGGAGCATGTTGTGGATGTTAAAGAAGCACTTTGGTGAAGAATCTATATTGAAGTGTCCATACAATTATATATTTAAGATGGAGGGCATGCTCCGAGATTTGACCCAAATAAGGAAGGACTAAGATATCTTTAAGGCATACCTTGATAACAATTAAAATTCACAGACTAACTCTATGCGATACAAGTGAAAAAGTAGATCATGAATGGAGCATGTTGTGGATGTTAAAGAAGCACTTTGGTGAAGAATCTATATTGAAGTGTCCATACAATTATATATTTAAGATGGAGGGCATGCTCCGAGATTTGACCCAAATAAGGAAGGACTAAGATATCTTTAAGGCATACCTTGATAACAATTAAAATTTTCATCTCCAAATATATTTGACCGTCAAACTGCTAACTACTAGAATTTGGCCGACCTACAGCTTTTCTGAAATAAATCTTCCTTTAGACATGGTCAAATGTGTAGAGGTATTTGAACATTTTTATTCTACACGGACTGAATGGCGGAAACTTGCGTGGGATTATTCGCTGGGGACGTGTGATATGATCTGGTGGTTTGAAGGTTGCAATCTGCCAATGAAAATGATAGTTATAACTTCTCAAGCAGCCACATTACTGTTGTTTAATAGCTATGCAAGGTTGAGTTATTCAGACATACAACATCAATTGAATTTTCCATATGAACAAGTTGTTTCACTCCTACATTCACTTGCATGTGGAAAGTACAAAATTCTTCTCAAAGAGCCCAACAATGAAACCGTTACTATAGCTAACAGTTTTGAATTCAACACCAAATTTAGGTGTACAAAAACGAAGATTGAGGTTCCACATCCAATAGTTCTTGAAGAGAAGAAAGTCATTGATCAAGAGAAGGAAGACATTACGAATTGATGCCTTTATAGTTCGCATTATGAAGAATAGAAAAGTTTCACTTCAGCGAGAACTAGTGAATGAGTGCATTGAACAAGTTGGAATGAAATTCAAACCAGAGGAGGAAGAAGTAAATCGGCGGATTGAAAAATTGATAGAAATGGAGTACCTCGTTCGGGACACAGAAAATGCTCACATATTAAGATATGTTCCTTAAGAGCCTGTATTTGATATAAACTTATATATTTTATAATGATATAAATTAATGCATTTTCACTAAAGAATCAACTCTTTTGGTTTATTCATTTTTAGCACTAACATAAACTAACACAATCGTTTAACTTGGCTAGTGGATAGGTCTCAATTTAAGTGACATTAAGAAGTTATTTGTTTTTTTTCTCCATGCTTGGTTGTAATCACCTCACCTATTGTTTATGCCTTAACTACATGTTATCTTCTTCAGTTAACTAAGTTATTTGTGGCTATGTGGTATCCATGTATGAGCTACCCATGCATTAGCTACTAGTTATTATTATATATATATATATATATATATATATTATAATTGTTTATTTCAAATTTTGAACACCCAAAAAACCAATTTTGATAGTACACTTGTCTCATCGTCCTTCAATCTAGGAAAACTATAGATGGTAGTCCACCTAAAATTCTAAAATATAAACACCTATCGATCTAATTAGCTTTCTTTTTAAAATATATTTTCTAATTAAACAATTTAGTTTTATTTTAACTATTTTTATTATTTTTAAAATATCATTTCAAGTCATCAAGAGCCATGCATTTGTGTTGATTGCCATGAAGTTGTTGAATGCATCTCTAAGGTCACAAGGAAATTATATACATTGAAATCAGACAACATGTTGAAAAATTAAAAAATTGAATATATATATTTGAAACTAAAGAAAAGAAAAATCTAACATATTTTAGTAATAAATTTTTATTATCATAAAAAATTCTAAACACTATATAGGGATCAATGATATTTCTTTTATACCTTCTTGACCTCATTTATTCTTCGTAACTTATAATAGTACATACAGGTATAGTCACAATTTCATATTTTTTTATGGCTTCGTCATTAACATCATATATGCCATGTTTATAAATATCATGATTAATGATATGATTATAAACATAAAATTTTATGTTAGTTAAAAGGAAGTATTTATCACAATAATCCATAAAGTATTAGTTTCCTTTAAGACTTTAGTAAGGGAAGATAAATTTTATGTTAACCATGAAATAGCTATAAACTAGTATTCAAGTTCATTGCGAGGTATATGTGACAAGTGAAATTTTACTTCAAGTTACATAATAAGCATATTGTAATTAATACCATTCCGTCCAACCTAAGGATTTCATGTAAGCTTTAAAACCTAAACTAAGGATGCAAGCTTTTATTGAAAAAAAGGAAAATGTGACTTAATTTCCCACATCAAGGTATTGAACTGAGTTAAATTTTTAATGAACTTAGTAATGTGTTCTCCAATACCAATTTAAGTTTACATATTATAAATCATTAATTAATACTTAACATTGAAAAAAATAATTGTGTATCTTTTTTAGGTCCATTGCAAGTGAGTTGGATTTTCTCTCACCATACACCATTTTCCATTAATTAATCCACATGCTTATTAATCAATCCACATTAGTTAAGCTTGAATGGGTAGAGAGTGTCTAATTTCCATTGACTATTAGCATGAATTTGCTAAGAAAGATTCAATATTGCTTCATGAATGTTGTTACTCATCAGGTAAGACAACATAAGCCAAATAATCATTAAATACTATTATCTAAATTACAATGATTGTTTTCGTATTATATATTCATATGATAATGTAGAAATTATATATTATACTTTAACATCAACAATATCATTAAGATAATTAATCATGACCATCAAATAAATTGGTCCATAAATTTAACCATAACAATAATCACAAACTGAGCCATAAAGAATTCATTATACATACATGTGTCAAAACATGTATCTATAATAAAATGGTCCATGGTCCACCTATACATTTTTTTTACAAAATCGCATGTTGCTCCTAATGTACATAATGACACCTTTACTATCATAGTGTGATGTTAAGAAGTGCATAAAGAAATGTTTTTACTATCATAGTAAATGGTTATTAAGACATGAAAATTGAATCAATGTTCTTTAAATGTTGAAAGACTGAATATATGTATTTGAAACTACATAAAGGTAAGATAACATATTTTATTAATAAATTTTTATTATGATAATAAATCCAAACACACTATTAGGATCAATGATATTTCTTGTATACCTTCTTGACATCATTTATTCTTCGTAACTTATAATAGTATACATGTATTGTGGTAACTTCATCATTTTTTATGGCTTGTTCGTTAACAACCTGTACGCCATGTCCACTTGTTTATAAATATCATCATGAGTGCTTAGTCCCTTGTAATATCTGATTATAAACATAAAATTTTACGTTATTTAAAAGGAATTATTTATCACCATAATCCATAAATATAGAGTAAACACTATTTTCGTTTAAGACTTTAAGAGGGGAAGATAAATTTTGTGTAAACCATGAAATAGATATAAGATTAAGTTTCCCTTACTGGTATTCAAGTATATTACGATGTGTACATGACAAGTGAAATTTTACTTTTAAGTTTCGTATTAAGCATATCATAAACACTATATTTACCTTAAAAACACCAGAAAAGGATCTTAGAAACTATGAGAAACTAAAGTCGTTTGGGAAGAAACGGATTTATGGCTTGAGAAACGGAACGACCTTGGAAAAAGGCTGAACGGCGTTTCACGTCAGGTTTCAGTTTCTAAGCCGTTTTTGGAGAGAAACGACTGACTACGTTCCGTTTCTGGTAACAGAGCAAGTTGCAGGTAACACCAATCGACGATTCTACACCAATCGACGATTCGATACATCTTCAATGCGAAACTTTGTACAACAATCGATATTACCTCCTCACTGCGAAACTTTCGAAACTTGCAGCTCGGAATTAAGTTGGTTAGCATTTTTTCCTAATGCTGCTAAACATGGAGGCAAGGACTAGTGGGATTATAACAATAGAAGAAGGATGTTCTATTATATATGAGGGTATCAAAAGCGTATGGAAGACCTTGGAAAGAGGCGAGAGTTTAGTAGTGTAGACAAGTTCATCGAACTCGATTATATTCGACCTGTGCAGGGAACCACCCCCTCATAACCATGAACATGAACTGTTTGGCTTATACAAGAAATCCATTGAAGAGTACGTAACTCCCAATGTTGTACCCGCTTTGAGGCTCGGAATACAGCGTGAATATGGTGATGATGAGATGAGAGAACTTGTGAGATGTTGGGAAACTTACAAGGTGATGCTTATACGGCTGTCACACATTTTTAACTTTGTGGATTGTAGTTTAGCTGATTTGAAGCTCCCCAATACCTCAATAAATTTGTCTGCGTTCAAGTTGTCTATCTCCTCGCTCTCACGAAGTGAGAGCCCAATCAAATTACTTCCACATTCCAGTTTGAGTTGATCGATCCAATTAGAAATCTTGTGAAACAACAAGCCATTGACTCTTAGATAATTTAGATCTGTCATGTCTGCTTCCAGTGTTTCAAGTTTCGGGCAGTTCAGAATTAAAACCTGCACGCAATAATCATAATCATATATATGTAAATGTTTAAGGTTGGGAGCACAGATTTCAGGCTCTCGCAGCCCATTGCAGTATAGTAGAGAAAGTTTCTGCAAAAGTGGGCAATGAGAGATAAAGTTGGCTAAACATTCATCATCTGTGAATACCATTTCCTTTAAGCTGCAAGTAATGAGATAGTTGAACCGCGTAAAATGGCTTGGAGGACGGGAGAGAGAGTAGTTGGTGAGTGTGAGTAGCGAGAGAAAAGGGCAGTCGGTGGGATGGCACAGAGTGAGGTGTTGAACATTCTTCCCCGACACAATCTCCAACCAATTCCATACGCGGGGATACAATGGCCATGTGTCGAGCAAGAATGTTCAACACCTCACTCTGTGCCATCCTTCCAGTGAAAAAGATGTCCCACCGACTGCCCTTTTCTCTTGCTACTCTCACACTCACCAACTACTCTCTCTCCCGTCCTCCAACCCATTTTACACGGTTCAACCATCTCATTACTTGCAGCTTAATGGAAATGGTATTTACAGACGATGAATGTTTAGCCAACGTTATCTCTCATTGCCCACTTTTGCAGAAACTTTCCCTACTATGCTGCAATGGGCTGCGAGAGCCTGAAATCTGTGTTCCCAACCTTAAACATTTACATATATATGATTATTGCGTGGAGGTTTTAATTCTGAATTGCCCGAAACTTGAAACACTAGAAGCAGACATGACAGATCTAAATTATCTAAGAGTCAATGGCTTGTTGTTTCACAAGCTTTCTAATCGGATCGATCAACTCAAACTAGAATGTGGAAGTAATTTGGTTCAACTTGTCCGCAGACAAATTTATTGAGGTATCGGGGAGCTTCAAATCATTTTTCAGACCAATACTAATACCAATGCTCTTTTCGATGATTATGTAAAGAAGGCATTTGTTTCATTCTCCGACACTCGAATTGCATGACTCAAAAGCGCAGAATTGCTGGCTTCATATTTTACCATCATATCCTTAAAAACGGTGGGGCTAAATATTTCACCCATGATGATGTGGCTTCATATTACCATCATATCCTTAAAAACGGTGGGGCTAAATATTTCAGCCATGATGATATGGAATGTACTCTCCAAAGGAGGGGGGAAATTTTGAAATGTGAGAGTGATACAGATCTATTGGCAACAATTTATAGCTAAAAACTAGCCCGTAGATTTCTATCTTATAGAAGTGAAAATAAAGATACAGGTGAAAGTGAAAATGAAGATGAATATAAGGACCTCACTAGGTAGTAAGTTTAAATTAATGGAAATCTTTGTTTTCACAAAAAGTTTATTAATTTTGGCAAAAATCAAATCATTTTAAAACCTCTAGACATTTATTTCATCATAATAAAATATTATATTTGATGTAATATTATATTTGATGTGCTTATTTTCTCTAAAAGTTCAATGGTATTAATGTCAATTAATTTTATTTAAGTGAGTTGAATGCACATTTATTGATAAATCTTAATATGTTTATTTGAGATTTTTCATGAGATGATGGGTTAATTAATTGTCTCACTCACCATTTTAAATATTAAATATGTTTGAATAAAATAATATTTTAATAGTTATTAGGGTTGACTTTTCAAGGCGGTAGTGGTGAGTATTCTAAATGTATTATCCATCCAGATCTAATGCCTTACAAATAATTGATTAATTACAACATTTTTTTGACCTAATTAATTATTTACATATTCCTTTTTAATTTTCACCAATGCTACAATTAATCTTTTGAATAGTTAATTTACTCAATTATATTTATAATAATTGAGTTGATCCAGTATGTTTTATAATAAAGGAAAAATTTATTATTATTAACATTAATCAAATAATAATAACAATAATACTTATAATATTAATAATAATAATAATTAGTGTTTAATAATTAATAATAATATTTATTTGTTTATCCGAGAAGTACCCTAATACTAACACAATGTTCTTTCATTTATAAACAAAACACCATTAATGGTTTAAACAATCCTGACAAATATTTAAACATGACAATTCGTGACAACAATTCTAATTGATGACACTTGATCAATTACTTATTATAGTGTTCACATACAATTAATGAATACCTTAATTGACTTGTTTTACACATATCCAAATAACTTAACATAACTAACATATTTACCTACGAAAACTTCTACAATTATTCAACATGTTAAGTATTTGTGTATCGTTACTAGAATACATGTGCAAAGTGTGCATGTGTGGCTAGCGTATGCACAGGCGAGAAATGTACTATAAGAGAGCATCATCTCGCATAAGCATACTTGCTAACTAATAATAATAATATTCCATGAAGGCAGAACGAGCATACATATAACCTAATTACTTTAGCATTATTAGTTTTTGTAAGAGTTATCCATTGAAGGTTTCATATCATTATATTTATATTCACAATAATTTACTCAATCAATTACAGGGAAGGGTTCCTACAACCACTAACTTAGATCATAATAATCTATGAAACAAATGTAATATACTGAGTTACAACACAAGAATCAAACAGTTGTTTCAACACACACACAAATAGTTAAGTTCCCTCTAAAACATCCAAGACGTTCCTATATACCTACCTCCCTCTAACTAATTCACATATAACTTCCACATCCTATCGTTCCTCTGTTCGACTACCCTGAAGTGTCATGCGATGACGGGCTCTAGTTAGAATTTGTAAGCAGAATTTTCGACTACATCGAACAAGCCTCTACAACAGGCACCCACTAGTCATCATCACACACCTTGGGGAGCGTTCCATAGCACATCCCTCCCATGACTCCAGGTTTCATGGATAAATGGTGGTTAATGCATCCACCCCCATAATGGAACAAGGGACTATGTGTACATCAACATAGTGATTGCGTTGCGACTCTTGTACTGAATTGTTTTCATCGAATAACCAAGTTGGGCAGTTGAGTTTCCTTAAACCCCACACCAACACACACAGCATGATAATAACATAATACTCATGCTAAACAATAATGCATAACTTGCCTACCATTTATATTTTAGAATTCATGTCCCAGTGGTACTCCGCTATCACTTGGCTCTTTTAACCTGTAGGTTAATCTCCAATCACAAGATCGAGAATATCGTGCAATCATTGACATGCATATACATTTCATTACTAATGAACAATGATGAAAATAATTTCCCTATATAACATGCACCCCGTATCATATCCATCCATGCAACATATAAATTTAACTTTCTATCCACGTACCCATCATTTATTAAATTGCATTTTAGAGACATAAGCCAAACACGAACATATTTCATCATTTTAACATCACACTCATATATATAAATGCCGAAAATAATGAATCCATATGTCCACAGTGTAATAAAACTGACAATGTTCCACACTAAGAAGGAAACAACATGGGGAAATGGTGGTTCAGGTGGTAAAGTCAAAATGGGGCATTACATACACCCACCCTTCAAGAAACTTCGTCCCAAAGTTATAATCATAGTAGTGTAGGAAACTCATGACACATGGTCTCTGCTTCCTCCCAAGTGGCAGAACCTGGGGTATACTTGCCATAATGGGCCTCCTCTCATTTAGACATAACGACGTCGACAAAATTTACTCATTTTATCACAAGGGAAGTGTTCTTCTATTTTGTTTAACATTTGCATAGATTGTCGATTTGTCTTGATTAAGGTTCATTATTATACTTATCCATGGAATAAATAACATCCTTGTTAAATTACATTGTATTTTCTATAAGGTGATTTATAGGAAGACCGTGTATTCTATATAACTTTTAATTTGATTCTGAAACGTTGTCACGACTCTTTCCTTGGTTCTCATCTCAGGTTAACTTCACTTTGAATTATGGGCAGGCGCACAAAGTTTCTCCCCAAAAATGTTACAACGGGGATGCACTAATGGGATTAAAACAACCACGCACACACGCTACTAGGTTTGGTACTTAACCGAGGCACGTGCGCGTATGCATGCCTGGCGCGTGCGGGTGGCTGGCGCATGCGTGCTTAGGCTTCTGTTAAAAAAAACAAAAAAATAGAGCAAAATGTCCCCATTCTACCCATTGGAGCCGAGCGCGACTTCCCCTTCGCGTGCGCTGACTACAGCCACCAAAAGAGGCCATTTCCACTCCAAAACCCACCAACTCATCAACACCTCAATTGGATAGGTGAACTCCATTTTTTTTGTCATTTTATTCATTCTTTGTGTCATTTATTTTTATTTTTTTTGTTTATTAAATTGTTAATAATTCCCAAATTTTTAAAACAATGGAGAAATTTTTAATTGCAGATTGTAAATCGAGACAATGAGTGAACAAAATATTAACCGGAAGTCCGTTGGAACACAAGAAAACCCAAATCTTGGACCCCATGCCGAAGAAAACCGTCAACAAAATCCAAATGCCGAAGAAAATCAAAACCCCCAACCGAACATTGAACAAGATGACCTTAACCATTATGTAAATGAAATGAGAGTGCACACTCAAGAACTAAGAAACTATGGGGGAACCATCTCGAGTGTCTCTTGCTATGTCAATTGAGAGCTCAATTGACTCCCTCATCCATGCACATCGCCAATTGACCGACATGACTGAATATAGAGCTAGGATGTGGGAGTATTACTCCACGGGCATTTCCAAGGAAGCAATAAAAGATTTGAATATTACAAAGGCCCAATTATACAGTATGTTCACCGATCCAAGAACACAACAACCACCCAAAACTAGAAAGCCACGTGTCTGCATGGATTGGTGTCATTACCAACCATGGAGGGACAATTGGATGCAGAGGTGGTTCATGGTGTACGATAAACCTCCCTGCAATAATAGGGAGGTTCCACAGTACTTCCTTCGGCAACTATGGGCTGATTTTATGCTCGGTTTACATGTCAACTATTTTGACATAACCGAGTTCCAGGGTGTTGGGCATGGCTCTGCCTAAGATCGACCTGCTACTAGGAGGAACCCACTGAGAGGGCCACTAGCTCCTAGGAGCGACCCCAACCCCTCTCCCTAGCCACCTCATTTACCCCACAGACTTGATCAGATCGAGGAGGAAATGAGGAATGTTGCACGTGGACTCCTCAAACACACCTCCTTTGTAGCAGTGACTACAGTGGAGAGGTTGGTTGACCTTGATAGAGATCCAGGTGCAGGGCCTTCACGACAGGGCCAGGATAGACATGTGACCGGTGGTAGCCATGATGGGCATTCCAGTTCGATGGGGACAATGACACATCTTTTTCCCCATTGTGGGCACACTTTCCCTGGCCCGATCGAGGGTTGTTATATGGATCAGGTCAGCAATTTTTTCAATGTGTTTTCAATCATCACTTGATAACTTGTAAACTATTTTTAAAGTATTTTTGTTTGACTTAAACTATTATTTCAATGTACAATTATTCATATCTGAGACATCAAAATGGGAGAACGTAGGATCTCCCAACCTGGATGCAGCAATGGAAGCTTCAACTAAAATTGCAGCACCTTACACGGAGGTATTTTCAGTACCTCACACAATATTGCTATTACTTATGGCATTTATATTACTTAAGTATTTATATTTATGGAATACACGTTGATAGCTCGTATGACTTGTTTAACATGTTCATAACATGCATGCATTTTGGTGTCCACAGGTGTTCCCTCACCACGGTGATCAACCATCCCCGCCAGGGATTGGCAAATCACCATATACATAGGTACAATGTGTAGTTAAAAGCATGCTTTTAATTTGAATTTTTATGACTTACTATGGTTTAATTTATTGTTTGTTTACTAAATTGTGGTATTACAAATGTATATGTAGGTGCCACCAACAGTTGCAAGTCCCCATTTTAGTCCTATGTTTCCACCCTCTCCCATGATTCCCCCCCCCCTCGCTTCCATCTAGACCCCTCTTTCCGTCCACCCCCTCCCTCCATCCATTCTCCGCTCTCCGACCATATTCCCCCACTCGTCCACGCCCCCCCCATCTATACATCCTCCCCAATTTATCCACTCCCCTTGTCTATCCATCCTCCCCCATTTGTTCATGCCCCCCCTTCCTTCTAGCTTCCCCTCTTCGTCCACAACCTCCCTTTCGTCCATCCTCCTCCCTCTATGCAGGAATTCCCTCCCATGCACCATCCCTCAACATCCCCCCTATCCCTTTTCGTTCGATACCTTCTATCATACAACCGGCAGGGGTTCATCGTCCACGACGTCCTCCTCCACCCCATACCACCATGTCTTCTCCCACCATATCTTCCCCACTTCCTGCCACTATTGTGGTATCTACTCTTCCAGTATCATCATCTGTATCTCTAGTGGTTGCACCTGTAGTGGCTGCCACTACATCTGCGCCCCCCCCACCCCCCCCATGACTGCATCAGAGCTGGTTTTCCAGCCATCTGCTCCACCTACTAGCCCAGAAGCCCAGCCATGTCCATCGTTGGAGGTGTTCACGGTGACAATCAAGCTAATTTATGAAAATATTTTGATGCATTAACAAAAATTAATTTAAGCAATTATTACTTTTTAATGAAATGATTGTTGAAAATGTTGTAGGCTGGAATTGTTGAGAAGCTCCGCAGATCCAGGACACCTGCCTCACATTTCCCACTCGCATCAAAGGTGATTTATTTAAGATTTGAATTCTACATTTGTTTTATAAATGTGGTAAATGTTGCAAATGCTTGAAAATGATAGTATCTTATATCATTTGTTCCAGATCCCAGAGAGACAGTCTACTCCTAGACAAAACAAGACCCGAGGCACCAATAGCTCGAAGAGTAGGAAGAGTGACTTTGGAGATGCACTTGGGAGTGACACGGGTGGTCACAATGCTTGAAACACCATGTTATGTACATTAGCCATGATGTGGCACTTTTGTGCACCAGTTTCCATGTACTTTGTATCTACGGGACGAGTTGCCATGTATTTTGGATCTATGGCATGAGTTGTCGCATTTTCTATAGGGCATGAGTTGCCATTGTATGTACATTGGGAACCATGTTCCACTATTTGCCAGAAATTGTATATGTTTGGATGAGTTTTGTGGCCTTGATGTACATGGATTTTCAGTTATGTGATTTATATCGATGTTGTCTTATTAGTATCTTGTTGTCTAATGTTGTTGTCTCATGTTGTGTGTATCATAATGTGATGTTGTCCAAATTTGGTTTTAACTTATATCCGTCCATGGCATGTGGTCTTAAGTTTTGGTACCAATGATGTCTGTGCATTAGTTGATAATGTGAATCAATTTGAAGCTTACCTAGACCTTAGAAGAGAAGTTGGATATCATAGTTCAGTTTGGTTTATCTTTCCATGTTGATGTATATGTAACTTCGGAATGTATTTCATCTATGTATTTCATATATATTTATTGTACCTTTATAAGAGATGTGTTATTCCTCTATAAGGAAGTGTCGTCATGTGTATTGACAAGTGTCGCAAGTATGATAAGTTGCCGATGGGTTATTAGACCACCATGTGTGGGGTCGGCCCTGAAATATATATTATATGGTTGATGTACCCAGCTAGACAAGTTGGCCCCATAAGGTTATTGGGAAAACAGGTTAAGTATAAATAGAGATCGAGAGATCTCTATTTGGATCACTCATAACTCACACTTCTCTCACTCAAAAAGTGGCTCACATTGGAGGAGGAGGATCAGTTGCATAGCAGGAGACTATCTATTGTATTTGGTTGTACTTTGGTTGAGTCATTGCTCTATCTATCTCTGAGGAAGTTGTGGGGTTTTCCACCTTAGGGTTTTCCCCACAGAAAAATTTGTGTGTCTATTGTCTCATGCTTTTGATTCTTGTGATGCTTGGCATGCTTGATATGATTGTTATGCATTGATATACTGTACATGTTGTTCTCTCAGTAAAGATCCTAGAGTATATTGAATTAATGCTCAAAATTTAACATGGTATCAGAGCTAACCTGAGAAGAAGACATTGTGCAGTGACGAAAACTAGGATTTCTTGTTTATTGGATTTCTCTCCACATATTTTGGGAAAGCATTATAGTAGATTGACTCTACTCATAAAGGAGAATCTATCTGTCCAATCAGAATTCAATTCTGAGCATTTTCATATTTGGCCCTAAAAATTAGGGTTTCCACAAAATAGGAATTTCTGGAATTTGAAGACATAGATGGAAGCTACTTGCATAAATCGAAGTTTAGAGCTTTGGATCGAGATTTTTGGCTAAGTATATCTCCGGGAAACTCAAACCCTAATTCAGGGCTCTCCTTAGTGAACCCGGGAAGACAAAAAGGCAAATCTGAAGGGTAAAGCTTTGCAGATTTCAAATTCTGAATACACTAGGATGATCAGCTCATCAAGGTGCATCTTTCTATCCTTTCAGAAAGTTGAAATTCACATTTTGAATTTTTACGGTTTCTCCGACAAACCCTAATCTAGGACCAGATCCAATTTTCAGCAAATCAAGTGGTAAGACCTAAATCTTTTCTAATTCCATTTGAAGTACTCTTTAAAAATGTCTCACCACACCAAGCTTGAGGATAAGCTTGAAGGGGCTGATAACTTCCGAGCCTGAAAGTATAGGATTGGGTTAATCCTTGAAGAAAATGAGTTGGACTCATATGTAAAAGAAGACATCCCTGTCCCAGAGGATGAAGAGGCTAAGATATTGCATAAGAAGAACTTGGTCAAGGCAAAGAGAATCATTGTTGATTCTATCAAAGACCATCTCATACCCCATGTGTCATCTCTGAAGAAGCCCAAGGAGATGTTTGACTCCCTGACCAAGCTATTTGAAGGGAAGAACATAAATCGGAAGATGACCCTGCGAAATCAATTGAAAGGGGTCAATATGTCGAATGGAGAAACCATTCAATCCTATTTCTCCAAGGTCTCTCAGATCAAGGAATAACTTGAAGTTGTAGATGAAATGGTGGAGAATGGTGAAATTGTTATGACCACTTTGAATGGCCTACCTAGGCCATGGGACTCTTTTATCCAAGGGATCTTTGCAAGAAAGAAACTAATCTCCTTTAGTAGATTGTGGGAGGAATGCTCTCAAGAAGAAGCAAGGCTTGTGGCAAGAGAAGAAAATATGGGAAATGAAAATCAAGCTCTCACAACACACACCAAGAAAGGCAAGTTCAAGAGGGAGCCATTCCATCACAAGAAGAAATCTTCTCATCCTTATCACAAAGATAAGAAAGATCTAAGGTGTTTCAATTGTAATGAGAAAGGTCACTTTGCTTCAGAATGTCCCAAGAACAAAATGGATAACCACAACAACAACAACTCCAGCAAGAAGAAGAAGGGTAACAAAAGAAGGTACCATGCTCATGCTGCCGAAGATGATGAACCTCCAAAGAATAAATCTAGGGAAGAAAGTGATGATGACTCATCAAGTGAAGAAGAGTATGTTCTAATCTCTGCTCTCACAAGTACTATCTCTCATGGTTGTAATGTTTGATTAATTGACAGTGGGGATTCTAAACAAATGACTGGGTTTAAAGAATCTTTTGTAAATCTATCTGAACATGAATCACCCCATAAAGTGAAACTTGGGGATGATTATCAATACCCCATCAAAGGAAGTGGTGAAGCCTCCTACAACCTAGATTTTGAAAAATCTCTGAAGATGAAAGAAGTCCTTTATGTACCTGGGCTCAAGAAGAACCTACTCTCCATCTCTGCATTGGATGCAAAAGGTATGAGGGTTGCATTTGTGGATGGCCAAGTCCTAATGTGGCCAAAGGGTAAGCCCATAGATGATGCAGTAGTAATTGGAGAGCAAGAGGGAGGTTTGTATAAATTGAAAGGACAACCTGAACATGCCATGGTGCATGATTCCATGGAGCCAAGTGAACTTTGGCACAGAAGACTTGCACATATGCACTACAGAGCATTACCCATTGCAAGTAAGGCTATAGAAGGTCTTCCTGAAATCAAGACCAAGCATGAAGGTGCTTGCAAAGGATGTGCAAAAGGAAAGAACATTAAGAAGGCATTTCCAAGCAGTGAAAGCAAGGAAAAAGGTATCTTGGAAATCATCCACTCCAATGTATGTGGTCCAATGTCATCCAGTTCTCTGAGTGGGTATGCTTACTATGTCTCTTTCATAGATGACTTCTCTAGGAAGACTTGGGTTTACTTCTTGAAGAACAAAGATGAAGTATTTCATAAGTTCAAGGAATTCAAAACCTTGATGGAGAATCAAACTGATAAGAAGATCAAAACATTCAGATCCGACAATGGTGGAGAATTCACCTCAGGTGACTTCAAGAAGCTTTGCAGTGATTCAGGGATTAAGAGGGAGTTGACTACTCCTTACAATCCACAACAGAATGGAGTTGTAGAAAGAAAGAACTGAACAATCATGGAAGAAGCAAGGTCAATGTTGCATGACCAGGATCTACCTATGCATCTATGGGCAGAATTAGCTAGAACAACTGTGTATGTACAGAATAGAACACCACAGAAGATATTGGACAACAAGAAACTAGAAGAGGTCTTCTCTGGTAAGAAACTTGAAGTCAGCCATCTCAGAATATTTGGTTTTCTAGTATACAGTCATGTCCCAAAGGAAAAGAGGACCAAGCTAGATCCTTCAGGAAAGAAGGGTATCTTTGTGGGTTACAGTGAAAGCTCAAAGGCTTACAGAATATACTTTCCAAGGTTCAAGAAGATTGATGTCAGTAGGGATGTAACATTTGATGAAAACTCAGCATTCATCAAATCAAGGAAAGCACCTATCGAAGTTTATGAAGAACCTAAGGAAACTAGATTTCAAGACACTACCATGACTGAAGCAATTCTAGAAGTTGTTCGTGAAATTGAAGATCCACAAGAACCTGTAGATCCACCTCGTTAGAACAACTCTCACAAGAGGAAACCTGCATGGGCTAGAGAGCTCATTCAAGATGCAGAAAGATTCATCATTCCAGAAGAAGAACACAGAGCAAAGAAGAGAACTAGATCACATACCAGCTATGTTGCTTTACTCTGTGATATCATGAACAAAGAACCTTCCAGTTATGAAGAAGCAGCGGAAAAGAAAGAATCGAAGGATGCCATGGTAGAGGAATACGAATCAATAATGAAGAATGATGTTTGGGATGTTGTCCCAAGACCTAAAAAGAAGTCTGTTGTGACTTCCAAATGGATCTACAAAATCAAGCATGTTGCAGATGGCAGCATAGAGAAATACAAGGCAAGATTCGTAGCTCGTGGCTTCTCTCAGAAACAGGGAATAGATTATGAAGAAACTTTTGATCCTATAGCCAGGTTCACTTCCATCTGAACAATACTTGCCCTGGCTGTAGCAATGAAATGGAAGATACACCAGATGGATGTCAATACTACTTTCTTGAATGGTGTAGTTGAAGAGGAAGTGTATGTGGAACAACCACTCGGTTTTGAAATACATGACAGGGAGTCATATGTGTGCAGATTGGAGAAAGCCTTGTATGGCTTGAAGAAAGCTCCCAGAACTTGGTATGGTAGGATGGACAGTTTCCAATCTAGTTTGGGCTTTACCAAGAGTAAAGCAGATTCCAACCTTTACTACAAGGTTGAGGAAGGGAATCCTGTGATTCTACTCCTGTATGTAGATGACATATTTGTAACAGGAGATGATAGATTGATTGCAGATACTAAGATGAAGCTTGCTGCCGAGTTCGATATGAAAGACTTGGGAATGATGCACTATTTCCTAGGTATGGAGGTGTGGCAGAGTGCAGATGGGATCTTCCTTGGTCAAGGGAAGTTACACAGTAGATATCCTGAAGAGATTCAGGATGTTGGATTGCAAGGCCATGGCCACACCTATGGCATCGAACCTGAAGCTTCTATGTGATGCTTCATATGATCCAGTTGATATCTCTATGTATTGTCAGATGATTGGATCCTTGATGTACCTGACGAACACGAGACCAGATATTTGCTTTGCTGTGAACACATTGAGTCAGTCCCTGACAGATCCGAGGAGTGTTCACCTGATTGCTATAAAGCATATTCTGAGGTACCTGAAGGGTACAGTTGATTATGGGCTCAAGTATGATGCAAACCAAAAGTTTAACCTGCAAGGTTATGTTGATTCAGATTGGGTAGGCAGTGCTGCAGATAGGAAGAGCACATCTGGGTGTTGCTTCAGTATGGGATCAAGTGTGATCTCTTGGTTTAGCAGGAATCAGTCCTACGTAGCACTGAGTACAGCTGAGGTAGAGTATGTTGTAGCATATTCAGCTAGTTGTGAGGCAGTATGGCTCCTAAAGCTACTATCTGAGTTATTTGATCTCCCACTGGAGGCTACTGGTATCTTTTGTGACAACCAAAGTTGTGTGAAGCTGTCTAAGAACCCGGTGTTCCACAACAGGTCGAAACACATAGAGATCAAATATCACTATATCAGGGATATGGTGCAGAGAGGAGCGGTGAAGCTCCTGTATGTTGCGACGGACGAGCAGATTGCAGATGTTCTGACGAAGCCACTAGCCAGAGTGAAGTTCAAGTACTTCAGGGAGAGGCTTGGTTTTCTTCATATTGACAACACTTCAAGGAAGAAGTGATGGACACATTTGTTGAATCCATTCCAAGCATGTTGGAAGGAGGATCCTTCACATGGCTATGGATGTAAGCACTGGATGATGAGCATCAGGACGATGCTCTAGTTACTGCTCGGTATATGCATCAGGATGATGCTGGGTATGATCAGTTGGATCATTTATATGTATATGTACGCATCATGTTGGATGCTGGATATGATCAGTTGGATCATTTATATGTATATGTATGTACGCATCATGTTGGATCAATTATATGTATATGTATGTACGCATCATGTTGGATGTTGGATATGATTGGTTGGATCATTTGTATGTATTTTGTATATGCATCATGTTGAATTCTTGGACCATGTATCTGTATATGTATCAGGTGGATACATTGTATGATCAGGTAGATCATGTATGTTAATATGTATCAGGTATGATCAGTTGGATCATGTATTTGTATTTGTATCAGGTGGATACACTATATGATCAGGTGGATCATGTATGATGATATGTATCAGGTAGATACTTGGTATGCATCAGGTGGATGCATTGTATGATCAGGATGATCATGATGATGAGCTTCAGGATGTTGCTCCAGATGATATGTACCAGGACGGTACAATGATGATGATCAGTATGATCATGAGCATCAAGATAATGCTTCGTGCGATGATGATCCGTTGGATCATGAGTATCAGGTTGATACTTGGAGGTTAGAGATGATATGTGGCAGTTTGTGCAAATAACATGTAATCAGTCCTCAGATATCCGATAGGTTGAGTTGTGTGATCGTAATCAATCCTGGGATGAGGTATTGCTATGTAGTATGTAATCAGTCCTCAAATATCCGATAGGCTGAGTTGTGTGCTCGTAATCAGTCCTGGAATGAGGTATTTCTACGGAGACATGTAATCAGTCCTGGAGATCCGATAGGTTGAGCTGTGTGCTCGTAATAAGTCCTGGGATGCTCTTTAGAGATCTTGCCGATCGTGCTTCGGCACATAAATGTTCTTGGGATTCTCTTTAAAGGTATTGTCTATTCACATGTAATTAGTCCTGGAGATCCGAGAGGTTGAGCTGTGTGCTCGTAATAAGTCTTGGGATGCTCTTTAGAGATCTTGCTGGTCGTCCTGCGGCACATAAATGTTCCTGGGATGCTCTTTAAAGTTATTGTGAAAAAGATGCATGTAATCAGTCCTGAGGAGATCTTGCCAGTCGTGCTTAGGCACATAAATGTTCCTGGGATGCTCTTGTCAAGTATTGCATCCGCACATAAAATTAGTCCTGAGAGACCACCTCTATCAGATCGTTTGCACAGATGACGAAGACCTACAAGTGGTGGGCCTACATCCAGTATGAAAAAGGACTGGCTCTGTAGAACTTCCTATGACGAGTAGATTCAGAGATTGGACGAGATAGCAGTAGCTGTGATGATGCATCGATGACGATGATCCAGAGAAGAAGACTTGTGCTAGCAAATCTGTGTCGAGAAATACCTTCCTAGTTAAGAGGGAGTGTTGATGTATATGTAACTTTGGAATGTATTTCATCTATGTATTTCATATATATTTATTGTACCCTTATAAGAGATGTGTTATTCCTCTATAAGGAAGTGTCGTCATGTGTATTGACAAGTGTCGCAAGTATGATAACTTGCCGATGGGTTATTAGACCACCATGTGTGGGGTCGGCCCTGAAATATATATTATATGGTTGATGTACCCAGCTAGAGAAGTCAGCCCCATAAGGTTATTGGGCAAACAGGTTAAGTATAAATTGTTAACACCCAAAAAGTGTTCACTACCTCATCTACCACATTATATGGCTCATTTGTCCATTTTCCTACCATATTTCCCTTAAAAATCCCAAAAAATCCCATTAAAAAGCCTCCAAAAGGCCTAAAATGCCTCCAAAAGGCCATAAAACCATCAAAATAGCCTCAAAAAGGCTAAAAAACCCCCTTTTCCTCCAAAAATAGCAAAAACCCCCTAAAAAGGGAATAAAAAATATAAAATAATGAGGAAAAGGAGGAAAAAACCCTATACAGCTGCCCTAAACCATGTGTTTCCTAAAACCATGGGTCAGCGCTCCACCACCAAAAAACTATAAATAGGTGATGGAGATCCCTTATTCCATATCCATAATCAAGTATACCCTTACTCTGCCAAAATCTCTCTCGAAACCCTAGTTCACCATTGAACTACTTTCACCTTGAGAGCCACTTTTGGCCCATTCCCACCATTGGAGAAAGAGAAGGAGCATATTGGAGCTTGGAGCAACCCTCTTGGACATTGCAAGGAGCTTCATCAACCTCCACATTGGAGGTAATATCAATAAAAAAACCCTTGTTTACAAATTGTTGTTTATTTTTCATGCACATGTTTTAGAGTAGTTTCTATTTCTGTTTTAGCTTAATTGTTTACATTTACTGAACTGCTACTAAGGAGTCCATTCTCCTTAGTAGGTGCTCATTTGCACAAGCTAGGGGTAAAACCCTAGCTACAGTTTTTGGCGACTCCCCTAGATTTTGAATTTCTGGTTTCCGTTTTAAAAAAAAAAATTTCCCTTTCGGCCGCCGTACATCGCGTTTTTTTCCTCTGCAGTCGCATCCCGACCGCGTCTTTCAGGCCTTTACCCGCGACCCGACCGCAGCTCTCAGACGGTTTCCGACGCCCTGCCGGAGGATTCAAGTTTGTTACCCGCGATCCGACTGCGGCTAATCAGCCTGTTTGCTGCGATCTGACTGCGCCTGTCGGCCATTTTCCCGCGTCCCGACTACGGCTTTCAGCCTCTTTCCCGCGTCCCGACTGCGTCTGTTAGCCTTTTCACCGTGACTCGACTGCGTCTTTTTCCCTGTTTCCTGCGTCCCGACCGCATCTGTTGGAACAAAAGCCGTGACCTGACCGCGTCTGTTTCCCTCAAACCCGCGGTCTGCCTGTTCTGATTCGCCACAGACCCGCGGTCTGATTTCTGCAATTTTTCCTGTTTTTGAGCCCAGCCCCATTTGCTGCAATATTTTCTGCATCTGAACAGCCCTCTGTCCTACCTGCAGTCCCACTTCCTTATAGCCTTTCTGCAACATAATTTCTGTTCCTTTTACAAAATTCTTTTAAAATTTCAGTATTTTTAAATCAGAAAATTTTGCAAGTTAAAGTTTCAATTTCAGTATTATTGACAGTTGGAAGTTGCCCCCCTTGTGGCACTTCTATTTTGGGTTCATCACCTCACGAGCACACACTCTGTCACATAATTCAAGTGAGCCTTAAAAATTACCTAACTGAACCAACATTCTAACCCCACTTGGGGAACACAAAAGAATCTTTGTAGTTAGGTAGGGTCGGGGGGATAGGCTTCCAATAACACCCCTCGGTCACTTACACTTGAGACATAGTTGTTGTCCAAATAGGGAACCAAAATCCCCTAGTACTTTTTGGCACGGTCACGACTAGTTTATCAGAGGGCCTCTCCCTTAGGAGGGTTGAAGTCAGGAGACTGGTTCCGGAGGCCTGAGTGGAATACTGCACTCCATTCAGTAACCGAAGGGATACCTTTCGCGGTTCGCGGGATATCCCTGTATAGGGGTATTGCGGTAAACGGACTAAACGGCAGATTCACCTTTCTGGACGTGTCATGAACGGGGTATCTTAGTTGTCATTCTTCTAGGATTGACTACCCGGTGTCCCTCTCGGTAGAGGGATATCATAGCCACTTGGCTTTCCTACTCATATTGTCTGACTTGGATTTCATCACCTTGCAGAGGATATGTTTAGTTGAGTCAGAATACTTTTAGTTAGGTGTTTTGCATGCTACTTTACCTCCCTTTGGTCTAGTGAGTCCACCATTTTATGTTTCTAGGAAACCTGCTGCTTGTTGGTATTCTGACCATCTTTGTTGTTACTCCACCTATTGTAGCACAGCTGTTACAGTGGGTGTTTTGAGTTGGTTGTTGGCCTGAGTGCCTTTTTTTCTTAGCTCTCCTTCTGCACACTCGGTTGCATTAGGGTTTTTGAGCTGTTTCTTACTCACCTCAACCCACAGAGATTTGACACCATCCGTCACCATTGAGTCCCCGAGACATTCTCAGCACCTCAGGGGCGAGCCCCCACAGCACGGTTCACTTGACACCACCCGTCATAGATTCCGATCATCATCTGTTGATACCACCCATCACCGATCTAGAGCCTTGTCACTTGACTCCACTCGTTAGTGACATAGGAATCCGTCACCAGATATTGACGCTCCTTACTTTACCTCGGATTCTGACGAAGAGTCTGAGAACCCTATTTACACTACCCCTACTAGCCCCATGGCCGGCACGACTTCCACTCCTTTTGTTATAGGGACCATTGGTGGCACATCCACCACTACACCAGTTACTACACCTATTTTGGGTATGCCCTCCATGGGACCCCCATCTACCGTTCCCCTCATGGTACCTATTCTCGCAGCGGGAATCCATATCCCCACTACATCAGTGGCTCACACTACCCATGGTGGTGCTGGACCATCCTCCACCACCTTAGTCCCCCCGCTTGGGGGCACCATCCCAAATCCTGTCCCTCCACTTGGGGGCATTCGCCCCAACTTGGTCCAACCCACTACTGTGTCACATCCTTCTTCCAGTTTTCCCTTCATGGCAAGCCTCAACCTACCTGACCTGGCCAGATTGACCAACGATCCTATTCGACATGACCCTACGTGGCCTCATATGCCTACCAAGCTCCCCTCTGACATCCCTAAGTTCGAGGGTAAGGCAGGTGAGGACCCACAAAACCATATCATGTCTTTCCACCTATGGTGTTCCTCCAACTCCATAGTGGACGACTCTGTTCACCTCCGTCTCTTACAGCGCACTTTCACTGGCTCTGCAACCAAATGGTATATCGAGCAACCTCATGGGACCCACGCCACCTTTGCTTCCCTCTCCTCGACCTTCCTGCAATTCTTCCAGTTTCCTGTCCGCTATGACGCCGGCGTTGAGATCCTCCTATCTTGTAGACAAAACACGGCTACCCATATCACGGACCACATCCATGAGTGGCGTCGACGCCGTAGCTTATGCAAGATCAAACTAGACGACCGTATCTTCCTAGATTGGTTCCTTAAATCCCTTCTACCTGTTATTGCTAAGGATGTGGCATCAGAAAGACCCCAGTCTGAGGAAGAGGCCATCCTTAAGGCTCAACAGTTCGACCTCATTTACGCCCAGTCGGGTTACCTTTATACCATTATACCTGACGCCCCTCGCGGTGAGTCCTCCCAGCATGATGCGCTGGGGGCATCCCACGCTGCAGACGGTATCATTGGCCGTGTCTCTTCGCATCCCCAACCATTTTCCATAGCCCGTCCTACCCCTAGCCCCGACCTTTCGCGGGCTACCTCACAGTCTGGAGCAACCAACTCATATGCTCCCATGACACATCACCACCACCATGGACCCTCATGTCCTCCTCAATGCTACGGTCATGCGGCTCCCGCTTATGCCCCCCCAGTCGCACCTCAGCCTTACTACCATCAGCAGGCTGCCCCAGCTCCTACGCCTTCACAAGCCCAACCCGCTTATTATCCGCCACAGGCAGCCCCTGCGGCAAACCCACAACCTGCTCCGCAGCCATATCAGCAACCCCCTCAAGTTGCCGCACCGGCTCAGCCTCAACCTGCATACCATCCACCGCAGCCTGCTCCAGCACCTGCGCAACCTCAGAATCCACCTGCTTCCCACGGGCAAATTTACGCCCAACAAAACCCGCAGCAAAACCAGAATAACCAACGCAACCAGGGCCAACAGAACCGCGGCAAGGGCCATAATCGGGGAAACAACCAACCTGCAGACCAAGCTGGTCAACCGGCGAATCCCCCCGACAATAATAATGCAGCCCCTGCTAACCAAAACCCTGATCGCCCGCCCAAGCAGGCTAAAAACCCCAATCTATGAACAAACCATCCTTGTTCTATTTGCGGGGTCTATGGCCACTACACACATGCTTTCCCACACTTGGAGCGAACTCGACAACTCTGGGTTGACGATGCCCACTGCCAAGGGCAGGCGGCTCCTCAGGCACCTCCTAACCCCCCTCAACCTCAGCAGCCACCTTTGGTGCTGCAAAACCCATTACCAACCCAAGGCGTCGTGAACACTCAGCCGTTGGCTCCCCCTCAAGCCAACGTGCAACCCCAACAGCAAATCACGTACGCTGCTCCCGATCAACCCATGTTTGACTCGGGAACTCACCACTTGTTGATGATGTCATCCGCTGACGTCAACCTCCAGACTCATCGGAACCAGTATGGCTCCACCACTGACGTACCTCCCATAGATAAACCTACTAACGCTCATCCCACCGATCAAGCATTACGTATACCTCCACCTCCATTAGATGGCACTCCCAAGGCCCCTCGTTTCCCACTTCACCGTATCAACAACAACCCCAATGCGCGGGCTGCGTCAAATTACAACATCGTCGACGACTTAGCCCAATCTCCCGCAGCCATGTCTGCATTAGAAGTCTTGAAGAATTGCCCTTCCCAGCGCAAGACTTTACTCTCCGCCATTGGGGGGATTGACCCAAATTATTCGAATTTGATGGCATTTGATTTAGACCAGTCTGAACCTCGCCTGCCTTCCACCCTAGCATTCCAAGTTTATGTTTCCATTCGGAATCTTGTCATCCATCGATGCATCATCGATGAAGGTGCCTCCACATGAGTCATGTCTACATTCGTATGGCAGAAGTTGGGATCCCCCACTCTCCAGCAGTCCACCACTGCATTACGCGCCTACGACGGTCGATCGGCTCAGCCACAAGGCCTCCTAGCCAATGTCCCCGTCCAGTTAGGTGGCAAAACTGTACTCATTGACATTGAGGTAATCAATGCCCAATTGGATTATAACCTTTTACTTGGCCGCAGCTACATGTATGCCATGCGGGCGGTTGCCTCTTCTGTCTTTCGCACCATGATGTTCCCCCATGAGGGGCGAGTGGTTAAGGTTGACCAGCTCACCTACTATGATCCCAGTGCTCCCGCGGCACCTGAAATGTTCTCCCCATGGTTGAACAACCTGTTTCTCGTGCCACCACCTCGTTTGTTTCCTCTACGGGGCCTGGAGTATACTCAGACGCGCCGATGACCTCCACCTTTCAATCCATTCCTCCCCTGTCATCTACGCCCGAAGTGTCTGACTTATGTACCTTATCCCACGACAACCAACCACCTAATAATCAACCACCCTTGTTGCCTAAACCACCATTGGTACCTAGCCACATTGGTGTCACACCTATCCATACGATCCCCTTCCTCGTCCCTCCATCAGGAGTAGTAAGTGCCCCGGTCATGGCTACCCTTAGTCTCCCTGGGTTAACTTTGGGATTACCTGTATGGTATCTTTCACCTCCCGTTCGCCCGCCGACACCAGACGTCGTCCTCCAACCGGTGCAACCCATGGCTACTACCACTCAGCCACCTCCCGGTGTCTCTACCCCTTCATCCTCCACGACTCCCCCTCCTACTCCAAAACCCATTGGGGGCAGAGGTCCACAACCTTACACTGCTGTACCACCTCCCAAGACAGTTAAAAACCCTCCAGTGTTTCGCGCTCCTCCCAAATGTTCGCTGTGCGACGAGTTGGGCCATGCGACTCACCAGTGCCCACAGTTACCATCCCTACAGAAACACATGCAGATGCTCGACGATGACCCCAACATCCCAACTGTCAAACTAAACCCCACTCCCAAACCTAAAGATAAGTCCCTACGTACCAACCACTCCTGCGCCATATGCGGTGTTTATGGGCATTACTCACATCATTGTCCCGATCTCCCGAATTACAGAGCGGCTCTCTATGAGATGAACAATCTGGATCTTGAGACGACACCAACTACTATTGAAGAGATTCACCCCCCGATCTCACCCCCATCCGGGGAGGTCAACACCATTTACATGATCTCTTCCACTACCATTCCCTCGTCAACCGATTTGATGACGCAAACTTTCCGTACTGATGAGGAAGTTCTTGAGGCCCTGATTGCCCCGGATTATCCCTGGGATGACATGCACCACCGTTCCTATTTCATCCCAGAAGAATCCTCCTCTAGCACAGCTACCCAATTCACAGTGAGTCCAAAGACTTCCTCCTCACCAAGGTCGACTGGTTCAAAGACCCTATTCCTGCTCCTGACGCCTTCGAGGAGGGTAACATGGCCAATATCTCACCCGTTACCCACATAGATATCTCTGACCCCCCTGGCGTCAATGAATGCATTGCCTTAGGAGCTTCCTGCAGTGAACAAGAGATTGAGGAGTACCAAAAACTCTTCTGAGAATTCCGTGATGTCTTTGCCTGGTCCTATACTGAAATGCCTGGTCTTGACCCCGCCATTATCGAACACCACATTGACACATGGCCTGATGTATCCCCCGTCCGTCAGAAGCAGCGACCCATTCATCCCTCAAAACTCCCAGCTGTTAAAGCCGAGATTGAGAAGCTGCGCAAGGCAGGGTTCATTTATCCTATTGCCTATACCACCTGGGTTTCAAACCCCGTTCCCGTTAACAAGAAACAAGGCACCATTCGAGTATGCACTGACTTCCGCGATTTAAACCACGCTTGTCCCAAGGAAAATTTCCCCACGCCATTTATTGACCAGCTCATCGATGCGTGTGCGGGGCATGAAGTCCTCTCCTTCATGGATGGTTTTTTCGGATACCACCAGATTCAGATTCGTAAGGAAGACCAGTACAAAACTGCCTTTACTACCCCATGGGGCACCTTTGCCTATCGTGTCATGCCTTTCGGCCTCAAAAATGCTGGTGCCACTTTCTAGCGGGCCATGACCTATTGCTTTCACGACTTGGTCCATATCCTGTTAGTCTACCTTGATGACCTTACAGCTCGTTCCCGGAAACGATCTGACCACCTTAACGACCTTCGGCAAGTATTTATGCGTTGTCGCAAATATCAAATCCGCTTGAACCCACACAAGTGTGTTTTTTGCGTTCCTGCAGGCCGATTGTTGGGTTTCATTGTTTCCCAGAAAGGAATTACAGTTGATCCTCTGAAAGTCCAAGCCATATTAGACCTTCCCTCTCCTCGCACGCTCCGGCAGCTCCAAAGTTTGCAGGGGCGATCCAATTTCCTTCGACGTTTTGTCCCTGATTACGCCACTACCGTTCACGGTTTCTTGTGCCTGCTCCGTACCCACATACCCTTCGTCTGGGATGAGCAAGCAGAAGCTGCATTCGAAGCCCTCAAGAAGGCTCTCACACAAGCTCCTCTGATTTCCCCTCCAGATTTCACACAAGACTTCATCCTTTACGTTTCGGCATCCGAGCATGCCGTATCTGGAGTCTTGGTTCAAGAAGACGCTTCTCACCAGGAGCACGTCATTTACTACATCAGCCAGACCTTGTCTGGTCCACCTCTACGTTACCCATATGATGAGAGACTTGCCCTAGCAGTGGTCTTTTCCATCCAAAAATTGCGACACTATATCTTAATGAGTCATACCACAGTCGTCGCCGACTCTAACCCCATGGTATATCTTCTAAGCCGGAGGCTCCTGCAAGGTCGTGTTGCTAAATGGGTCATTATCCTCCAGGAATATGACCTTACCTTCAAAACACCTAAGAGCACTAAAGCCCTCACGCTTGCCCAGCTCATTACTGATCTCCCCTCCCTTCTTCCGGCCAAACAAATCTCCGATGAGTTACCCGACAATCACCTGTTCACTATCTCGTCCGATGACCCATGGTACGGTGATATCTTGTTATACCTGCGCACGCAGAAGTTTAGACCCAAAGTTACCCGTAATGGACGCCGTCGCATCCGTCACCAGGCCTCTCGATATCTCCTCTTAGGCGATGTCCTTTACCGGCGCGGGGTTGACACAATTCTTTGTCGTTTCCTTACACACGCGGAAGCTGAACACGTCCTTAATGACTGTCATAGCGGTGCCTGCGGAGGCCATTTCTCAGGGATGGCCACCGCCCAAAAGGTCGTCCGCGCCGGATACTTCTGGCCCACACTTTTCACCGACTGCATCACTGCGGTCAAACACTGCCATAACTGCCCACTTTTTGCCCCCAAGGCCCGGACACGTCCTGCTCCGTTACACCCAGTCGTCACCGTTGGTCCCTTTTGTAAGTGGGCCATAGACTTCATGGAATGTAGACCCCAGTCTGCCAATGGCCACAAATATATTATTGTCGCTATTGATTACTTAACCAAATGGGCGGAAGCCATGCATACCTTCAATTGTACCGCCGACACTGCTGCCCACTTCTTTTTCAACCATGTCATCACTCGATTCGGGGTTCCTAAGCAGTTAGTTTCTGACCATGGTTCACACTTCGAAGATGCTGTCTGGCGTGAGTTATCCGCCCTCCTCAAATTTGAACACCAATTTTCCTCTGCTTACTACCCCCAAGGGAACGGTCAAGTAGAGGCCATTAATAAAATCCTCAAAACCATTCTTCAACGAACTGTTGACAAGCATAAGTCCAATTGGCACCACATGTTGTTCCCTGCCTTATGGGCTTACCGCACATCCACTAAGACCGCCACTGGTTTCACCCCATTTCATCTAGTTCATGGTGTAGAGTCTGTCCTCCCCATCGAGTGTCAGATTCCTGCCTTACAGATCGTCGTTGAGCTTCTGCCCGACACTTCCCCCCTCGAGCAGCGTTTGCTGACACTCGAACAAGCTGATGAAGACCGTCATGCCACTCTCCAGAACATTGAAGCTGCCAAAAACCGCTCCAAAGCCGGTTATGATAAACATGTTCACCCTCGAACTTTCCATGAGGGGGACCTCGTCCTCGCCTATGACCAAGCCCACGACAGAACTGGCAAAGGGAAGTTTGAATCCATGTGGCAAGGCCCTTACATCGTGCAGACCTGCTTAGGCAAGGGGGCATACATCCTCGCCGACTCCGAAGGTCATTCTTTGCGCAACCCCCGTAATGGGTTGTATCTTAAGCGTTTTTACCCATAAATGACACCGCGACCTCGTTGGTCCGCATTGTACAGTTTACTATCTTTTTGTTTTTCACTTTTTTACCATCATCTTACATTCATCATTTCTGCATGATTACAGATGGACCATCTTCCACCTTGTTACACTGGCTTCGCTGATGGCGCAAGCCGCTGGTCTCCCGACCTGGCTTCTGCAGCATGGTTCTTGTACTCCCCTTCCAACGAGATGATTCACCTTGACGGAATATGTATAGGCGCTGCTACCAATAACCAGGCAGAGTATGATGCTGTGACCGGTCTCTTGACTTCCGCCCTCCAAATGGGCATATGTCACCTTCATGTGTTCCTTGACTCCCAGCTACTTGTCTCCCAGCTCAACAACTGCTACCAGGTGCGTGATCTCTGCCTTTTTAGAAAATTCCTACGTGCAAAACAACTCAGCCGACAGTTTGAATCCATAACATTCACACATGTCCCCAGAGCCCAAAATAGTGTCACAGACCAAATGGCCAACAACATCCAAGATTGGCATATCAATCACACCATGTAACATCATGCATCACAATCCCATAGCATCTCATAAAATATATATAAAAACCCAAAAAGATTGCATCGCATCCACATTTGCATCCATGTACATACACCACATTCATATCCATAGGGGCATCCACGTGCCTAAACATACATATATCATGTCGCATCACATAAAATACACAAGAGGCATCCACGTGCCTAACATCCTAACCTACTTGCATCCACGTGCAATGTACACATATCCCAACTCATAAAGCGCATCCACGTGCGTACAAATAAACCAACATCATACAAAAAGATGCATCCACGTGCATATATATATATATTAAAAAATATACATGTTCAGTGCTATACATGTCCTGAGTACCCCTGTACTCAGCTATACAAAAAATGGCTATACATCCTTAACAGCCTCATCAACATACATGCCGTAGCTACAAAACTCGGCGGGAGTCCCCTGCACTCCCTAATGGGAGTCGTATCCTGCATCACTGCCTGTATCGGCTGCCTCTGAGTCCTCCCCTCGCTCCTCCTCCGGCAAGTCCTCATCTCCTCCGGCCTCCTGTGCCCATACCCGGTCCACCAAGATCACCACCCGGATCGCAATGGATCTGAACTCTCGCGGTGCCCTCATGCAATCCTGAACTACATCAAGATCGACATCCCGCCATCCCTCGTCGGTCACCTCTATCAGCAACCGATCCAGTAGTGCCCGCGCCGAATCCAGTGTCCCCTCCACATCACGACGACGGACCTCACCTCGCCCAGGCAGAGCTGGGACGGCCACAATACCCCTCCGTGCCACATGTCCTGGAGGCGGCCTCGGGCCCACATCTGCAAGATCACCCATATGTCAGTCACAGTATATCAATCTTCTATCATATAAATAAAACTTGACATACATAACATGCAAGCAAAAACACATATGTACCGTCGGGACCCCATGCCTGTCCTGGCGCTCGTGGCGCCTCCGGATCTCCCGTGAAGTCCATGTCTCGATACGGGAAGTCGTCCAGTGTCAATGGTATCTGGAGCCACTGCAGGTACAACTCCTGCATGAAATATCTGCCCACGTCACCGCCACCACGGTGGCGCATCATCTCGCCCCACCGCACCATCCGCGGCTCCCTCAAACCTCCTGCTCTGATCGGCACCTGCGGCCGTAGTGTGGGAACCCTCTCCATAAAGAAGGCACACAAGAAGGAACCAAAACAAAATCCCTTGCCAGCTTCCTTCGCTTCCATCAGCTGCCGCTGAACGCAGGTCAGGAACATCTGGCCCCACGCGTAGTACACCCCATCCAGTACGCGCTCTATCATCTGCATCTACCCCCCAGACACCTTCTCAGGTGACTGGGACCCCAATATCCGGACCACACATGCTGCCATGGCCTGCACTGCTGGCTCCTGTAGGTCCCTCACCAAGAGTGCATTCCTATGCACCCTCGCCTCAAGACCACAGTATCTCTCCAACATGTCCTCCATGTCGACGTCCGCGGCAACCCGCGGCTGTGTGTCTGCTACACTGCCTAGACAGGGCAACCCCGTCAGAAAGTATACATCGGTCAGGGTGAGATCCACTCTCTCACCCTGTACCCGAAAAGCCTGTATGTCCGGCTCCCAGAAGCTGATCAGCCGGTTCAGCAACAATGCTGCTGATCGTATCATGGGTATTTGTGCGAACTTCAGTAGTCCACACAGTACCAACACAGATCGCACATGGTGATCCCCCTGGATCACAGCCACGATCTCATCAGGGATCTCCCGCTCTCTCCAGAGCACCTGCGGCATCCTGTCAATCACACAAAATAGACTCATCAGACTCATGTCACATAAAGAACTCCTTTTTCCCTCTCCCGGAAGACCCTAATAGCTCGGCCCAAAACCGCGGCTTTCGGGCTTCCTGCCGCGGTTTCCGACCGCGGCTGTCAGGCCTATAGTCGCGGTTCTTAACCGCGCCTGTAAGCCCCAAACCCGCGGTTTGGAACCGCGTGTTCCTCCTTGGAACTCGCGGTACTCGACCGCGTATCCATCCAGGAAACACGCGGTCTCCAACCGCGTGGTTCACCCTGAAACTCGCGTTTGCCAACCGCGGTTTCGTCCCCCTAACTCGCGGTCCACCCCACGTGGACCGTACAAATAAGCCCTGGGACCCACTACCCAACCCCTGACCCTAAAAAACATGCAGGTATGAGTTTGACGGAATACCTGTATCTCCCGGATCTGAAATCGGCCGGTCGGATCGTCCAGAAATGCCACCTAAGCTCTGGTCCACTCTGATCACAAGTCAAAGTCAAACAAGTACAAATGACACATGTCATGTTGGACCCACCAATATTTATAGTCAGTTGACTTTTTCTTGTTTCGGCCATTCTGACCCCATACGGAGTCCGTTTTACGAACCGTTTCCACCACTGGAATCAGCACGACGAGACCGTCATGACGGTCACCTCGTTGCATCATTTTTACCCCGTCATTTTTTGCCCATTTTTTCAGACGCCACTAGTCTCCTCGGTTTGCGTGCCACATCGGCCATTCTCCGTTTTTCACATCTTTTATATCATTGGATTCATTTTTTCGAGCTGGTGACGATGCTTGAGATCATTTCTTGCTCTCACCCCCCGATTTTTTGGGTATTTTTCCAAAACGCCCTCGTCACCTCGGTGTGCGTGCCACATCGACCGTTACCCATTTTTGACACCCTTTATATCGCCGGATTCATTTTTCCGAGCTCGTGATGATGCTTGAGATCATTTATCGCTCTCACTTGGTACAATTTCAACATTGTGTCCCGACACCTTGCTGCCTCGGTTTGCGCACCACATCGACCGCTATCAGACTGTTCCACATTTTTACATGAGCCATTCACTCCTGTCATACTGCAAATGTTTCGTTGTTTTCCACCATTTCATCTACCCTTCAAGGAGGCCCACCAGTGTTCCCCCCTACCCTCGTTCTTGATCATCATTACTGATCCTTGATTGAACACTTCCTCCTTGCCTGGCCATTCCTTTTGTTCGGTATAATTTTATTCCTTTTTCGGGCCGGACAAGTCCTTTACGAAAAAGGCACTTAGGGAGTTTCCGTTAAGCTCTTTTCTGACTCCTAAAAGAATGAAAAGATCGTCGAGCAATCTTGCTTCCTTTCATGCTCGTTAAAGTACCTGAAAGGGCGTCTATCTGGTATAAGTTTAACCCTTTTCCGGACCTGGTAGACTAATTACGAAACAGGAATACTCTAGTCACACCGGCTAGAAGAGTTCTTCATTGCATCCTTTTATGCTTCTTTGGGCCTTGGAGACTAAATCTACGAAAAAGCAACCCCTTGGAGTCTTCTTACTTGCTTTCAGACTCTCTAAAATTGAAAGTAACCACGAGCACGAACTGTCCTGGGCTCGTAAAATCCACACGACAGTACCATTCCATTACTTCAGAGTCTTCTTATCGCTTTCAGACTCCTTAAAATTGAAAGCAACCACGAGCATGAACTGTCCTGGGCTCGTAAAATCCACACGACAGTATCATTTTACGCACACTTCTTCTAGTTCCTTAACCCATGAAGAAGTTTTCCCCCGTGCCTCCTGGCACTTTGATCGATCATCTCGGCAGCACCCCCAATTAGGTCGCCTTTGTTCAGAGTATTCTGCAGTCTCATGCCATTTTATACCAGCTTGAGTCTCCCTCAGCCCAGTTATCCTCGCAGATCCATTACAGCTATAATCTCTTTCCCCTCAGTCAGTTTCGTATGCTGCCAGATCATTCCCATTATCATACTCTGAACAAAGGAAGTTTGAGTTCACCCACTCTACTTGCCCAGTTGTCCCCCCACAGGTTGTCAATCCTGCCACCAATACTATCACATTTCGGTTCTCCACCTCGCGCTTCTGTCAAGGAAACATCATTGCCTTGATAGTTGCAGGTCTCCCTCTGTCGACGACAACCCCTCTATTCCAGAGGATAGGCCCAGAGGTCCCTACGCCTTGGACTTATCACCATCTGTGGTAGGTGCCTACGGACCGTTCTGAGAGAAGTCATCATTGCCTCTCCGAGTGGTTGTTTCTCACATGCTCGACTTCAGCACCTTGATCGCATCGTCGAGAATCGCGTAGGGTTACATCCTTTACATTATGTGTCGAAGACCCCGGATTTCCCCCGACTCTAGCACATTGGTGAGTCATTTCGGAACGCCCAGTTGTATGTTCCCATGGATGTCCGGGCTGCGTTGGCATTTGTATTCGGAAGCCATCCAGTTCTATGCTTCCTTGAGTACCCATTTCAGTTCCAGCTCAGTGTACCATCGAGGTTATGGCTCCCAGTCATTATGATCCAGCAGCTCATCAGTTCCTCTGGTACCCCAGTCAGCTGCATTGTTGATGTTCCAGTGCACCAGTTCTTCAGTTACCACATGATCAGCTCAGCAGTATGTCCCAGATTTTGTGTCCCCTCTGGACTCTTATGATGTACACAGTGGCTATGTATTTTACAGGTCCCCCTTTTCGGGCCTCACAGTTCTGTTTATGTATCTTGATACGAGCATGGGTATGCCCGCTTCATCCATATATTGAGGTTATTCCTCATTTAGTTTTTGAGGTCATGTATATGTCAGGTCCCCATTTTTTGGACCCCATTGTTATTATTATGTTAATCCTGATACGAGCATGGGAATGCCCGCCTCATCCATATGATCAGATGATTCCTCATCCATTATTGAGGTTATGTACTTTTAGTTCTTGCAGTTGTTCGGGATCGTCGTTCCGGGCTTCGGTTTGTTTCTTCTCTTCTCTCCACACCCAGGAAAACCATTCATGACTTATGATGTCCATCGGCCATACGATGAGCTCCTGCCCTCGCACATCAGGGGACAATCTGTTAACACCCAAAAAGTGTTCACTACCTCATCTACCACATTATATGGCTCATTTGTCCATTTTCCTACCATATTTCCCTTAAAAATCCAAAAAAATCCCATTAAAAAGCCTCCAAAAGGCCTAAAATGCCTCCAAAAGGCCATAAAACCATCAAAATAGCCTCAAAAAGGCTAAAAAACCCCCTTTTCCTCCAAAAATAGCAAAAACCCCCTAAAAAGGGAATAAAAAATATAAAATAATGAGGAAAAGGAGGAAAAAACCCTATACAGCTTCCCTAAACCATGTGTTTCCTAAAACCATGGGTCAGCGCTCCACCACCAAAAAACTATAAATAGGTGATGGAGATCCCTTATTCCATATCCATAATCAAGTATACCCTTACTCTGCCAAAATCTCTCTCGAAACCCTAGTTCACCATTGAACTACTTTCACCTTGAGAACCACTTTTGGCCCATTCCCACCATTGGAGAAAGAGAAGGAGCATATTGGAGCTTGGAGCAACCCTCTTGGACATTGCAAGGAGCTTCATCAACCTCCACATTGGAGGTAATATCAATACAAAAACCCTTGTTTACAAATTGTTGTTTATTTTTCATGCACATGTTTTAGAGTAGTTTCTATTTCTGTTTTAGCTTAATTATTTACATTTACTGAACTGCTACTAAGGAGTCCATTCTCCTTAGTAGGTGCTCATTTGCACAAGCTAGGGGTAAAACCCTAGCTACATAAATAGAGATCGGGAGATCTCTATTTGGATCACTCAGAACTCACACTTCTCTCACTCAGAAAGTGGCGCATATTGGAGGAGGAGGATCGGCTGCATAGTAGGAGACTATCTATTGTATTTGGTTGTACTTTGGTTGAGCCATTGCTCTATCTATCTCTGAGGAAGTTGTGGGGTTTTTCACCTTAGGGTTTTCCCCACAGAAAAATTTGTGTCTCTATTGTCTCATGCTTTTGATTCTTGTGATGCTTGACATGCTTGATATGATTTTTATGCATTGATATACTGTACATGTTGTTCTCTCAGTAAAGATCCTAGAGTATATTGAATTAATGCTCAAAATTTAACATTCCACATGTAAAAGCTTGTAATGGTATCTATGTTACGAAAACATTATAAACATAGGCTAACTCAAACAAAATCATGTGTGATAATTAATCTAAAAGCAAATGGAATAAATGGATGGCAAATCACACCTCATGGCACATAAGATATATATTGGGAACTTGAGTACTAGGAAAAGAATACTTAAAAATAGAAAATGTCCATTGTTGTCAAAAGGTTAAAATGAGATCCAACATGATTTTTAATAGCTCTACATAATGAGATCCAAAAGGTCCATACTCTACATAATGAAATGTCGTCACTTGTATTTATATTGACCATTTTGTCTACTTAAGATCACGCAACAAATTAATAACCAAGTTATGGAATCATTTCTTAATCAATTGTCACCATACAAATAGGACAACATTGAGCACAATGTATAGCTAGCTCATTAATTCTCACTCACGGATATAGCCACCTTTGATTTGATGATCATCACATCCAATACCATTTACAATTAGGAATTCCTTAATTTATCATTATGCGATAGCGATCTAATATTATGTAGACACGTTGACTTAAACACATATAGTTGACATTACAATAAATGACTACTATGGGGTGTATTTTTGAGGCTATATCCACCTCAACACACCAACTTGTTACCCCAATACCCCAAATGCTTTCGAATTCTGTATGGAAGGGATTGAGGGGTATTAGGACATCCTAATTAATCTATTGGACACTTAGACACTTGTTAAATACATTTAGGACTTGCATTACATCAATGGAGTCACACATACACCCTCATCAAGTTGCATGCATCCATTAGTGCGCCATCAACACTAGAACATGTAAGCATTACTACATGTTGGAAAGATTTACTAATGTTATGATAATATTAGGTTTTCCATCCATTAAGAAGGTTGTCATAGGTGTGCATATCCACCATATAAAAATATTCACGGTACAACCAATTTCAAACCATTAGGTTTCTAAATTAAGTATCTGGTGCTAGGTACAATGGTTTTGTAGTTGTATGCACCCTTGCTATATAGATGAGAAACTATGCATATATGTGTATAGTGATTTGGATTCAAATGTATGCAAATGGATATATATGTACAATGAAAATGATTTAATTTTTATATGTATTATAATTTAGGGCTAGATCTTAGGATGCATAATAGGGTTTCATTGTGATTAGAATACAACCTAGGGTTTACACTACCAACTAGGGTTTTTAGGCTAGGCTCTTGTGTTTCTAGGCTAGGATCCAAGCTCTAGGGTCACCATCTTAATGTTTAATTCCACTATCATGACATCATTCTCACCAATACCATGCCCACTACTACAATCACCATCAAGCCTCTCAATCCCACTTTGTACATTTCCAATACTTCCAAGTTAAAATTTATAGTTCTTGTTGCCAAAAGATTTTCACTTATCTATTCACATAGACAAATCCACTTTTGTGAAATATTTGTTGTAGCTTGGTATTTGCAAGTTCACATGCAATAATAGTTGAGAAATCCAAAACATCCTATACCTTGGAAAAACAACCTTATTAATCTTCTTTTGACAAAGGAAGGGGAGAACATCATAGTACAGTCTCAATAGCAATGTGTTTTTGAATGAATAGCCTCTATAAAGGGAATACTATATTTATCTGGTCTTTAAAGCCAAGTCATTTGGAATAGAATGTTACAATTTCAATTACACCATTAATGCAACGTGTTGAAATTGAAAGTTTTGTTTTGTTGCATTACATGTGGCGAAACATTAACTTCCACGAATTATTCTTTATTAATAAAAAAATTATTAAATGATATTTTTTTAAGTCTAACTTCATTGCTGAAGGGTTATTTTGTCACTAAAACTTCGTGTCAACGGCAATGTAAAAATTCAAAACGTAAAAAAAAGTTAGTTTGAAGGGAGGAGATGAAATGAAATTCCAATGAGAAATGCCATTGCCAATAATTGAAATCTTCACATGATCAATGCTCTGTGCATGTTGGCTTGCATGAGTATTTCATGTTGACCAACATTTATCTACACATTGCTACAAATACGTGCCAGGTCCAATAGATGCAAACGTTCTTCCCATGTCTTGCTAAAAAGAAGAATGTCAACTAGATAGATGATCACAAATTAGTCAAAATACAATCTTAGCACTCCGTTCATTATCGTCATAAATGTCACAAAGCCAACAATAAGAATAGATGACATCAACACCATTCACACAATCCTAAGTTGGCACATTTTAAAATGTTTCCCTCCACATATCCTCTTACTTGATATGGCTCTAATGATAATCAAACTTCAGGTTAATTTTACATCTTCATCATCATTGTCATCTCTAGGTTCCTCATCAACATCTCCATCATCATCACCATCAACATCTTCATCATCATTGTCATCTATAGGCTCCTCATCAAAATCTCCATCATCATCATCTTCTCCATCATCATTGTCATCATCTTCATCACCATCACCATCTTCATCAACGTCTTCATCAACATCACCACCACCATCATCATCATCAACATCTTCATCATCATCGTCATATCTAGGTTCCTCATCAACATCACCATCATCATCATATTCTCCATAATCATCATCATCATCTTCATCACCATCACCATCTATAATGTCCCCATTCAAATAATTGCATAGTAAGATAATCCCATCAATCTTACTAGTTTTCTAGGTTGGATGGGCACATGTGGAATTGTAATAAGGAAGCTAATAAATTATGTTTAGACATTAGAAGGGTTCAAGTATTTAATAAATATGGTGAATAAATAAATTCAAGAGAAATTCTAGGTGGCAAGTGGTTTTGGAGACATATGGAGGGTGTGGGACCCACACTAGCTTGATTTTTCAATGACACATGGCATCTCTCTCTTGCCAATTCGAATTCATGGGAAGGTGAAAACTATTGGGTGAGTTGGTAAGTCATAACACATGGAATTGAGCATATTAGGTCGAATTGGGATGGATTGGTAACCTCCATGGAAGATAAAGAGTCAAATTGGAAGTTTGTGGACAGTTGGGCTAGATTCCCTAGCCCGTATGACACCAATGATGGAGAATCTATGAAAAATATAACAAATTGTAGACCTGAACTATGACATCTGACCATTATGACATGTTATCCCCAAAAATAGGCTCAAGGTAGGCGCTCATGGGAGTGGAAGAAGCCAAAGAGACTCAAATTCAAATTTGGGAGAAGATGGAAGGTTGGAACTAGGAGACAAGTGGCAAATGTGGAATATTTCCTAAGTGGAAATATCTTGAAGCTATTGAGAGGATTTCGACCCATAGAAGGCTAATGTTGGTTATAAAATGTAGACATCAAGTCTGAGAATGGCTTTTGATGATTTGAGAAAAATTGCATTTGTGAAGAGAGAGCTAGTGGATGACTAGTTTCTTGCCTTAGCCAATTTCGAGGGTGAAAGATTCCCATCCAAGTTGGTGTTTGGAGAGGCCACTCAGGTCTTTCATGGTGATTTAATGGATTTTGTATTTGCAGGTAGCAGCTATATGAATTTTCATGGTTTGGTTTAGTGCATCACTTTCTCTCCACCGTTTCCAGTTTTGAAGGCATATTCATGCTCCTTGAGAGAGGGCGTTTTTGGTGAGATCTTGTGCTTCTTGGGAGAGATTATAATTATATATTTCTGATTGTAATAGCTTCATATCCTCTATTCTTAATATTCAGAAAGTTTCAGGTCGAAATACCCACTGGTTGTATGCAAAAATATTGATTAATGAGCAAACAATGTCCATTTCCCAAATGCATTGATGTATGACACTATAATGTTGATTATTTCAAATGGATGAATTATTATATGATATATTTGTAATAAATATACTGAAATGTATGTATTATACAAGTTTCATGTACTGTACTTGAGCATTTGAAGCATTTTTGCTCAGTTTAGTTGTATAGGGAGGTGAAATAGTGTCATTTCCCCAAGGGTCGAATTGGGGATTTTTGAAGTTGAATGGGAGAGGGTGAGAACAGTTTTAATAATCCATTAATGGTGCATATGAGACATTAATAACATACTTAACACATTACATACCTCTATTGATAAATTTGATGGATTTTAGATGCATTTGGGAGGCCCTTTTCAATGTTACCCCGGGGGGATTTGATGCACAAATTACTAGTCAAAATTGCATATATTGGTCAGAATATAAATAAAGTTTTAAGAAGTCTTTGGAGGACCATAAAACATCCCTGAACCTAATATTCAAGTCTAAATATCATTCATACACTAATACAGAAGATTTGGGAGCATTTGGGTTGATTTGGAGGTCAAAATAGTAAAACTAGTCAAAGGTCGAAATTGGAAAAAAAGTGGAAAATTGGGCATTTTCTTAAAATTTTAAAAAATGGATATTACTAGTGGCATCAAATCATGGTATTGGAACCTAATGGTATTAAAAAGAATCCAAACAAATAAACCACCACCCTTTGAATTAGTAGTTGAAGAATTTTTGGTTGAAGAAGAGATAGTAGCAGAAAAAGAGTTTTTTTCTAAAACAATGGGTAGAGAGGAGGAGGAAAAATTAAGACATAAGGAGGAATTTATTGAAGCCTTAAAACCATGTTTTGAAGGAATATGTTCAGAATTATGTGAATGAATGTAAAGTATGTCAACAAAACAAATCAGAACTTACATGTCCAACCGGCCTATTACAACCCTTGCCCATTCCGGAGCAAAAATGGGACAGTATCTCCATGGATTTCATCACTGGGTTGCCTAAATCTTTGGGTAAGAATTGAATCTATGTGGTAGTTGATAGGTTGACAAAATTTGCTCATTTCTTTGCTATTACATCATTTTTTAGTGCTTCACAAGTGGCTGATATTTTTTCAAAGAAATCTTCAGATTGCATGGGCTCCCCAAGAGCATTGTCAGTGATAGAGATAGTAGATTCATGGGTGCTTTTTGGAAAGAAATTTTTATATTGGTAGGAACTCAATTGAATCCAAGTAATAGCTATCATCCACAAACTGATGGACAAACAAAGAGGGTAAATCAATGGTTGGAAGGATACCTAAGAAACTATGTGGGAGAGCAGCAAAAAGCATGGGCAAAATGGCCACACTTGGGTGAGTTTTGCTACCACACCACTTATGATATGTCAATAGGAATGTCTCATTTCAAAGAATTATATGGTTATGATGCACTTACATTTGCTGAAATTATATTTGGTGATAGTAGAGCCCCAAAGGCTAAAGATTGGGTGGAAGAGAGCCAAGAAATTTTAAAGCTCTTGAAAGACAATTTGCAGGTTGCTCAAAATCAGCAAAAACAATATGCTAATAGACATAGAGAAGAAAGAACCTTTCAAGTCAATGATTTAGTATATTTAAGGTTGCAGCCATATAAACAAACATCTCTCAAAAAGAATGGAGCGGAAAAATTAAAACCAAGGTACTATGGGCCATACAAGGTAGTGCGGAAGGTTGGAGAAGTAGCATATGAACTACAACTTCCGGAAGGGAGTAAAATACACAATGTATTTCATGTTTCCTGTCTCAAGAAATCCCTTGGTCAGAAAATCATCACTTCAGAAATTATTCCTCCTTTGGATGATGAAGGTCAGCTCACACTTGTTCCGGAAAATATTTTGAAGACACGGGAAAGAAGGTTGAGGAGTAGAATTATAAAAGAATATTTAGTGCAATGGAAGGACTTACCAAATGAAGATGCCACATGGTAAGAGGAGAAGATTTTGCAGCATCCAAATTTGAAATTGCTTGAGGACAAGCAATCTTGGGTGGGGAGGACTATAATGTCCCCATTCAAATAATTGCATAGTAAGACAATCCCATCAATCCTACTAGTTTCCTAGGTTGGATGGGCACATGTGGAATTGTAATAAGGAATCTAATAAATGATGTTTAGACATTAGAAGGGTTCAAGTATTTAATAAATATGGTGAATAAATAAATTCAAGAGAAATTCTAGGTGGCAAGTGGTTTTGGAGACATATGGAGAGTGTGGGACCCACACTAGCTTGATTTTTCAATGACACATGGCATCTCTCTCTTGCCAATTCGAATTCATGGGAAGGTGAACACTCTTGGGTGAGTTGTTAAGTCATAACACATGGCATTGAGCATCTTAGGTCGAATTGGGATGGATTGGCAACCTCCATGGAAGATAAAGAGTCAAATTGGAAGTTTGTGGACAGTTGGGCTAGATTCCCTAACCCCTATGACACCAATGATGGAGAATCTATGACAATTATGACAAATTGAAGACCTGACCTCTGACATCTGACCATTATGACATGTTAGCCCCAAAAATAGGCTCAATGAAGGCGCTCATGGGAGTGGAAGAAGCCAAAGAGACTCAAATTCAAATTTGGGAGAAGATGGAAGGTTGGAACTAGGAGACAAGTGGCAAATGTGGAATATTTCCTAAGTGGAAATATCTTAAATATATTGAGAGGATTTAGACCCATAGAAGGATAATGTTGGTTATAAAATGTAGACATCAATTATGAGGATGGCTTTTGATGATTTGAGAAAAATCGCATTTGTGAAGAGAGAGCTAGTGGATGACTATTTTCTTGCCTTAGCCAATTTCGAGGGTGAAAGATTCCCATCCAAGTTGGTGTTTGGAGAGGCCACTCAAGTATTTCATGGTGATTTAATGGAGTTTGTATTTGCAGGTAGCAGCTATAGGAAGTTTCATGGTTTGGTTTAGTGCAGCACTTTCTCTCCACCGTTTCCAGTTTTGAAGGCATATTCATGCTCCTTGAGAGAGGGCGTTTTTGGTGAGATCTTGTGCTTCTTGGGAGAGATTCTAATTATATATTTCTTATTGTAATAGATTAATATCCTCTTTTCTTAATATTCAGAAAGTCTCAGGTTGAAATACCCACTGGTTGTATGCAAAAATATTGATTAATGAGCAAACAATGTCCATTTCCCCAATGCATTGATTTATGACACTATAATGTTGATTATTTCAAATGGATGGATTATTCTATGATATATTTGTGATCCATATACTTCCATGGATGTATTATACAAGTTTCATGTACTGTACTTGAGCATTTGAAGCATTTTTACTCAGGTTAGTTGTATTGGGAGGTGAAATAGTGCCATTTCCCCAAGGGTCGAATTGGGGATTTTTGCAGTTGAATGGGAGAGGGTGAGAACAGTTGTAATAATCCATTAATGGTGCATATGAGACCTTAATAACATACTTAACACATTACATAACTATGTTCATAAATTTGAGGGATTTTAGAGGCATTTGGGAGGCCCTTTTCAGAGTTACCCCGGGGGGATTTGATGCACAAATTACTAGTCAAAATTGCATATATTGGTCAGAATATAAATCAAGTTTTCAGAAGTCTTTGGAGGACCATAAAACATCCCTGAACCTAATATTCAAGTCTAAATATCATTCATACACTCATACAGAATATTTTGGAGCATTTGGGTTGATTTGGAGGTCAAAACAGTAAAACTAGTAAAAGGTCGAAATTGGAAAAAAATGGAAAATTAGGCATTTTCTTAAAATTTTAAAAAAGGGATATTACACCATCATCATCAACACCTTCATCACCATCATCATCATCATCATCATCATCATCATCATCTTCATCATCATTGTCATCTCTAGGTTCCTCATCAACATCTCCATCATCATCATCATCACCTTCATCACCATCACCATCATCATCAATGTCTTCATCATCATCACCGTCATCATCATCATCATCAACATCTTCATCATCATTGTCATATCTAGGTTCCTCATCAACATCTCCATCATCATCATCTTCTCCATCATCTTCATCACCATCTTCATCACCATCACCATCATCTTCTCCATCATCTTCATCACCATCTTCATCACCATCACCATCATCATCAACCTCTTCATCATCATCACCATCATCATCACCATCATCAGCATCTTCATCATCATTGTCATCTCTAGGTTCCTCATCAACATCTCCATCATCATCATCTTCTCCATCATCTTCATCACCATCTTCATCACCATTACCATCATCATCAACATCTTCATCATCATCACCATCATCATCATCAACATCTTCATCATCATTGTCATCTCTAGGTTCCTAATCAACATCTCCATCATCATCATCTTCTCCATCATCATCATCATCATCATCATCATCATCTTCATCACCATCATCATCAACATCTTCATCATCACCATCATCATCATCATCATCATCAACATCTTCATCATCATTGTCATCTCTAGGTTGCTCATCAACATCTCCATCATCTTCATCATCATCTCCATCATCTTCATCATCATCTTCATCACCATCACCATCATCATCAACGTCTTCATCATCATCACCATCATCATCATCAACAACAACATCTTCATCATCATTGTCATCTCTAGGTTCCTCATCATCATCTTCTCTATCATCATAATCATCATCTTCATCACCATCACCATCATCATCAACATCTTCATCATCATCATCAACATCTTCATCATCATTGTCATCTCTAGGTTCTTCATCAACATATCCATCATCATCATCATTATCTTCATCACCATCACCATCATCATCAACGTCTTCATAATCATCACCATCATCATAATCATCATCAATATCTTCATCATCATTGTCATCTCTAGGTTCCTCATCAACATCTAGCCATAAGTGCTTGGTGGATGATTTTGCAAAGTTGACCCCCGTATGCAAAAATTGCACACTCCCTTACTGAGCAAAACTCTAGTTTCCAAAATGGACCTAGAACGTGACACCCAGACTAGGGTACCAGAGGAGAGGGGCACCCCTAACACTGTCCCGATGTCCTGAATCCAACGGAATTAACAGTTTGTCTATCAGAGCCATGCTCGTCATTCCATGGCTCCTTTCGTCTCGCATCCAAAAGGCCTTCAGGGACGTGTAGGATACCTACCAAGGGCATAGAACTCCAACCGTGCAACAAAAATGGGTTCTGGGGAGTCCTGCAAGTGTGTCTAGGAAGGTTCCGGCTAGGAACGCTAGCCATAATTTCCCAGTGGATGATTTTGCAAAGTTGAACCCCATGTGCAAAAATTGCACACTCCCTTACTGAGCAAAACCCTAGTTTCCAAAATGGACCTACAAGGTGACAATCATGCCATGCGACCAGAGGAGAGGGGAACCCCTAGAACTGTCCTGATGTCCTGAATCCAACGGAGTAGACAGTTTGTCGATTAGAGCCACGGTCGTCATTCTATGGCTCATTCTATCTCGCATCCAAAAGGCCTTCAGCGACACCTGTTGGATACCTACTAGGGGCATAGAAATCCAACCATGCAACAAAACCGGGTTCTAGGGAGTCCTGCAAGTGTGTTTAGCAAGGTTCCGGCTGGGAACTCTAGCCATAAGTGCTTGGTGGCTGATTTTGCAAAGTTGACCCACGTGTGCAAAAATTGCACACTCCCTTACTGAGGAAAAACCTAGTTTCCAAAATGGACCTACAAGGTGACACCCGGGACATGGGACCAGAGGAGAGGGGTACCCCTAGCACTATCATGAAGTTCTGAATCCAACGAAGTCGACGGTTTGTCAATCGGAGCCACGTTCGTCATTCTATGGCTCGTTTCGTCTTGCATCCAAAAGGCCTTCAGGGACACCTGCTGGATACCTACCAGGGGCATAGAACTCCAACCGTGCAATAAAAACGGGTTCTAAGGAGTCCAACAAGTGTATCTAGGAAGGTTCCGGCTCAGAACGATAGCCATAAGTGCTTGGTGGATGATTTTGCAAAGTTGACCCCCTTGTGCAAAAATTGCACAGTCCCTTACTGAGAAAAAACCTAGTTTCCAAAATGGACCTACAAGGTGATACTCGGGCCATGGGACCAGAGGAGAGGGGCACCCCTAGCACTATCCCAACTTCCTAAATCAAACAAATTTGATGGTTTGTTGATTGGATCCATGGTCGTCATTCTATGGCTCATTCCGTCTCACATCCAAAAGGCCTTCAGGGACAGCTGTTGGATACCTACCGGGGGCATAGAACTCCAACCGTGCAACAAAACTGGGTCCTGGGGAGTCCTACAAATGTGTCTATGAAGGTTCCAGTTGGGAACGCTATCCATAAGTGCCTGGTGGATGATTTTGCAAAGTTGACCCCCATGTCCAAAAATTTCACACTCCGTTACTGAGCAAAACCGTAGTTTCCAAAATGGACCTACAACGTGACACTCGGTCCATGGGACCGGAGGAGAGGGGCACCCCTAGCACTATCCCAACGTCCTGAATCCAATGGAGTCGATGGTTTGTCGATCGGAGCCACGGTTTTCATTCTATGGTTCGTTCCATTTCGCATCCAAAAGGCCTTTAGGGACACCTGCTAGATACCTACCAGGGGCATAGAATTCCAACTGTGCAAGAAAACCGGGTTCCAAGGAGTCCTGCAATTGTGTCTAGGAAGGTTCCGGCTGGGAACGCTAGCCATAAATGCCCGGTGGATGATTTTGCAAAGTTGACCCCCATGTGAAAAACTTGCGCACTCCCTTACTGAGCAAAACCCTAGTTTCCAAAATGGACCTACAAGGTGACACGCGGGCCATAGGAGTAGTGGAGAGGGGCACCCCTAGCACTGTCTCGATGTCCTAAATGGAACGAAGTTGAGGGTTTGTTGTTCGGAGCCATGGTCGTCATTCTATGGCTCGTTCCGTCTCAGATCCAAAAGGCTGTTGGGGACACCTGTTGGATAACTACCGGGGGCATAGAACTCCAAATGTGCAACAAAACTGGGTTCTGGGGAGTCCTGCAAGTGTGTTTAGGAAGGTTCCAGCTGGGAGCGCTAGCCATAAGTGCCCGGTGGCTGATTTTGCAAAGTTGACCCGCGTGTGCAAAAATTGCGCACTCCCTTACTGAGGAAAAAACTAGTTTCCAAAATGGACCTACAAGGTGACACCCGGGCCATGGGACCAGAGGAGAGGGGCAACTCTAGCACTGTCCCAACTTCCCGAATCAAACGAAGTTGGCGATTTGTTGATTGGAGCCACAATCGTCATTCTATGGTTTGTTCCATCTCGCATCCAAAATGCCTTTAGGGAGACCTACTGGATACCTACTGGGGGTATGGAACTCCAACTGTGCAACAAAACCGGGTTCTGGGGAGTCCTGCAAGTGTGTCTAGGAAGGTTTCGGCTTGGAATTCTAGGCATAAGTGCCCGGTGGATGATTTTGCAAAGTTGACCCCCATGTGCAAAAATTTCACACTCCCTTACTGAGAAAAACCCTAGTTCCCAAAATGGACCTACAAGGTGACAACCGAGCCATGGGACTAGAGGAGAGGGGCACCCCTAGCACTGTCCCGATGTCCTGAATCGAACAAAGTTAACGGTTTGTTGATCAGAGCCACGATCGTCATTCTATGGCTCATTCCGTCTCGCATCCAAAAGGCCTTCAGGGACACCTGTTGGATACTTGCCGGGGGCATAGAACTCCAACCGTGCAACAAAACTGGGTTCTGGCGAGTCCTGCAAGTGCGTCTAGGAAGGTTTCGGCTGGGAACGCTAGCCATAAGTGCCTTGTGGCTGATTTTGCAAAGCTGACATGCGTGTGCAAAAATTGCACACTCCCTTACTGAGGAAAACCCTAGTTTCCAAAATGGACCAACAAGGTGACACTCGGGCCATGGGACTAGAGGAGAGGGGCACCCCTAGCACTATCCTGAAGTCCGGAATCCAATGGAGTCGACAGTTTGTCGATCAGAGCCACATTCATCATTCTATGGATCGTTCCGTCTCGCATCCAAAAGGCCCTCAGGGACACCTACTGGATAACTACCGGGGGCATAGAACTCCAACCGTGCAACAAAACTAGGTTCCAGGGAGTCCTACAAGTGTATCTAGGAAGGTTATGGATGGGAACGCTAGCCATAAGTACCCGGTGGATGATTTTGCAAAGTTGACCCTATGTGCAAAAATTGCACACTCCCTTACTAAGCAAAACCCTAGTTTCCAAAATGGACCTACAAGGTGACACCCGGGCTATGGGACCAGAGGAGAGGGGCTCCCCTAGCACTATCCTAATGTCCTGAATCGAATGAAGTTGACGGTTTGTTGATTGGAGCTACGGTCGCCATTCTATGGCTTGTTCCATATCGCATCCAAAAGGCCTTTAGGGACACTTGTTGGATACCTATCGGGGGCATATAACTCCAACCGTGCAACAAAACTGGGTTCCGGGGAGTCCTGCAAGTGTGTCTAGGAACGCTAGCCATAAGTGCTCGGTAAATGATTTTGCAAAGTTGACCCCCGTGTGCAAAAATTGCATACTCCCTTATTGAGCAAAACAATAGTTTCCAAAATGGACCTACAACATGACACCCGTTCCATGGGACCGGAGGAGAGGAGCATCCCTAGCACTATCCCAACATCTTGAATCCAACGGAGTTGATGGTTTGTCAATCGGAGCCACGGTCGTCATTCTATGGCTCGTTCCGTCTCGCATCCAAAAGGCCTTCAGGGACACTTGTTGGATACCTACCGGGGGCATAGAAATCCAACCGTGCAACAAAAACGGGTTCCAGGGAGTCTTGCAAGTGTGTCTAGGAAGGTTCCAGTTGGGAACGCTAGCCATAAGTGCCCGGTGGATGATTTTTCAAAGTTTACCCCCATGTGCAAAAATTGCACACTCCCTTAATAAGCAAAACCCTAGTTTCCAAAACGGACCTACAAGGTGACACCTGGGACATGGGACCGGAGGAGAGGGGCACCCCTAGCACTATCCCGATGTCTTGAATCCAACGAAGTCGATGGTTTGTCAATCCAAGTCATGGTCGTCATTCTATGGCTCGTTTTATACCTTTTTCTCCAATATAGCCACCTTCACTGCATATAGAATCAATATTATGTTTCTGAAATCCCTTCTCATTGTTAAAAGCTATCAAGGTTGCAGGAGCGCCTATGTCAGCGACATCTTCAGTTGTAATGACAAATTCCAATGAAGGTTCCACATGTGGTTCATAGTCATTGTCCTCTGCATTCTGCACCCAAAACAAAATGCTAATCTTACCATGGAAATAGAGAAAACATATAAGATTATAAAATGACTACTAAAATTCTAACTTAGTAATTACCTGAATCAACTCCATTAGAAAATGCACATCCCTAGTGTATAATTCAACAGATAATTGTTTAACTGATTGATGTAAATCCTCTGAAACTGAATTTTCTTTTTCCCCAACGCAGAACTTGTCTTTCATGATCTTTTCAATATCTTCCTTGGGGGTCGCCATAAATGTCACCAAACACAATCCACAGTAAAATCCTTTATCACCAAACACAATTCACAGTAGAATCTTGTTGGTAAAACTTGTCATTAAAAAAATAAAAATAGAAACCTAGTTCAATATAATCGGACATGAAAATAAGGAATAGAGTCACTTCCAAGATGCAAGAGCCTCTGAACCACTTTTGAAAAATGAATGCTTACCAGATCCTTTTTGGCCTCTAACGCCTCGGCAATGGAGAAACAACGTAGGTTTCTCCTCTGTTTTTACGTTTGGACTCAAATTCGTGAAAGGCCTAAGGATAAGGCCATACTTATCACACTGCAAGATACTCTTGGTCACTTCCACGATGCAAGAGCCTCTAAACCACTATTGAAAAACGAATGCTTACCAGATCCTTTTCGGCCTCAAATGCCTCTGCAATGGAGAAACGCCCGTAGCACCCAAACTACGGCTCCAGTCACAAATTCGTCGATTCCGATGGATCCGGGACGTCGTGTTTCAGCTAGGGGACCCCCCACAGCATGCCTCAAAGTCCTGGAAACGGTGCCATTGTGCGATCTCCGGAGCTAGGGTTTTGCTCAATGAAGGCCTTTCGAATATTGCTCAAGGGGGCCATTTCTCGTCCGAAGGCTCCTGGGCATGCGTGGGAACTATGGACATGTCCACAATGGAAATACGCACATGTGGGAGCCAAAAAAATCCAAGTCCGCTCGCTGGTTTGGGTCCCGTGGTCCCAGAGCAATTCCTCAAAGTGGTCCCGGAGCAATTCCTCAAAGTGTCCCTGAATGGCCCCAGGGTTCCCGACGAAAAGGCCCGCAACACCCAAACCGTGGCTCCGATCATGAATCCGTCGATTCCGATAGATTTGGGGAACGTTTCAGCTAGCTCCCCCCCCCCCAACAGTGTGCCTCGAAGTCCCAGAAACGGTGCCAATGTGCCATCTCCAAAGCTAGGGTTTTTCTCAGTGAAGGCCTTTCGAATATTGCTCAAGGGGGGCATTTCTCCTTCGAAGGATGTCAGGCATGTGTGGCCATAGTGCACAGGTCCACAATGGCCACGTGGACATGTGGGAGCTGACGGAATCCAAGTCCGCTCACCGGTTTGGGTTCCATGGCCCCGGAGTAAATCCTCAAAGTGTCCCTGAATGGCCCTGGGGTTCCCGACTAGAATGCCCGTAGCTGCCAAACCGTGGATCCTTTCGGAAATCTGTCGATTTCGGTGGATCTAGGACGCTGGGTTTCAGCTAGGGGACCCCCTACACCATGCCTCGAAGACCCGAAAGCGGTGCCAATGAGCCATCTCCGGAGCTACGATTTTTCTCAATGAGGGTCATTCCAAATTCACTCGAGGGGGCCATTTCTCATCCGGAGGCCCCTGGGCATGCGGGGCCACCATGGACACGTCCATAATGGAAATACGCACATGTGGGAGCTAACAGAAGCCAAGTCCGCTTGCTGGTTTGGGTTCCCTTCCCCCGAAGCAAATCCTCAAAGTGTCCCCAAATGGCCCCGGGGTGCTGGACCAAGATACCTGCAGCACCCAAACCGTCGCTCTAGTCGCTAATCTGTTGATTCCGATGGATCCGAGACGCTGGGTTTCAGCTAGGGGACCCCCCACAACATGCCTTGAAGTCCAAGAAATGGTACCAATGTGCCATCTCCGGAGCTAGGGTTTTGCTCAATGACAGAGCTAGGGTTCACTAAGGAAAATCCTAGCTTTGGAGATGGCACAATAACACCGATGTCACAGATCCACCAGAATTGACGGATTCGCGACCAAAGTCATGGTTTTTGTGTTGCGGGTATCTTGGTCCGGCACCCCGGGGCCATTTGGGTACACATTGAGGATTTGCTCTGGAGGCACAGAACTCGAACCGGCGAGCAGACTTGGGTTCCATCCGCTCCTAGAGGTGAGTATGGCCATTGTGGACATGTCCGCATTGGCCACACACACATGAGAGCCTTCATACGAGAAATGGCCCCCTTGAGCGGAATTGGCATCGCCTTCACTGAGCAAAACCCTAGCTCCGGAGATGGCACATTGGCACCGTTTTCGAGACTTTGAGGCACGCTGTGGGGGGGGCCCCTAGCTGAAAACAGGTGTCCCAGATCCATCGGAATTGATGGATTCATGATTGGAGCCACGATTTGGGTGCTGCGGGTATCTTGGTCTAGCACCCCAGGGCCATTCGGGGACACTTTGAGGATTTTCTCCAGGGGCACGGAACCCAAACCGACAAGCGAACTTTATTCTGTCGACTCCCACATATGCATACTTCCATTGTGGACTTGTCTACGATGGCCACGCATACCTGGGGGCCTCCAAATGAGAAATTCCCCCCTTGAGCGATTTTGGAATGGCCCTCACTGAGCAAAACCCTAGCTCCAAAGATGGCTCATTAGCACCACTTCCGGGTCTTCGAGGCATGGTGTGGGGGGTCCCCTAGCTGAAACTCGGCATCCCAGATCCACCGGAATTGATGGATTTGCGAACGGAGCCACGGTTTGGCTGCTATGGGAATTCTAGTTGGGCACCCCAGGGCCATTCAAGGACACTTTGAGGATTTTCCCTAGGTCCACGGAACCCAAACTGGTGAGCGGACTTGGATTCCATCGGCTCCCACAGGTCCACATAGCCATTGTGGACCTTTCCACGGTGGCCACGTATGCCTGGGAGCCTCCAGACAAGAAATGGCCCCCTTGAGCAAGATTGGCATGGCCTTAACATTGGGGTCAAATTTGCAAAATCATCGACCGGGCACTCGTGGCAAGCGTTCCCAGATGGAACCTCCCTTGACACATTTGCAAGACTCCCCAAAATCTGGTTTTGTTTCACGGTTGGAGTTCTATGCCCTCGGTAGGTATCTAGTAGGTGTCCCTAAAGGCCTTTTGGATGCGAGATAGAACGGGAAATAGAATGACGACCGTGGCTCCAATCAACAAACCGTCGACTCTGTTGGATTCAAGACGCCGAGATAGTCCTAGGGATGCCCCTATCCTCTAGTCCCATGGCCCGGGTGTCTCCTTGTAGGTCCATTTTGGAAACTAGGGTTTTGCTCAATAAGAGAGTGTGCAAGTTTTGCACATTGGGGTCAAATTTGCAAAATCATCAACTGGGAACTTATGTCTAGTGTTCCCATCTAGAACCTCCTTAGACACACTTGTAGGACTCCCCGAAACTCGGTTTTGTTGCATTGTTGGATTTCTATGCCCCCGGCAGGTATCCAGTAGGTGTCCCTGAAGGCCTTTTGGATGTGAGATGGAATGAGCCATAGAATGACGATCGTGGCTTCGATCGACAAATCGTTGAGTCTATTGGATTTAGGACGTCAGGATAGTGCTAGGGGTGCCCCTCTCCTCCAGTCCCATGGCCCAAGTGTCATCTTGTACGTCCATTTTGGAAACTAGTGTTTTGCTTAGTACATGAGTGTGCAATTTTTGCACATTGGGATCCACTTTGCAAAATCATCCACCGGGAACTTATGGCTAGCATTCCCAGCTGGAACCTCCCTATACACACTTGCAAGACTCCCCGGAACCCAGTTTTGTTGCACGATTGGAATTCTATGCCCCCGACAGGTATCCAACAGGTGTTCGTGAAGGCCTTTTGGATGCGAGACGGAACGAGCCATAGAATGACGACCGTGGCTCGGATCGACAAACCATCAACACCTTTGGATTCAGGACATCGGGATAGTTCTAGGGGTGCCCCTCTCCTTTGGTTCCATGGCCTAGGTGTCATCTTGTACGTCCATTTTGGAAACTAGGGTTTTGCTTAGTACAGGAGCGTGCAATTTTTGCACATTGGGGTCAAATTTGCAAAATCGTCGATTGGGCACTTATGGTGATGATGATGATGATGGTGATGATGATGAAGACGTTGATGATGATGATGATGATGATGAAGATGATGATGTTGGAGATGTTGATGAGGAGACCAGAGATGACAATGATGATGAAGATGGTGATGACGATGAAGACGTTGATGATGGTGGTTATGGTGATGAAGATGATGATGATGATGATGATGATGAAGATGTAATTATGGGTATGTTGATGAGGAACCTAGATATGACAATGATGATGAATACGTTGATGATGATGGTGATGGTGATGGTGATGGTGATGAAGATGATGATGAAGAAGAAGATGATGATGATGGAGATGTTGATGAGGAGAGTAGAGATGACAATGATGATGAAGATGGTGATGATGATGCAGACATTAATGATGATGGTGATGGTGATGAAGATGATGATGATGATGATGACGAAGAAGATGATGATGATGGAGATGTTTATGAGGAACCTAGAGATGACAATGATGATGAAGATGTTGATGATGATGATGATGTTGATGATGATGAAGCCGTTGATGGTGATGGTGATGAAGATGATGATGATGATGAAGATGATAATGATGGAGATGTTGATGAGTAACCTAGAGATGAAAATGATGATGAAGATGGTGATGATGATGGTGATGATGATGAAGCCATTGATGGTGATGGTGATGAAGATGATGATGATGAAGAAGATGATAATGATGGAGATGTTGATGAGGAACCTAGAGATGACAATGATGATGAAGATGGTGATGATGATGGTGATGATGATGAAGATGTTGATGATGATGATGATGGTGATGATGATGATGATGAAGAAGATGATGATGATGGATATGTTGATGAGGAACCTAGAGATGAAAATGATGATGAAGATGTTGATGATGATGATGATGGTGACGATGATGAAGACATTGATGATGATGGTGATGGTGATGAAGATGATGATGAAGAATATGATGATGACAGAGATGTTGACGAGGAACTAATAACCTACATAATCAACATAATATGAGAGGTTTTTGGGTTGGAGATATACCTCAAGTTACCAAAAGCATGAAAAAACTTGCTGGGCGTTTTTGGCTTGCTGGGAACTCGTTTTTGGTTAGCACAGTGGCTGGGAAAAGAGAACCACGAATTGGGGGTTTAATGGAGGTCGTTTTTTCTCCTGGGTTGTCCCCAAACGTTTTCTAAAAACGAAATTGCCTTTCCAGGGTTGTTTTCCCCATTTCTCATTTCGTTTTTGGGTTGCCCAAGTTTTCCATCCATACCCAACACTTGGGGTTTTGCTGTTATGTGTACCCATGCCCAATTTATGAGTTTTCTGTGTGTAGGATATTGTTGGGGTTGAAATGGGTCTCCATTGTTTTGGCTTGTTTTGGAGTGGAACCATCCACTAATGAAGAGGGTTCAGACTTAGCCTGATAAACCCAACAGTGGTCTGGCTTGGCTTAGATCCAAATGATTATTTGGCTGTGTATGAGTTTGAAATCCCCTTTTTCCCTTGTAGATATCATGCCCAGCTCAGGGGTGGTCTCTAAGTGCTGAAATAATACAGGCTGGGCAGAGACCTATGGTTGGGAGGAACGTTGCATTTACATAGCTAGTTGTTGGGGACAACATTACATTGACATAAGTATATTCTCTGCTTGTATTTAATTCTATAGTGTGTTAAGTTAAATGGTTGTTATTGATATATTGAATGCACATGAAATTATGTGTCTGGGTGAATTTATCTCCGTTGTGCATGTTTGTTGAATTTACATCTACACACATGGGTTATTAAAAATATGAATTTTAATGAATGGCTGAGTTTGCTTAAAAAGCCCCATAGATTGGCTTCATGTTCCCTCCCTTTCCTTGGATGGATGGGTGGGGACGTTACAGAAATACATCCAAGGTGTGGACCACAAGACACCTAGGCCACTTGTGCGCCATCGTAAAATATTATGGATAAGATTTGAGGAGGAAAGGTGCATTTCTGGATTATTACTGTTTTTTTACTGCTTTTTCCCCAATAGGGAAAAACTAGTCTACCTAGGAAACTGTTTTTTACACCCAATACTTTCCTTAATGTATTTTCCACCCAAATTTCGTATTTGGCATTTTTTTTGTCCATACTTCACCTCCAGGTCACAAATTAGGCAATTCGTGAGCTTTTGGGCTGATTTGGAAAGTCAACTTGCCACCTAGGGGGGATGGGAATTTTTAGCAAGTCTGATGAAGAGATGAATCTTTTGGCATATTTAGCCATTCAAATTACTGATGTAATGTTATTTAACAATTGCCTATTAATTTCATATGGTTGGCTGATGTATTTTTATCATGAGAAGTTAATACATAAATATACTCTTGTGCATAATTTTTGTGTCTTTGACTAGTTGTGTGAGATTTTTCTTATGAGTGTAATTTCTTGAATAGTTCTTGGATATAAAATAATTTTCACAATAAGTTTCCAAACATTTATTGATAATTTTAGTCTGACCATCTGTTTGTGGGTGATACCCTGAACTCATCTTCAGTTTGTTTCCAGTGTGGCGAAATAGTTCTGTCCAAAAATGACTGGTGAAAGTTGCATTGCAATCCGAGATAATGGAAGAAGGGATTCCATGAAGACGGAAGATCTGGTCCAGAAAAATTTGTGTGACTGAGGAGGCGATATAGGGATAGCTAAGGGCACAAAAATGAATATATTTGGAGATGCAATCAACCACAACCAAAATCATTGTCTTCCCTCCATATTTAGGGAGACCTTCAATGAAATCCATAGAATTATATGTCCAAATTTGTGTAGGGATGGGAAAGGGTTCGTACAATCCCGGAAGGAGTGTCGTTTCACCCTTGTTATGCTGGAAGGTATTAGATTCAACCACCATCTGTTGAATTGTCCTTTTCATTCCCTGCCAAAATAATTTACGTTGTGCCCACTCATACGTTTTGAGGAACCTAGAGTGCCTGGCCGATGGAGAAGCATGGAGTTCATAGAAGAATACATGTTGAATATCTGTGCTCTGGAGAAGCACCAGACGACCCTTGTATCTCAGGGAAGCACCATCCCAAGAGTAATGCGGTACAACATAAGGGTCGTTGTCCAACCGTTGGATGATTTGAGATAAATTATGTGGATTCATTGACATAGCCATGTTGAACAGATTGCAACCAATTTGGAATAGGCATAGAAATAGCCGAAAGAGAAACTTGGTCATCAAATGTTATAGAAAGAGCATCCCCCACAAGAATGTCCTTTCCCTTCTTGTAAGTGATCTGATAGTCATAACCATCACAACTTTCCAATCAAATTTAAGACAACAGATTGTTAATTCTCTTGATGAAGATGAATGATATTTGCAAATAAAAGAAAAATTATAGCAACATAACTTTGAAAGGAGGTATGAAGGGTATCATTTGTAAGAGGATGGAATTCTTAGTTATAAAAACATAATTTATATTTCAAATGTGGAAAACTTTAGGATAATTGTTATGGACGAAAGCCATAAAATGCCATATTCTACTCACCCAGGATATCATAAAACAATTGTTATTGCCAAGAAGCAATATTTTTGGCCAGGGATGAAAAAGGATATTGTTGAGTATATATCTAAATGCATGAAGTGTTAGCAAGTGAAAGCTGAGCATCAACCCCCAACAGGTTTGTTACATCATTTTCCAATTATGGGATGGAAATGGGATGCAATTTCCATTGATTTTATTACAAGTTTTCCAATGACTGTGAAACAACATGATTCTATCATGGTTGTGGTAGATAAATTGTCAAAATAAACACATTTTGTACCAATTAAATCCACCTATAAAGCATAAGCCATTGAAAATATTTTTATGAAGAAAATTTCTAGATTACATGGGTTGCCTCACAAAATAATTTTAGACAAAGACACCAAATTTTTCGAAAATTATTTTTGCAGACTTGGGACATAGCTGAATTTTAGCACTGCCTACCATCCATAAACAGATGGACAAACTGAAAGAGTGAATCAGGTTTTTGAGGATATGCTTCATATGTATGTAATGGAAAAACTTCCCAAGTGGGAATATTATCTACACTTGGTAGAGTTTGCATATAACGATGGCCAGCAAGCTTCGTTGGTTAGAATCCCATTTGAAGTTTTATATGGAAGAAAGTGTAGGACACCAATGACATGGGATAATCTAGTGAACAAAATTGCAATTGGGCCAGAATTGCTTAAGGAAATGGAACAAGTGGTTAAAAAAATTAGCTAGAATTTAAAGGAATCCCAAGATAGGCAGAAAAGCTTTGCAGATAAGAATATAATGCATAGAGAATTCAGTGTTGGCGAACATGTCTACCTTAGAGTGATGCCAACGAAGAGTTCCTTGAAGCTTGAAAGTTGTGCCAAGCTGTCTCCAAGATAGTGTGGTCCATTTGAAGTGCTTGAAAGGTTAGGGTTAGTTGCATATATAATTGCATTTCCTACTAGTACTAGAGCTCATAACGTTTTTCATGTTTATTTGCTTAAGAAATATGTACATGATCTTAACCATGTGATCGATTGGGATGTGATTCAGGTGGAACTCGAGGGAGAATTCCAAACCAAGCCACTATGCATCCTAGACATTGGACAAAAAGGTAGCATTGCTCTGAAATCGATCCATCAGACAGGTAAAGGTGCAAATGAAGCACTTCGGTCCCAATGAGGCTACGTGGGAGTTGGAGGATTCCATGAAAGAGGTATACCCATTTTTGTTCTGATTTTTAGCAAACACCAAGGGCGGTTTTATTCCAAGTGGGATGGGATTATAATACCCATAATTTTGACTTGGAATGTATTTAATCAAAATTATGTAAATGATGTAAATATGCTAGTATGGATTCCTAGTGCGGAGCTCAAGGTCAAGGCCTAACTAGAGAATGACTAGGCATGTATGATGTATATATTTTTATTGGGACCATATGATTGGATTATCATGCCAATTCAAAATGTATGCAAATATTATGTTGGAAAATAATAGAATGGTCCAAGATGGTTGTGTAAAGAGTACTAGAGGGGCTATGATTCCACCAGAGGGGATTCACAGGAAAGAGGGATTATGGGAAACAAAATCATTTGCTTCCATGTTTCAACCTTAGAACTCATCCAAAATTCTACCATGTGCTTTAAATGAGACAATTTCCTTCTCTTGACTATTCAACCCAATCATTGAATGCATAAGTGAGGTTGGTGGGAAAAGTCACTTCATGTAGTTATTAAAGCATGGGGGTTGTGACAGTTATGTCAACTATCAGTAGTCCTATTTCTTCTATGGTCAGAATATATGTCAGTTAAATTTTCAACCTTACCTCATATCCTTGGAGTCGACACTCTTTTGATCATTCCCTCATACATGTTCTTATACTACGTAGATTTTTCCATTGTTGCCAATTCATGACCATTACTAGACTATGTTTAACCCAGAAAATTTGAATTTGGAGACATCGCTACATTGTTTTTGGAAGGGAAATTATATGGTTGTAGGTGACTATGGAGGTTGGGAAAGATAGGAACCTTTAACCATTGATATATAGTACTTTTGTATGCTTGAGAAGCCATGTATTAATGTTGGAGGAGGTTCTCCAATAGCTTATAGCAGTTTGGACTCTTACTGCACACACTAGTAAGCACTGCAAGGGTTGGATTTCCTAAGGAAATTGTGGATTAGTGAAGGGAAATGCATTCCTTTTGTTTTGTGGGGAAGTTGGAAGGAGTGCCATGGTTGTGAAGGCTTAGTGAGACCCTTGAAGAGATCTAGTTGAGATTTTGGCTAAGTATACTGAGCAGAATGGGTTGTGGGATGAGAGATAGAATCATGTAGGTGTTTCCTTGACCCTGGTGGCCTCATAGCCCAAATTGGGGGTGGCCTCTTAGTAAAAAGAGTATATGTTGTACAGAGTGCCTATGGATGGGTCGAAAATCGCTTTTACATAGCTAGTTGCTTGGATCTTCTTTGCTTAAAGATAAGTATTCTTATGTATTTGATGTGCAATGATTTTATCTGTATTCATGTGATAATTATGCTTGTAATTTGCATGTTGTGTGTGTGGATTGAGTTTATTCCAGTGTGTGTTTTATTTCCATGTCTTCACATGCATTTTATCTATATAAATCTGTAATTGTTGTTGTGAGGCTAAATTTAGAGGCCTTGGTTTAGTTAATGTCCCCTCCCGCTAGCCGAATTGACAGATGGGGACGTTACATTCTTCTATTTTCTATAATGATTTTCCACTTTTCTTTACTCTTTTTCATATTTTCATATCTATGTTGACTGTCTTCGAAGCAAATCCTAGCTTTGAATAATGCTTCATCAAGAGTCTTAGGTGCATTAAACTCAATTTTGTCCCCAAAATAAGGTGGTAGACAACTCATAAATTGATGGATTTTAACATTCTCATCCCTAATGTAAGGGACATACTGAAGTAACTCCATAAATCTATTTATTAAAGCATACATATTCATAGACCTTATCTTTAACTCATGAAATTCCTTTATCTTTCTATAAAAAAAGTGCTCAGACATATATTTTTCCTAGAACATGTTCTTAAAACTTTTCCAAGTAATTTTGTTCTTTCAAGTTTTGGGTGAGTTTCAAATCTCACCACCACCTAGCAGCTTTACCATTTAAGCCATAGATATCCAACCTTTCCTTCAATCTTCTAGGATAGTTATAATCTTTAAATTTTTTTGTCATCCCTATCAACCATTCTTCCACTTTTTCACCTGAATCTAGTTCACCTTCAAAAATAGGAGCTTTAATTTACTTAAATTCTCGCCTTAATTCCTCTGTACTATATTTATTTATTTTCTTTCTATGAGGAGAAGAAAACGATGTTTCTGATGTACTATCACTATATTAGTGCCTTCAGTCTAGGGATAAACTGGAATATGTTTCAAATTTAGCTTCTTCTTCATTTTTGGAATTTTCATTTTCCTTCTCATGTGCATGCTTCTTTACCAAGTTGCTTGATTCATGAACTGGTTGGTAAATTTTTTTATCTCCATTAATGTTTGCAGTAGGATATGATTCATTTTCTGCTATCCCTATCTATCTTTCAAGTTATCATCTTTATAACTTTGCAGTTTAGACTTTAGATTTTGCACAGTTTTCATCAATTATGATGTGTTAAATTTCTTTGATAGTTGTTCATTTTTTCATAATTATGTTCTTCCTGATCTTGAGGTGAATTTAAATTCCCTTATTGACTAGAAATTATGATTTCACTCATACTATACGATTTTTAATTCCGTCATCTTTGATTTCTAACCCGATCTATAAGTTCCTATTTTCGAGATAAGGCCTCTCAAGCCCTTTCAAGATCTATTCTATTTTGAGTTGTATTTATTGTCAAATTAAATAGCTGAGATGATATAGAATTTTGAGTTCCAAAATTGTTTTGTATATCAAGTTGTGTTTGTTGCGGGAGTCTCATTTATATTCTAGTTTTCAATTTTTCTGATGTGCAAAAATAATTCAACTAGTATTTTGTTTTCTTATAAACATGTCACTTAGGTCCATAGGTCACATAGTGTTGAAACTCAGCTCTGATACCAATTTGTCATGTCCCAAAATTTAATTTATTTTTTCAAAAAAGAACAATATAATTCTCTTAATAGTCAATGTTGCATTGCAACAACTTCATTGCACACAGCTTCATTATGAACAAATCCTTAACATACATAAAATTTTGCACATGTTAAGTTCGTGTTTTATGTTAATAAAATAACCATCGTCCTTCTAGAGTTTTGGTTAATAGAGCTGTTGCATTTATACTCTACTTCTTCTGTTATATGTTTATTGTTCAAATAGAACTGATATTTTTATATTGTCTAGCTGTTTAAACACCTCTCATCTTGTACTTAACATAGACCTTCTAGTTCAAGATCATCCAAGCCTATGACGAAAAAGTCGTGGCTTACTTAGCAATTTTGCTAACCTCTTTTATACAACAATTCTTACAAGATCTTCATGGAGTGTTCAACAAGATATCGAATGCATTGATTAACTTCTTTTCTCGATTCAAGATAAGAAACACTTCTATAATCTTTATTATGTTGCTTCACTAATTATTTAATTATTTGTATTAAATTTCATGACTTAAACATATATTATTTAATTTCGTTTAAGTTATTTAAAACTATATAACATGGCTTTGCAAACACTTAGACTGAGGTCTAATTATTGGTTTGCTTAACTACAGGCTTGAAATAAACTTGTACAAGTTAACAAGTTTAAGGAGAAAATCCCCTAAGGATTGGGCTCCATTTTACTTCCACCATGCTCTACTATACTTCAACTACCTTATCCCCATGGGCTTGCCAATAATTTAAATTTCAAACTAAGGACATAATTGTTTTGTTTATATTTCCTGTTGTTGGAGTCATTTTGCAACATCACATCATTTATTTGGGATTAACAGCCTAATTTACCACTTATCCTAAGTATTTTGACTCAATTATGTGCTTAGATCATCAGCAGATCGTCAATTTCAGTCAACTAGGCCTCCTCCTTCATTCGAGGAGCCAACTCAGTCATCAAATTTAGTTAACTGGGCCTCCTCCATCAGTGAGGGAGCCAGGTAAGGTGATTTGCATGATAAATGCGCCTAAATCAGTCCAACTGGGTGTGTTTCACCTAACAAACAACTAACTAGAGTCAGAAAGGTGCCCTCCTACTCAATTTGACCTATTTTTTGGTAATTTCACCTAAATATCAGTTAATCGAAGTCAGAAAGGCGCCTTCTCCTAATTTTGGGCATTCAGTTGAGTTATAGTTTTAGAGTCTGTCAAATTCAATTACTTGGCAGTTAAGTGGTTAACTGATGTGCTGAGTGGTGTTAACTGACAAGTAATCCACTCTCATGCATTCAATTCGAATGACCTCCCAAGGATTCAAATTGATTGGCTATTATTTCCATTGTTACACATTGTAATCATCTTTTGAGTTAATGATAATGCATGAACTAATGCAAACCTTTTGCACCAGTGTTTTGTCACACAATTTGCCACATGCATCTCTAGTAACTTTTGTGCTTGTTTCATAGATATGCTATGCTTGAATTTTACAGGGTATAATACACATGGCAGGACAAGAAAACTCTTCTACAGACTTCTTCAGATGAAGATTGAGCGAGTTTGCTAAAAATTATTGCAACACTACACTAGAAGCTGAAATTTTTCCACATAAATCCTAGATAATTGTGCATCCAACTTATCAAGCTTGCTTGATAGGCTATGCCGGTGTGATGCAACTTGAAAAGTGCAGGTTTTCAACCTAAAGATTGTTTGATTGTTTTTTACTGCAGGTTTCTCACGGCCTCCTATTGCATTCACTATAGTATCGATGGACTCTTATTCTAACCATCTTCTTACTCCTTTCAACTATCATCAATGAAAGGATTATATAGAGATAGTATTTCGCTCCAAGGGACTCTATAGAGTTACCATGGGCACAAAACTAGAGCCTAATGCAGCTATAAAGAAGTCCAAGTTCTTCAATAATCTTTATGAAGATTTTCTCATGTCTCAATATTTTGAAAGATCTACTTTTCCATCTCAGGGGATTGAAGACTCCAAAAGAAGTATGGGAACAACTTTCCACACTCTTCGACAAGCAGGATGATATGAGGGCTTATTTGTTAGAGAATTAATTGATTTCCCTCAATCCTGGAAATTTCAAGAGCATTAATGAGTTTTTCACCAAGTTCAAGCATTTGGTGCTTCAGGTGAAGCAATGTGGTGTCGAGAAGAAGGATGATCAGTTGATCCTTTCAATCCTTTCAAAACTAGGAGCATATTATTCAGTGTGTGTCTCTACCTTTCATTTCGGAAAACTCACCATTCCAAATTGGAAGATGCCATCCTTGTATCAATTCATTGAGTCCTTAACAAAAGAGCATGCCACGCTTGTTCAAATGGGGTCCATGAGATCCTCCAAATATCAAGCCCTATTTGATGGAGGACCCAAGGCTTCGAATGCTAAAGGAAAGAAAGAGAAAAAAGAGAAGACCAAGTTTGATCATCCTAAGAAGAAGAATAATACCAAGTAGTCATATGAGCCCTCAATTTCAAGAAAAGACAAGCAAAAGGGGAAGGAGAAGACAAAGTGTTCTTACTTCGACAAGGGATTTCATTTCATCCTGAAAGCTCATGCATGAAGAAGAATATTTATGAGATGGCCCTTCTCTTGGAAAAGAACAATATCACTCTTCCAGATGGCACAAGGAAGAAGGAAAATGGAGATCGGAATGATCATCCAGAAAGAGGTCATGCACTCATGGAAAGTGTTTCGAATCCAAAAGCTCTTCTCATAGATTAAGGAGCTTTGAGTCACATGGTTTCAATCAAATATTATTTCTCATCATTGGACTCTGACAACTGCATCTCCATCCACATGGGAGATGATTCACAAATTTCATCGAAAGGAAAAGGTACAATCCATTTAGAACATGGCAGTTTTCAAAATGTTCTCTATGTTCCTTCTCTAGGTTCGAACCTGCTTTCTGTGTATCAGATGACACATACTAGTTTTCCCAAGAAGGTTGTATTCAACCCTAATGATGTTGAAATTTCTGAGATAAGCACTGGAAAACTCATTGCAAGAGGCAAGGCAAATCATGCTGCAAAAACCTATGATTCCAAGTGCCCTTCTAACTCATGGAAATGAGGTTATCAAACAATGAGAGGTTTGGAAACCTTAATTACAAGTATTTTAAGCTGCTACAAAATAATTCCATAGTTGAAGGCCTTCCGAACATCAAATCATCAAAAGGGATATGCAAGGGTTGCATCATTGGAAAACATCCTTAGCACAAGTTCGATCGAGACAAAGCTAGTAGAGATTCATGTATTTTGGGGCTGATTCATTGTGTTTTCAGTGGTCCATTACCAAATCCCTCCATGAATGGATCAATGTATGTTCTTACATTCATTGATGACTTTTCCAGATTCACATGGGTCTACTTTCTCAAGAACAAATCAGAAGTGTTTGAAAAATTCAAGAATTTGAAGGCTTCTGTTGAGATTGCCATTGGGAGCAAGATACAAGTTCTTAGATATGATAATAGTGGAGAATATATAAAAAATGAGCTTCTTCAACTTTGTGCAGAAAATCAAATCCAAATCCAACATACAGTCCCCTACACACCTAAACAGAATGGTGTAGCAGAGAGGAAAAACCGAGCATTGAAAGAGATGGTCACTTGTATGCTTGAGTCGAAAGTTTTGGCTTCAAATATTTGGGCTGAGTCCATTAATGTTGTTGCATATGTTCAGAACAGAGTGCCACACTCATCCATCAAAGGTACAACCCCTTTTGAATCCTATCACATCCCCACCTTGACCCTATTGCATTAAAATGTAAATGATGTAATATTGTTATAAAATCATGGTGAGGAGCTCAAGGCCAAGGACCTGCCATCGATTTATTGATGCATAAGGTTTGCGTGCTAGCCAGGCACATTGGAATTCATGCCCAGCTCGGGGGTGGTCTCTGAGTGCTGAAACAATACAGGCTGGGCAGAGACCTATGGTTGGGTGGAATGTTGCAGCGACATAGCTAGTTGTTTGGGAAAATTGCACAATGAAGATGAGTATATTCGTATGTGTATTTACTTCTGCACTGTATTAATTTAATGACTGTTGATATGCTAAATGCATGAGTAATTTGTGTCGATGATGTTTTATTTCTGTTGTGCATGTTTGTTGAATTTACATCTACACACTTTGATTTTATTGTTGTGAATCTAATGAATTGGGCTGAGATCATGTAAAATCCCAGAATTTGACATCATGTTCCCTTCCTTTCCTTGGATGGATGGGAGGGCAGGTGACAAAGCCTACATTGGTCACAACCCTGATGTGTCACATATCAGGGTTTTCGAGTCCACTACATGGGCTAAAATTCCGATTGAGAAGAGAATATATTTGGAACCACAAAGTACTGAGTGAATCCTCATTAGATATTCTGAAGAATCCAAATGATACAAACTCATGGATATCAGATCCAAAATAATACTCATCAAGAGAAGTGTCCAATTTGAAGAACCGCTTCATGATCTACAACTAGTGGAGGAAGAAACTGCCAAATTGCTTCCTCTTCCAGAAGAAGATTCGGGAGTTGATACTGAAAGTTTATGTTCTGATATTGTCTAATTTTAATGAACATGAAATATCAATTTAGGATTCAAATCCATATGATCCCCTTCAGTTGCCAAAGTGGGCAGAAAAGACTCTCACATCTGTCGGTTCTAACATTAGAAATCTTGTCACTCCAAGAAGAACCCGAGCAAAATTTCTAAGAGAAGGTATAAATCTTTCATATGCTGATCCATTTCTATAAAAAAATTATTTTTTGATGATTGAATAAGATCCAAAATCATACTATCATTCTCACCGATATCTGAGATGGAAAACCTCCATGGATGAAGAGTACAATTCTCTTCATAAACTAAAATGCAACATGGGAGCTAGTTTCTCTTCCACCTGTGAGGAAATTGGTTCAATGAAAATGGGTCTACCAAACCAATTTTGCTTATGATGGTTCAACCTACAAATAAAAATCTAGGTTGGTGGAAAAAGGTTTCTCACAAGTCCATGGTCTGGACTACACATAAACGTTTTCATTGGTTGCAAAAATGGACACAATCCTGCTAGTTTTGGCAATTTCCACATCCAAGCACTGGGAGGTGCACCACACGAATGTGAAGAGTGATTTTATTCATGGGGATATTCAGGAATATATCTACATGAATCATCCCGAAGGTTACACATCAGATGCGACACTTGTTTGCATATTAAGGAAATCTTTGTATGGTTTAAAACAGGCCCCAAGAGCATGGTATGCAAAGATGGATTCCTTTCTTCTGTCACAAAAATTTGCGAGATGAAAATTAGATCCAAATGTCTATCTATAGAAGCATGAAGGTAATTTTCTGATCATTTTACTTTATGTTGATGACCTATTGATTACAAGAAGCAGTCTTTCTTCGATTGGCACAATAAAAACCACTTTACACCAAGCATTTGATATGAGTGATTTAGGCCTATTGAAGCAATGTCCTGGTCTAGATATCACTTAGAATCTTGATGGGATCATGATTTCCCAATCAAAATATGCATTGGACCTACTAAATAAGTTCAATATGGCAAAATGTAAAGAGGCACCATTCCCATTCCTCTCGGGATTCTACACCGTTGGTGGATTCTACACTTTACCGACAATTGATTGGAATCCTTTTGTATCTGACACACTCTAGGCATGCTATTTATTATGCAGTAAGTGTTTTGTCAAGGTACATGTAGCATCCCCATGAGATTCACTAGAAGGCATCCAAAAGGATCTTGCATTATGTGCAAGGTACGGGACATTTTGGCATTAACTATGCTGGGATTTCCGATCTTGACTTGGTTGGATTCATTGATTCAAATTTGGCGGGTGATAGCATTGATCGGAAGTCCACTTATGGATATGTTTTCATGATTGGCACATGGCCTATTCACTAGTCAATAAAAAAGCAGGCCACCATTTCCTTATCTTCAGCAAAGGCAGAGTATCGAGGAGCATTCAATGCTTGCATTCAAGCAATTTGGTTGCAGGGTATTCTAGTAGAGTTTGATATTGGTAGCACCACTTCTAATATCATATTTTGTGACAATCAAAGTGCTATCAATATCTCAACAGATCTGGTTCAAATACAGAGGACCAAGCATATCTAGATCCACAAGCACTACATCCGAGATCTTGTGCATGATGAATCCATTGTACTGCAATATTTCCCTACAAAAGAGCAAATTACAAACATCTTAACCAAGATTTTCACTCAGAAGAAGTTATCTTACCTCTGTTCACTATTGGGGGTGAGTTCTACTATGGTTAGGACATATTAGATCCTTCAATATTCAATTTGATGGGGGGGTTCCTTTCCCTTTGGGGTTTTCCCTCGCTTATATTTTTGGAGCATTTTTTGGATTATTTATATATTGGGTGACCTATGGCCTTTGTTTCCGGGGCACTTTTATTATTTTTATTTACTCCTCCACATTATATTAGATTAAGGGGAGGTGTTGGAGTCATTTTCCAACATCACATCATTTATTTGGGGTTAACAGCCAAATTTACCACTTATCCTAAGTATTTTGACTCAATTATGTGCTTACATCATCAACATATCATCAGTTTCAATCAACAGGGCATCCTCCTTCATTCAGGGAGCCAACTAGGTCATCAAATTCAGTTAACTGGGCCTCCTCGATCATTCAAGGAGCCAAATTGGGTGATTTGCATGATAAATGTGCCCTACTCAGTCCAACTGGGTGTTTCACCTAACAAACAGCTAACTGGAGTCAGAAAGACACCCTCCTACTCAGTTTGATCTAATTTTGGGTAATTTCACCTAAATATCAGTTAACTGAATTCAAAAAGGCACCCTCCCCTAATTTTGGGCATTTAGCTGAGTTCTAGATTCAGTTAGACTCAGTTTGACAATTACATAGTCTGTTAGAGTCAATTACTTGGTAGTTAAGTGGTTAATTGATGTGTCGAGTGGTGTTAACTAACTAGTAAGCCACTCTCATGCATCCAATTCGAATGACCTCCCTAGGATTCGAATTTCTTTTCTATTATTGTCATTGTTACACATTGTAATCATCTTCTGAGTTAATGATAATGCATGAACTCCTGCAAACCTTTTGCACCAGTATTTTGACACACAATTTTCCGCATGCATCTCTAGTAATTGTTGTGCTTGTTTCATAGATCCGCTTTGCTTGAATTTTACACCTATAACATGTTTTCATGCATGGTTGTCATAGTTTATAAGCTTATCGTTATCTGTATTCATCCTATTTAATTCATGTATCAATTGTTAATCATTCTCTTGAAAGTAATACAACTCTGTTATAATCAGGGTTTTGTTTTTCAATGTTTATGTACAGAATTAGCCTATAAGGATAGGGTTAAAACATCCAAAATGATGAACCATATTTATAAATATAAATTTATTCTCAACGCAAACAAACAAAACTATATTTTTCATGTACAATAACTACTTCTATTAGAAACAATATAAAATTAACTATAAAATTAGAAATTAGAAACAATATAAAATTAGAAATTAGAAATTAGAAATTAACTATCAATTTTCCTTACAAATTAGAAACAATATAAAATTAACTATATCATTAACCCTACAAATAGTTAGGTTTTTACAGTCACTCTATCAAATCTTTCTAAGAATTAACAATCAATATTTTGTACTGCATTAAACACATAAAAAGTAAATAAAAAACCAGAAGCAAAACATAGGGCTTTAATTTAGGAAAAACTTATCAGACTTCATGCTCCAAACTACTTGAGTGACTTCCAGTTTCCTCCCAGCCATAGACCCTGAACATTTTGCTGCTCATTCCACAAGTCGCCCCCAAGCTAGACCAAGCACACTAGATTAGTATAACCAAGGACTTGTTTTTCTATCTCTTTTTCCTAATGTAGAGTATTCACAAGGTTTTCTACAAGCTCTTTGTAAACCTTAGAATTTCAATCCCTTTCCATATAGTCCACTTCAAGGACTACCATGTTTCTTTCACTATGTAATGAGCGCTCAAAGGCTTACAAAAGAACCCTCTAGTGATCTAGGAACCATTACCCCTATAATGTTTACTCTCTGCAACTTTTTCTTTTAAGGGATGGGATTTTTGTTCTATATTCAGGTCTTTCTTTCGTTAGGAAAAATTGTGTCCTTTTTTCCTTTCTTTTCCTTTCTTGTGTGTGTGTGTGTGTGATTACTTCAAGGTTACTTTGTTTCCTCTTATTTGTATTGTGGTTTCATTGGGTGTGTTTTTTATTTGGCCAACTATCTTGTCCTTTTCCATACAAAATGCTATAAACAATGCCCAAAGTGATAAAATTGAACTCTTCCCTTAATTCTAAATGGAATCTTATATGTTGGATACATTACATGCAAGTAATTCATTACCGGAACCATAACGGAACTAGAATATTTCATGTATCCCATTGCATGTATACTATGAGATATTGTGGGAGAAAAAATACGAAAGGAATTATACTTCATTTTTTTATCATTTCGTTGCCCCTTTGTATAAGCTATTTTTTGGCAAGGAATGCCTAAGATAAATTGAAGACTCATGGATTTCACTCAATGATCATGTAACATGGTAATGTGCTCTTGAGATATTGAAAAATACCTCTAATTTCATTGAATATTAAGGAATACTTCTAAAATTCCTTTTGTTGAACTCCCCTCCCAATACATATTTGCAATTAAAACAATCCTATTTCCACTAGATATCATATATGTATATATTTTTTCCATAACATTTTTAGAACTTTTTTTTTAAATTTTTACTTGTATTATGGTGACATGATAGAACCTTTATATGACTTGGAATATTATAAGGTGATATATGAAATCTTGGTGAGAGCATATATTTTTGGATATGAAACAAAACCTTAAAAATAACTTGGATTCACACATATTTGTTGCAATAAAGTTTACACAACATTCACACACATCGTATACCTATTGAAATGCAAGTATGAATTAACACGTAGTAAAATCCACACCACCTTCACAAGGATATCATACATATACAAATATTAATTTGACTACATGTTGGTTGTGGAGCCAGATCATCCAGTCTCATAGATGATATTGTCTCAGTCGTGCACCCTAGAGAACTGTACACTCTTTCCCCAACCTTGGGGTTCAGAGGAAACTCCCTCGAGTTACGGGGGTGCGGGGGCAGTGCCCCTGCGAACAGGGGTTACGGGCCCATGGTTTTGGGTAACCCGTAGTATTTTCCCATTGTATTTCCCTTTATAAGAAGGCATTGTAATACGGCTAGGGTTGATGTATTAGGTATTATGCATTGTAAAGATCTCTGAGATTGAAAGAGAGACCGTGAGACAGTGAAGAGGAAGTGCAGCGGTTGTGTTGCAAGTTGTATCCCTTCACTTTGTTGGATGGTATAATAATAAGGACTGGTAATTTCAGTGTGGACGTAGCCCATCTTCGTTGAACCACAATATATTGATGTCTCTCTTGTAATGTGTATGTGTAATTTGTATTTGCATCTTGTTTATTGTTATTGCCGCGATCCTATTTTTCTAACAATTGGTATTAGAGCCAAAGGTCTATTTGGCAGATAAACCCGCAGGAAGCTAGGGTTTCTCATTCGAGTGGGAGCAATGGCAGAAGAAGGAAAGTTTAAGGTCGAGAAGTTTAATGGCCAAAACTTCCAGTTATGGAAGATGCAAATGGAGGACTATCTGTACCAGAAGGATCTATTCCTACCGTTGGGAGGAAGAGCAAAACAGTCGGCGGCCATGAAGGACGAAGAATGGGAGGTTCTTGACCAAAAGGCATTGGGAACAATACGACTGTCCCTGGATTCGTCGGTGGCTTTCAATATCTCAAAAGAAACAATGGAGGGTTTGATGAGCGCACTGGGTAAGCTGTATGAAAAACCCTCGGCCTCCAACAAGGTATTTTTAACGAAGCATTTATTTAATATGAAGATGTCTGAAGGTGGATCTGTTACTCATCATTTAAATGAATTTAATACAGTTACAAATCAACTAAGTTCTGTAAGTGTGAACTTCGATGATGAGGTTAGGTTTCTTCTAATCGTGTGTTCATTGCCAGAAAGCTGGAATAGCTTGGTCATGGTTGTAAGTAACTCTATCTGTGGTTCAAACACCTTGAAATTTGATGATGTTATTGTTGTTATTCTTAGCGAGGAAATGCAAAGAAAAAGCAAAGGTGAGACATCAAGTAATGCATTGACCATGGAGAGCAGGGGAAGACAAAATGAGAAATGAAAGAGCCAAGGTAATCGTGGCAAGTCTAAAACAGGAAGATCCAAGTCTAGACTGGGAAAAATAGAGTGTTGGAACTATGGAAAGGAATGACATCTGAAGAAAGACTATAGATCTCTAAAGAAGAAAGGAGATGGACAACAGGAAAATACCCAGGAAGCAAATGTAGCAGGTGATGTGTTACAAGATGCTTTGATTCTTGCATTAGATAATACAAGTGATTATTGGGTAGTAGATTCATGGGCTTCATGTCATGCTACATCCTATAGGAGATATTTTCATGATTATGTTCCAGTCGATTTTGGACATGTTTTATTGGGTGATGATGAGCCATGTATAATTGTTTGAATGGGTAAGGTATGGATAAAATTTAAGAATGGAACTGAATGGATGCTAAAAGTTGTTAGGCATATTCCTGCTATGAAAAGAAATCTAATCTCACCAGGGCAGTTGGGAGATGGCGGTTGTCTATCTATGTTTGGAAAAATGTGGTGGAAGATCACTAAAGGATCAATGGTGATAGCAAAAGGAGACAGGGTAGGTACGTTGTATTTATGTCCTCATAATACTGACCATTCTATCTCTTTAGCTTCCACATGAATAGATACAACATTGTGGCATCATAGGCTTGGCCACATGAGTGAGAAGGCGATGTAGATTCTCCACTCAAGGAAGTTGCTGCCAGATTTGAAGCAGGTAAGTTTGGAATTCTGTGAGAACTGTGTTTATGGAAAACACAAGAAAGTCATATTTCTCAGGGTTGGGAAACAAAAGAAGAATGAAAAGTTAGAGCTTGTGCATACAGATGTATGGGGACCGGCTCAGGTACAATCTCTTGGTGGCTCTCATTATTATGTTACATGTATTAATGATGCAACTAGAAAAACTTGGGTTTATTGCATTAGACATAAATCTGATGTGTTTACTACTTTTAAGAAGTGGAAAGCTTTGGTTGAGAGTGAGACGGGAAAAAGGTTAAAGTGTCTCAGATTTGATAATGGAGATGAGTACTGCGGCAAGGAATTTGATAGTTACTGTTCATACCATGGGATTCATAGAGAGAAGACAGTCCCAGGAACACCACAAGAAAATGGTGTGTCAGAAAGGATGAATAGAATGATCATGGAGCGTGCAAGGGGTATGAGATTACATGTAGGGTTTCCCTTACAGTTTTGGGAAGATGATGTAAACACTGTTGTTTATTTAATAAACAGAGGGCCTTCAAGTGCTTTGGATGGTGGTATTCCATAGGAGGCATGGACAGGTGAAAAGGTAAACTACTCATTTCTGAGAACGTTTGGTTGTGAAGCATTTGTCCATATTGATAAAGAAAAAAGAACAAAGCTTGAAGCTAAATCCAAGAAATGTACTTTTATTGGATATGGGGTTGATGATTTTGGTTATCGTTTATGGGATTATGAAAAAAAAAAAAAAATCATTAGGTGTAGATATGTGATATTCAATGAAAAGGTCATGTATAAAGATCAGTTGTAGGGAAAGAAACAGGAAAAGAAAAACACAGAATACACAGTACTTGATGAAATTGAAGAAAATGAAGTTCCAAAGGTGCCAGAAAATCAAGAACAGCAGCAAGTACCTAAAACTCCTGCAAGTGTAAGAAGATATACCAGGTTAAGTAGACTCCCTGAATGATATTCTCCTTCAATCTATTATTTAATGATGACTGATGTTGGTGAACTAGAATGTTATGAAGAAGCAATGCAGGTGGAAACTAGAAAGAAGTGGGAGCAAGGCATGAATGAGGAGATGGACTCATTGGTAGGAAACCAGACTTGGGATTTGGTTCAGTTTCCTACTGGTAAAAGAGCATTGCAGAACAAATGGATTTACAGGTTGAAGGAAGAAGAAGGAGGTAAGAAGCGGTACAAGGCCAGACTTGTTGTAAAGGGGTTTGCATAGAAGAAAGGTATATATTTTGATGAAATATTTTCTCCTGTTGTTAAGATGACTTCAATTAGGACTATTTTAAGTCTAGTGGCGGTAGAATATTTGCATCTTGAACAGTTAGATGCAAAAACAACCTTTCTCCATGGGGATTTGGAGGAAGAGATATATATGCAACAGCCACAAAGGTATGAGGTCAAAGGTAAGGAGAACTTGGTATGTAGGTTGAAAAAGAGCTTGTATGGCTTGAATTAAGCTCCAAGGCAGTGGTATTTAAAATTTGACAGGTTTATGACAGAACAAGGTTATAGTAGATCTCATTTTGACCACTGTGTTTATTTCAAGAGGCTAGACAATGAAAGATATATTATCTTGTTATTATATGTGGATGACATGCTTGTTGTAGGGTATGACATGCATGATATAAGTGTACTCAAAAGGAAGCTAGCTAATTCATTTGCGATGAAGGATTTAGGTGCTGCAAAGAAAATCCTTGGTATGAGAATAACAAGAGACAGGAAAAATCACAAATTGACATTGTCTCAGGGTGAGTACATACAAAAGGTGTTGGAGAGGTTCAGAATATAGAATGAAAAACCAGTTAGTACACCTTTGGCCAGCCATTTCAATATAAGTAAGGAAATGTGTCCCAATTCAAAGGAAGACACAGATTACATGTCCAGGATTCCCTATCAATCAGCAGTTGGCACCTTGATGTATGCCATGGTGTGCACAAGACCATATATCGCACATGCAGTGGGAGTTGTGAGCAGATATATGAAAAATCCAGGTAAAGAACATTGGAAGGCATTACAGTGGATTCTCAGGTATTTGAGAGGTACTACCACTCAGGCATTATGTTTTGGAGGTTCAGACACTATTCTACGGGGATATGTTTATGCAGATATGGCAGGTGATAAGGATGGAAGGAGGAGCACCACAGGGTATGTGTTTATTGTAGGTGGAACAACAGTAAGTTGGATTTTGAAACTGCAAAATTTTGTTGCACTTTCAACAACGGAAGCAGAGTATGTTGTTGTTAGAGAGGCTAGTAAAGAGATGATTTGGTTGCATAGGTTTATAAAGGAAATGGGTAAGAAGCATAAGGATAGAAGGTTGTATAGTGATAGCCAAAGTGCCATTCATCTTGCAAAGAACTCAGCATTCCATTCCAAGACTAAACATATATAGCTCAAGTACCATTTCATACACTCTGTTATGGAAGATGAACTGTTGAAGCTAGAAAAGATACATACTAGTCAGAATCCTGCAGACATGTTCACAAAGGTATTGACTAGAGAGAAAATGAGTTCCTGCTCGGTTTCAGTTGGCCTTCTAGCATAAAGGTGAATATGAGAAATTTTCCAAGTCCAAGGTCCAGCATGTACAGTAGAGGTGGAGTTGCTGTGATCAGTATCCAAGTGGGAGATGTTGGTTGTGGAGCCATATCTTCCAATCTCATAAAGGATATTGTCTCAGTTGTGCACCCTAGAGGACTGTACACTCATTCCCCAACCTTGGGGTTCGGGGGAAACGCCCCTGAGAAAACATTTTGGGGCTGTTTTCGCCAACAGTTTTACGGGCCCATGGTTTTGGGTAACCTGTGGTATTTTCCCATTGTATTTACCTTTATAAGAAAGACATTGTAATACGTCTAGGGTTGATGTATTAGGTATTATTCATTGTAAAGATCTCTGAGATCGGAAGAGAGACTGTGAGACAATGAAGAGGAAGTGCAGTGGTTGTGCTACAGGTTGTATCTCTTCACTTTGCTGGATGGTATAATAATAAGGACTGGCAATTTCAATGTGGACGTAGCCCATCTTAGGCGAACCACGATATATTGGTGTCTCTCTTGTAATGTGTATGTGTGATTATATTTGCATTTCTGTTTATTGTTATTGCTCTATGATCCTGTTTTTCTAACACTACACATAGTTGGATACACACCACCTTCACATGCAAAGTATATTCATTCAAACCTTGCATATACCTAATTCAAATCCTTAATACCTATGTCCAATCCATCACCGTTATTTATATGCTTTTAGTCTGTTAAAATATTCCTAGACCCTATATACTAACTAATATATATATATATATATATAGAGAGAGAGAGAGAGAGAGAATTTTAAACCTAAAAATATAAGCTCATGTGATATAATATTGCCTACTTAGTGAACTCTCCATGACCGAAGAAGAAAAAAATATCACTAAAAAGTGTAGGAAATTGGTAAATGCAAGAGGAATATAATGATCTAAGAATCCTTGGGGTAACAACCCCTCCTTACTTGTTACCTAAATATGTTCTAAATAGAGAAATTTACTATCTAACCATACTTCTTGGTTTCAATGATTCTTTGTTGAAGAAAAAGAAGAAATCCTTTACTCCTAATAATTTATATATTCAACATTATGACATACGAAAATCAAATAATGCTAAACATGAGGCCAATATTATGCCTGAATATAACTTTCCACATAGACAATTTAGGAGACATAATTCTCAGGGTTTAGTTTCAAAACATTTCCATTTGGTATGCATGACTTCAACTTATGCACATGAAGAGTGAGAATATAAAATTCCATATGAAAATGCTAATTCTTGGGATGAAATTTTAGAAAGAATAAAATTTATAAAAAAAAATAAAATAAAAAAATACGACTTGTAATTAGAAAAGGCTTAAGCTTTAAAACAAGAATTTGAGGAAAAAGCTAAAAACAAAGTGGAAGAGTTGAAAAGAAAATCAATACAAGATGAGATGATGAAAATAAATGTTGAGGAAGAGAGGTTAAAACAAGGTTGATGTATAGAGTTTAAAATAAGAGCAATAAAAGAAAGAATCCATTAAGGTAGAGTAGAAAAGAAAAGTAGGGCAGGTAGAAAATAGAAATTGAATGAATGAAAAAGAAAAGAAGGTAGAGAGAGTTTCTAAAATGGAAAATGATAATCACTAGAAAGTACCCCACAATGATATAGATCCTTCCAAAAGTGATGAACAAAATCCAAATCTTGATCATTCAATAGAATATGTGAACATCCTCGAATAAGCCTCATCGTTTTACTAGTCTGGGGGAGATGTTGTCATGTAACGTAATGTTATGTAATGTTACCAAATATAAGTAATGTCATGTAATGTTATTGAATACAAAAAATAATTAAAAAACATGTCGACTAATGAATAAAAGAATTAAAACCAAATAAAATATAATTAAAAGAATACATGTTGCCTCATTTAAAAAAAAAATTACCGTAGACCCATCTTAAACCTAGATCTATCAAGCACAAAGCGAGATCAAATTTATTGAGGTGTCAATGGGTGAAAACACGAAGTTTGGTAACGCTTTTTTAGAATGGGTACAAATTTAAGATTAGAAAAAATTACACTTCAATAAATTGGATCCAAGATCCAGGTTTAAGATGTCTCTATGCAAGTGTAGATAAAGTTAAAGGACAATGGTTAATGTATAATGACGGAGGAAGTAATCACCCCAATAAAATCTAGAAAACATTATTTCCTGGGGTGACACACATATTCCGATGAAATCACTTTTCTGGAATTGAGTTCATATAATAAAATACATAAGACTATTGTAAAGCAAGTACAAAGAAAAATAAAAATTATTGTTGCTAAATATATTGTTTGCAGTAAGGAAGAACACATTTTGGACATTAAGAGAATTTAAGTTTCAAATTTTTTTAAAATTGGACTAGCTCTCACACACATAGACATAGATAAAGTTCAAACATAATATTTTGATGTGTATAAATTAGAAAATAATATTTTATTGAGAATCAAATCAAATATAATAAATTTGCATAAGTACTATTTTCATCCTTTCATGAATATATTTTTGAAGATAGTTTCAATACACAATTCATTAAGAAATTTGATGCTAAAGCTTCCAAATCGGTTTAATGAAATTAAGAATTGAGAACTTTACTAAAGACATCATAAAATCAATGTCAATTACTTTGTTATAGAGCACATGCGAATTTTTATATTCATGATGTTGTTTCAACAATATCACATAGTTTATTGGAACAACATAGGACATAAGTGAAACAAATATCTTTGCAAATTAAGTGATGGGAGTTTATTGGAACAACATAGGACATAAGTGAATAAATATTTTAGCAAATTAAGTGATTGGAATTCATTGTTCTTTTTCTAAGGGGTAGAAATATATCAAAAGATTTATTATGCAGCTACCAACTTTGTAAATTAGACTACATGTATTTAATCATTTAAATTTTTATAATTTATTTAAGAGAAGGAATTAACTAGAGATAAAAACTATAGTCTACTAAATGGTTAATTTAAATAGATATTTATTTAAATAACTAGTTTTCAAATTGTAGTGAAGAGAATACCTAAGTATGAATAGGGGCTTATGGATACCCATTTCAATAGTTAAGTATGGATTGTGGATGTAAGAAGTTTAGAATTTACATTTAGATTTTTCTATTTTATTAGTTATATTTTTTATTTCTCTCTCTTTAACAATTTAAGTTTGGATTGTGGATGTAAGAAGTTTAGTTATATTTTTTTATCTTTCTTTCTTCAACAATTCAAATATGGATTGTAGTGGTAAGAAATTTAGAATTGACATTTAGATTTTTCTATTTTATTAGTTATATTCTTTATCTCTCTTTCTTCAACAATTTTTCTATGGTTGAATGAAAAATTAATATTATGATTTTTAATTAAAAATTATTCTTTAATTTATTGATTGTAAATGAGTTATTTCACTAGTTAAACAGGAAGAGGATGCATTAAGATTAAGCCATAACAATATACTTGGCGAGGTAGAATGGGTGGCACTTGTTCAAAAGGTTATTGATTTGAGTGATAAATAGTTAAAATATGTGAAGGAATATGTGATTCAGACCAATCGTGATTGGCCTAGGTTTGAGACCAATCGTCTTTTAGTTGATGCTTTAACTAAGGCACTTGTTTCAATCTGCAACACTATATTTGCAGGATTCTTTGAAGAGTACGTAACTGCTATTATTTTACCCGTTTTGAGGGGACAGCTTGATGACGAGATGATGTTGAGAGAACTTGTGAGACGTTGGGAAATTTACAAGGCCATGTTTAGACGTCCGTCACACATTTTTAACTTTGTGGATTATAGTTTAGCTGAAACAATGCAGTGATGTGAAGAATTCAGTTATTGCTCTGATTGATAAAGAGCTTGAAGGAGAGATTGATAAAGAGTTATTGAGGACAGTTCTTGTTGCTATTGAGGAGATGGGACATTCTAAAATGGATTATGAAGATATCATTTTGGAAGATACTACAGCTTTGGAAGTGATAGTAAATATTTTTAGTGAACATTTAACTATGGAAGTGACGTCACTAGTTAAACAGGAACACTCGAGTTGCATGACCCAAAACCGCAGAATTGCTGGCTTCATATTACCATCATATCCTTAAAAACGGTAATATGGAATGTACTCTACAAAGGACGGGGGAAATTTTGAAATGTGAGAGTGATACACATCTATTGGCAGCAATTTATAGCCAAAAACTAGCTTGTAGATTTCTATCTTATAATACTGAAAATAAAGATACAAGTGAAAGTGAAAATGAAAATGAAGATGAATTTGACGGGCAAAATGACAGTCACGAGGCATTTTGACCATCAAATAAGGTTAAAAAAATTCGTTAACCCTCTTGTGTGAAGGGTAAATTTATCATTTAAACCTATTTTTGAAGGGTAATAAATTTTTTAAAAAGTCATTATTTTACTGGTATCATATTACTAGTATTATTAATATTTTTTTTTTTTTGACAAGAACGGTTAGGTTGTATTAATCTACGTTCTGGCAAGCCAGAACCAAAAAGCTACAAATCGGAAGAAGGTTGGTGACCTCTAACAGTGCTGCCAACCTTCTTGTGAAAATCTTGGGAGCCAAATCCCATCTGTTTCTTGAGCTAATTCGAGATACTGACAAAAGGAGCTTACAAGGGTAAATTCTCACAAACTGTGAGCAAAGTAGAAGACAAAAGCAAAGCATTTAGACTCAGGGGGATGAAATTTGCCCCTTAAAGTAGGGATCCAGCTTTTTCTGAGATCCAAAAGAGATGTTGGAAGCCGTCTCCTTTTCTCTGCGTGCCTTGTTGGTCCTTCGCCCTCTGGTAAGGGGTGGAGACGGGACTGAATTGTCTTCAGGTTCAATAATTCCCACAGAGCCGTTGGAGGGGACTGAAACAGCCGGACCTGCAGGGGCAGGTGGTTCAGGATCTGAAGCCCTGGCTTCCTTCGCATCCACTGAGCCAGGTAGGGCAGGATCCGGAAGTCTTTCGTCTACCGGAGGGTCTTCCATAACTGTTGTTGCTTCAGGGTCTAGGGCTTCTTCTTCTTGCAGTGCTTCAAAGCTGTTTTTATTTTCAAGAGTTGCCTCCGCTGAAGGAGTGACCTTCGGAACCTGGGCTAGTGATTCCTTTCGCCTTGGTTGCCTTCGCCGGTTAGTTACTGGCTGAAAATCATCTCCTTTAGCTGGTTCTGCCACTTCTGAGGCTTTGGGGCAACATTTTGCGAAGTGACCATAAGTATGGCACCGAAGGCACTTAAAAGGAATCTGCTCGTAGTCTAGCTCTTGGATATGGCGCCATTCCCCCAGGGAGAGCTGAATGGCTTCCGGGAGTCCTTTCTCGAGGTTAACCTCAACACAAACACGAGCACAGGTAAATTGATCCCCTTTCGGCTCCACACTGTCCAGGAAACGCCCAAGCTTATTTCCAATGTCCTCCAGAGAACTTTTCCCCCATAGATGCAGGGGGAGATGAGGCAGCCTAACCCAAACAGGGGCTGCAGTGATCTCAGCTCCGGGATTAAAATCAAGAGTCCAGGGGGCTAAGAACAGCCCCCTCGGCCCCATAAAATAGGGACCAGATCTGAAAACTAGATCTCGATCCACTTTGCTAGAGAAGCTGAAAACAAAAAAGCCCCTGCCTACTGCACATAGAGAAACGTTTCCATGTATCAGCGATTTCCAACGTTCTTCCATCCAAGCCTCCACCGATTTGGGGCTAGGCCATAACCCCGTGAACTTTCCGATGAGGGCTTTTTCTGCTAGTATTATTAATATTTTTGATCTTATATAAAACTATATTTTCCAAATTAGAATTTCCAAATTCCAACCATACTTTCACTCAATAAAAAAAAAATATTAAATTAGTATTATTTCTATTCCTTTCTATTGCAAGTTGCATTGCTTTTTCATAGAAAAAGAAAAGCTCATTTAACTCAATGATGTTTCCATTACTTTTTTTATTTTTCTATTATTACAATGAACATCTATATACTACAAATTTCAGTGCTCAATCATCATTGTTTATTAATTACAAATTTAAAATTTACTTTAACATTCTACTACTAGTCTGCCACAAGCCTATAAGCTACATGAGCATCAACTAAATGACTTGAAGTTGGAAGTTGGGACTCGGGAGTTTGAATTTGGTGCAGCTGCATCTAAAGTCTTGGAGACATGACTTTGGAAAGCATTATCATGATTCATAGGTAATTCCTACACGATCTTTTGGCATTTACTGGTTTATCTCATGATTTGAGTAATGTATATAGATTTAGATGTTGAAATTAAAATGGAAGACAAGTTTTCTTTTGATATTAACAATAAACCTGAACAACTCCATGTATATTCTTTTTTATACATTCCTTTTGTAATATAAGGTTTATTTTCTAGAAAACTTCTGCGTCAAGACCATCGATTTGAAAAGTCGTTACAATAATGCAATTTATTTATAGTGTTTGCGTGAATGGATAGTGTTTGTGTGAACCGCACACAGGGCTTCCTTTGCACCACTTTTACCCTACACGCTCCTTTGTTTTCCTTCCCATTACAGTCTCCGCCATATACACAATTATTGTTCTAGTAGTTTCTTTTATAGTAAAACACAGTGGTCATATCCCTCTTCCGTTTTCCCAATGGAAGTAGGAAGTAGTACCTGTTTGGTCACGTCTGGATTCTAGAATGATTCTGCTATTTTATTACCCTCACATCTGGATTCTGTAAGGGAAACGATTGAGTTAGTTCCACGGATTGATAACATAATCTTCTTCTGATGCTACTGGTAGGTATGCATGTGTCACCAGAAGGGTCCATATATGTTGTATGCAAAGGTATATCAATCGAGAGAGGTTTATTATGTTATGCTTGCCCATAGGGCCTTTTATGCCTAGCATTCCATGGAGTTTAGAGACAGACTCATTATATGTCCTATGTACACTCGCTGTCACTGGGTGCATCCTTCTTCGCTTATCTCTTATTTTATTGGATTGGTGCATTTTAAACAGCGAGATCGACCTTTCAGTATAAGTAGAAAAGGCACAAGTAAGCGGGCATAGCAAGATTACCAAGTCCATTATTATAAAGAAAGAGGTACTTACTAAGAGATCTAGTGAAGTATTTTCATTCCTGTTCATTCTATGAGCTGGTGAACTCGCCTTTAAGCACTCGGATTTTCATTTGGAAGCAACTCTTTCAAACTTGGGTAAGCTCATGGCACTAAAGGTGACCCATATGCAGCTAAAAAGCAGTCCATCTTTTAACCCCTGCTCATTTACTTATCACGATTACACTTCCTGTTTATATTTTTTTCTTTTTAAGGTCTTCGACTCTTTTATTTATAGTGTTTTGCTGCGTCGAATCCGGACAAATTCCATCAATGGTCAATTGAATGGATAACCTTATAAATTCCATCACTACACCGAATCCTTTAAGCAGAGATCATTGAATGGATAACCTTAATTATGGTCCATCAGAGCAACCTAATTATATGATAGGGTGGGGACGGGCTTCAAAAATTGAGAGGATATGTCTAGTTTTATCACACTCTTGCCTTGAATATGCTCACTTGGTACAGCATTATAGTTTGCCAGTACCTTTATCAGAGATATATTGTTTAATTGTTCATGATAGATATTAATAATTATCATTTTAATTTTAATGTAAAAATGTCAATAAAGAAATATTGTTTTGAAGAAAAAATTAACAAAATTTAATTATTCAAGGGTAAATTTTTTGGCAAGACTTCATTGTTGAAGGGTAAAAATTTAATCAAAACATTTCATGATAGGTGATATACACAACCAAAACATCAAAAAAAAAAACTTTGACGGGTACAATGAAAACCAAATTCCAACACTGCTCACTAGATCCTAAGTTTAAATTAATGGAAATCTTTGCTTTGTGAAATATTGTTTTAGTTTGAAGTTTTTTTTTCAATTTATTTTGTTTGAGATTTTATGTGGTTTTGTAAAGTCACCTGGTTATGATATAGATAGCAACAAATCTTCTATATATATGTATGTAGACAACAATTTTAATATGTAAAAACTAAATATGAACATGTATAAGTAGCATTTTATACACTTATAGCATTTCCTAAATTTCCTAAATGTAAAAATTTAAATATTCAAACAAGTGAAATACATGTAGGAGAAAACTCAACCCGCCTTAATGGGTTTACCATCGTCTAGACTAAGAAAGTCTCGCCTACTTCCTGGCTCCAAGAATTTCTTCTTGGACCCCGAGTCCAAAAATTGAGTACAATCAGTCCAACAAGTTCATTAATTTCTGCAAAAATCAAATCACTCTAAATCCCCAAAACATTTATTTCATCATAATAAAATATTATATTTTATGTGCTTGTTCCGCAAAAATCAAATCACTTTAAAACCCCAAAACATTTATTTCATCATAATAAAATATTATATTCTATGTGCTTATTTTCTCTAGGAGTTCAATGGTTTTAATGTCAATTAATTTTATTTAAGTGAGTTGAGTGCACATTCATTGATAAATCTTAATGTATTTATTTGAGTTTTTTCATGAGACAATGGGTTAATTAATAATCTCACTCGCCATTTTAAATATTAAATATGTTTGAATAAAATAATATTTTAATAGTTATCAGGATTGACTTTTCAAGGCGGTAGTGGTGAGTATCCTAAATGTATTATCCATCAGATCTAATGCCTTACAAATAATTAATTAATTACAATATTTGTTTGATCTCATTAATTATTTACATATTCCTTTTTACTTTTCACCAATGCTACAATTAATCCTTTGAATAATTAATTTACTCAATTATATTTTTAATAATTGAGTTGATCCACTATGTTTTATAGTAAAGGACAATTTTATTATTATTAAGATTAATAAAAATAATAATAACAATAATAATTAAAATATTAATCATAATAATAATAATTAAAATATTAATCATAATAATAATAATTAAAATATTAATCATAATAATAATAATAATAATCAGTGTTTAATAATTAATAATAATATTTATTTGTTTATCCGACAAGTACCCTAATATTAACACAATGTTCTTTCATGTATAAACAAAACACACTTAATGGCTTAAACAATCATGACAAATATTTAAACACGACAATTCTACTAATGTATATGAATAATGTTTAAGTTTACTTGCAACACTTTCATGACAACAATTCTAATTATAGTGTTCACATACAATTAATGAATACCTTAATTGACTTGTTTTACACATATCCAAATAACTTAACATTCATTATGTGAATTTGATCAATGCATAATTAACATATTTACCTACGACAACTTCTACAATTTTTCAACATGTTAAGTATTTGTATATCGACACTAGCATACATGTGCAAAGTGTGCACGTGTGGCTAGCGTATGCATAGGTGAGAAATGTACTATAAGAGAACATCATCTCGTATAATCATACTTGCTAACTAATAATAATAATTTTCCATGAAGGTAGAACGAGCATACATATAACCTAATTACTTTAGCATATTATTTTTTGTAAGAGTTATCCATTGAAGGTTTCATATCATTATATTTATATTCACAATAATTTACTCAATCAATTACAGGGAAGGGTTCCTACCACCACTAACTTAGATCATAATAATTTATGAAACAAATGTAATATACTGAGTTACAACACAAGAATCAAACAGATGTTTCAACACACACACAGATAGTTAAGTTCCCTCTAAAACATCCAAGATGTTCCTATATACCTACCTCCCTCTACCTAATTCACATATAACTTCCACATCCTATCGTTCCTCTGTTGGACTACCTTGAAGTGTCACACCATGACCGACTCTAGTTAGAACCCATAAGCGAAAGTGTCGACTACATTGAACAAGCCTCCCCAGCAGGCTCCCACTAGTCATCATCACACACCTTGGGGAGCGTTCCGTAGCACATCCCTCCCATGACTCTGGGTTTCGGGGATAAACGGTGGGTAATGCATCCACCCCCTAATGGAATAAGGGACTATGTGTACATCAACATAGTGACTAAGTTGCGACTGTTGTACTGAATCTTTTTCATCGAATAACCAAGTTGGGAAGTTGAGTCTCCTTAAGCCCCACACCAGATCACATATCACGATAATCACATAATACTCATGCTAAACACTAATGCATCCCGTGCATACCATTTATCTTTCAGAATTCATGTCCTAGTGGTACTACCACCTTGTAGGACTTAGCTATCACTTAGCTCTTTTAACCTGTAGGTTAGTATCCAATCACAAGATCAAGAATATCGTGCAATCATTGACATGCATATACATTTCATTACTAATGAACAATGATGAAAAAACATTTTTTTATATAACATGCACCTCGTATCATATCCATCCATGCAACATATAAATTTAACTTGATATCCACGTACCCATCATTTATTAAATTGAATTTTAGAGACATAAGCAAAACACGAACATAATTCATCATATTAACATCACAGTCATATATGTAAATGCCGAAAATAATAAATCCATATGTCCAGAGTGTAATCAAAGTAACAAAGTTCCACACTAAGAATGAAACAACATCGGGAAATGGTGGTTCAGGTGGTAAAGTCAAAGTTGGGCATTACATACACCCACCCTTCAAGAAACTTCGTGCCAAAGTTATAATCATAGTAGTGTGGAAAACTCATGACACATGGTCTCTGCTTCCTCTCAAGTGGCAGAACTTGGGGTATACCTTCCACAATGGGCCTCCTCTCATTTAGAAATAACGATGTCCACAAAATTTACTCATTTTATCACAAGGGAAGTGTTCTTCTATTTTGTTTAACGTTTGCATAGGTTGTTGATTTGTCCTGATTAGGGTTCATTACTATACTTATCCATGGAATAATTAACATCCTTGTTAAATTACATTGTATTTTCTATAAGGTGATTTATAAGAAGACCGTGTCTTCTACATAACTTTTAGTTTGATTCTGAAACATTGTCATGACTTTTTCCTTGGTTCTCATCTTAATTTAACTTCACTTTGACTTACACCATTTACTATTGAATGAATTACATATCATTACTCAAAGATTTCGAGGAGATCCTGACTTACGAGTCTCAGGATATGCCCCCTATATATGGTTTGAAATTTGATACGAAATTCACCATTATGCGGAATGCAAACAACTCAATCCCACCATGAATTTCAACCCACCATGTCTACACACATACCTTGTAGGATTTGTACTATCTTGCAAGCCTAGGGTATTGTTAATCATTATCTAGCCTATCCTTACAAGGTGAAAACATGGCTTACTATAATCAATTGTATATACTCACTTTAACTCAAGTAGCTAGAAATTCATCATGCGTACTCATCCTACTCCATTCAATGATTTTGTAAAGACACTCATTCAATTACTTCCCTTCATCTAGCCACCAATCATATTCTTGTTTCCTCCTTTATGAACATTTATTGATTAAAACCTATTGTATTTGAGTTTCATTAGCAGTCATGGTTATTTGTTATTAAGTATACATTATCCGGGAATTTATCATCATACAACCATCTCCCTTGGCTTATGAATACTCAAAACAATATTACTAGCTGGTGTATATGAAATGTGGTGACTTTAAAATTTCTGGGTCACTACTCTCAATTCTATTCTCTCCTCAACTAATACATCTTGGATTATAACAAGATAAAGGCCATCTATGTTTTCACCTAGACACAACATGCTCCTTACCAACAATAGTATTACAGAACCTGCATATCGGTTTACAATTTACTTTCCATGTGGTTCCCATTACATATAATCTATGTATATTACTTTGTAATTATTGCCCTTAGAATTACCCATTCTTAATATCTTCATCTTCCCAGTAATGCTTGTAAAAATTTAGTTATAGATTATCCTTACATCATAATAACAACATGATATCAAGCCCTTGAACATTTCTTTGGATATATTATGCCTTTCCTCTTACCAAGCCTTCTTATTATGGAGAAGTTCAACATCGGGGTGAACATGCCCCATGCTGTTTATTAGAGTAGAAACTAACTTAAGTTAATTCATGAGACTTATATTAGATTAGTTATATGGAAAATCTCCCTTCAACAACCATCGAAAACCATATCGATTTCCTCTTGTTAATATTTATCGTAACCGCTAGTTCATTTACTAATAATGTGGTAGGAATAATTATTGTCATTATTTCAAAATTTCAACCATTCCTCAACATGATCAATAAAGTTCATGGATTTCTAAACAAGCCTAGTCATAGTCAATTATAATTCAACTCAAGAGCCTCACCCTAATACTTAATAACTGGGGAATGACCCCCATGTCATACATCACAACATTTCTTATTCCATCAAATTTATCCCTAGCTATAAATGTGTTTCATTACATCGCCCAAAACCTTAATATAAATAATACTGTACTTGAATGGTTAATAAGGATTTTAAATTTTTACTTCATACTTCGATCCTCCCACAACTCTTTTTTTGTTTTGATGCTCGATCCTAAAATAGTTAAGTGAGGCTACACTTATCTAGCTCTATCTTGTTTGCAACACAACACACCACGACTAAACTGGACCTTTACTTTTTAAGGATATGCGCCAATTTGTTTTTTTCATTTTAATGTTTCTAATAACATATTTTACTACTATAATTCAACATGGGATAAGATTTGCATATTTTACTACTATAATTCAACATGGGATAAGATTTGCATATTTTCCACCTAATCATACATATTTCAATTTAGATTATGATTTACCAACGATGCGAGGAACCCTTTGGAATAAGAGATTGTAGGTCGTCACAAATGGTCGATCAAGGGTAAAATATTTAAGAGTTGCGGTCTTATACTATATCTATGATTATTGTTCATATCCTCACATCACATGACATGACACTTTTCCAAAACCATATAATACATACTACGTGTATTTCATAGTTTCGTATTTTATACTTTGCATTGATTACAACAAGCACATGGAAAGGTGTATGTCTCTACATTTTCTTTTGAACATAGATCCCTCCATAATGCGGACTTCACAATTATAGTCTCTTATCACTAAATCCGTATGACGACAATGTGTATTGTTTATCAAAATTCCTCTATATTTTAAAACAGTACTTAATTATGCGAGGTTCAACTACCCTTGACCATTGAAAATTGAAGGTGTGACAAACTCTCTTTAAGATAATTTTTATGTCATTAAGCATAGTGAAGGACAAGTTTTGAATTGCATCCTACATCATACTTAAATCGTATCTAGATGCGCACTAGCATATGCATGCATGGGTGCAAGTTTCCTTTGCAATTGCTTGTAAGCAAGTTTTACAGGTACTAAGTCGCACATTCCTAGATGCCACATACTAAGGAGCACATGCCTAGATGCCACAGGGAAAGGCGTTATGGCTCAGGCATAATAATTGATATACATATAACATTAATAATGATATTATTATTAATTTAAATTCAATTATAAACATTAACATTAATATAGATGAACATTAAAACATTATTATCCCCCTTACTATTTAAACTCAATTAGTTAAGAACTTTAGAAGAAGAGAGGATATGCGTTAGTGAAATGAAAGTTCTCGACGTTTCAATCCTTACTGTAGGATCATCATCAGGAGACAGCGAAGTCTGGAGAGAAGATTGTGATTGCTCAATGACCTTTGTATACAAAGGTCATTGAGCAATCACAATCTTCTCTCCAGACTTCGCTGTCTCCTGATGATGATCCTACAGTAAGGATTGAAACGTCGAGAACTTTCATTTCACTAACGCAGATCCTCTCTTCTAAAATTCTTCTCTGCGTATGGCACTCTACAAATAGTTAAGAACTTTTAAGATTAAAAAATTAATCCAGGTTTATTAAGGAATTAATTAAATTAATCACTAAGGCATAACTAATTTAATTCAATTAATTGAATTGAATTAAGTAATAACAACATAAAAATAGTAATGAATTACATAATAAAATAAATTACAATAAAATATTTGAACGGTTGACTAGGATTGCATGAGGCCACACGGCCTCACCACCTCCTCCCATGGGCTTGCTCCAAGTAAAGTATTAAAAAAATTGCTAAACCCTAAAAAGGGTCTATCCCTCTAATGTACGTCATTTTCTCTTTTGATTTTGGGCAAGCTCAACTTTGCAACTCTGCCACGGAGAGTGAGCTCTGCAACAACTCTCCGACTAGAGGAGGCAGGTAATCCATGGTTTCTATGCTATAGTCGGATTATATGGTTTTTTGTTTTGTTTTGTTATTATTATATCTTTTTTTTTGTTTTTTCATTGTTTACCCTTGGAGTGGCAGCCTCTGCACTCCTCTCCCACTTACTCACCTGTGCATGGCCCTATGGAGTTGCTACTACATATCCCTCCCTTCTCCCTTCTCTCTGCACGACCTAGGTGTTGAAGGAAGAGCTTCCAAGTATAGAAACATTGTTATCTTTGGTGGGGTTGAGACAGCTGCAGATTGGAGCATTGCCTCTTACTTAACCCACTGTCTGTTTCCCTTCCCGTGCGCAATCTGGTAGAGGTTACCATAGAGTTTGTATAGTAGACGGATCCTCCCCTTTAAGTCAAGATCGTGGGACTTACATGGCTGGTAGTCCTTCTCTCTTACTCGACTGACTGGTTGATGCTAATATGTTCGCGTCGTGGAGAAATCCTTCTTTACCCCCCCCCCACATAAGCCTGTATTTTACGAGATAACAGTAGGAGCATTTGTTGAAAATATACGTTTGTCTCTGTCCCAATATTGGTTTCTTTTTTCCTTTATGACCATTTGGACGATCATCGTAGATTTTTCTCCTTTGGGATTTTGGCGGCGAGGAAGAGTTCCAGGGTGCTCCAGATATGAACATGAACACTGCCCACATCTCGGTATCAACTGATCAGTCCATTGTACATAAAATCCATCCCTGATCGCCTTTGTGCTTTACAGTGGAAACATCTACAGGTTCGAGCCTGACGGTATTGACCAGGCAGTCTCAGTCAATGCTACCATCTACATTTGATGCAGTCCTACCTACATCTCTTCTCTATATTTCAACCCCCATCACCTCTTCCAACAAGGCTTCTTCATTGGATTTCTCATTCCATAGCTCCCTTTCTTGATTCCGAGAGCCAAAAATGTGGGCATCTAGGATCTTGTTCAACAACTGGGTAAGAACTCTGTTTTCTCTTGATGCAGTCAAAGTTGTGGCTCTTGTAGATGGTGAAACAACAGACAGAGTGGGTGTTTCTGCCTACTTTGGTTCATCCATCTAATCCTGCTTTCCTACCTACTCCTCACACATCTACACATCTATCTAACTGATAGGCTCCTCTTTTTTTATATTACTCATTTGTAATGTGGGTGGTCTAACATCAACATAAATTTTATCTGATCTGCATTTCTTTATTAAAGGGGGTGGCTGGGTCAATCAAATATATGTTTCTACTGCACTAGTTTGATCTCTTCGAACTATGGGCTAAATCTCTTTTTACTTTCATCTGGCCATGGTGGCATGGGAAAATATGCTTCACAATGTAGGCATTTATTTCCATGCAAACAAAGGTTCTATCATTGATCCCCAAAAGGTAAAGATCCCAGGTTAGGATTTTATTTATAACCCTCCTCACCTTAATGGCAACTTGGGCTTTGTATTACACATTACTTTGAGCATAATCTAAGTATTTTATAACCTTCTTGTGAATACCATTGAACTCCAAGTAAAACTGCAGGTGTGCCCAAACCTTTGGTGCATCGTCGGAACTCTTAAAGGCCTATATCTCTCCTTGGTTTTCTTGATGTAGGGAGACAATATCTCTAACTTCCTGTGGATCTTTCCCTTAGTAATCCTTTTTAATATTATAGTGGCTCTTGTAGATAGGTCATCAAATCACAAGAGTGAGCCTTTAGAAGCAACCACATGAATTATTGAAGAGATTTTAAATGGAAAGGAATCTTCAAAGAATTTGATTTTAGAGAATTTTTTTTTTTTTTTTTATATATATATATTTTTTAAAAGATTAAGGCTTATAGATTTCTTATAAGAACCTCTAGAATATATCTCATCGAACTTGTCCTTGTTTACTTTTACTAGTGATGAAGGAGGGATAGGTACATAGTGACCCTCATCTATCCCCAACTAGTCTTTTTGTTTTGGATTGGGGAAAAGACCCCACATAGATATTAGTTTGGAGTATGGTTAATCTCAATGGAAGCATGCTCGACTTATATAATATTGACACAACCAATGATGTACAATAAAGGGCTCAAGGCCATTTCCTTTGTAAATGTAGAATTTTTTTAATTTATTGTGTTTAACCTAATAAATGTATAATTTAAAAGACTAGAAATTATTCAATGCAGTAGACCTATATTTGTTAGTTGGTTGATCAGGTTTAATCCGGGAAGATTAGTGCGCCCGCAAAGTCCAACTCAAAAGAATCTCTCCTAGTATACCTGCTAAGTACTGCCCTACTCTAGAAGCGTGAGAACTGGGTAACCTTTCTTAGATCTATCTCGGTTAGTTTTTTTTCCTTCCTTAAAAGGCCTAATGGACATTACCCAATAATCATTTTCCTTAGTAAAGGTTGTTACCTGAGTATGTAATGGCATATGCGACTTTATCCTAGTAGCAAAAGGATCCATCCATGCATCCTATCTCTCAAGAAAGTAAAAGCTACTTGAACTTGTACATTTATTTCGTGAAGTGAAAAAAAAAGAATAGTGTCGTATCTCTACGTGGCTATTAAATAATTTATAACCTTACAAAATCCATGGGTCTGGAGCTGTACAACTGTACAAAGGAAATATCGATTAGCTTGAAATCTAGTATCTACAGGTATTAGGGTAGTACAAACGCTTCCTAACATTTAAATGCGACAGTCTAGGATGTTATCTAACATTTCATTTTATACAGTATAGGCTTTACAATTTTTTTTTATACCTTTACTTCTTATTTTCTTTTGTTTTCTTTTTACTATGGTTAACTAACTATCTCTTATTATTATTTTTAAACCACTTCCATGTTTCAAGAATAGATACTTCTCAGTGTTCACACACACACATATATATATATATATGACAACAACAAAACAAAAACCATAGTTTTGTTTGTTTCTTCAATATAAATATATATATATATATATATATATATATATATATATATATATATATATATATATATTTATTTATTAGATTGTTTAAAATACAACCAATGTTTAGACTGCAAAAATAATAATAATAGTAATTATAACTTATAACTTAGGCTCTTTTTATTGAAATCTATATTTTCTAATGGTGTCTCTCTTTTGTGATTGTGCAGGTAGTTTATAGAGATTTTGGCAATGCATTCCAAACCATGGATCTAAAATGCATTCCAAACCATGGAACTACAAGGCTTAATCTTAATCTCAATGTAGCATCAAGATTCTTTAGTTTTATGTTTAGTTTGAGTTCTAGATCTCGCAGCTTCAAGTCTTATATGTTTACATATCAAATTTCAGAATTTTATGTTCAGGTTTTGTCTATGTTGTAGTAGTAGTAGCACAATAAGCAGCACAAGTAGCATACAGTTTGCTTGTAGTTTTTGGTAAATTTCATAGTAATTCTAGGTGTAAGTAGGCCCTCAGGTCCTAGTTTTCGAGCCTATGGCTCTGATACCATGTGTAAGGACCTCACTAAGTCCTCAATTTAAATTAATGGAAATCTTTGCTCTCTGAAAGATTGTTTCAGCTTAAGTTTTTTTGTTCAAGTTATTTTGTTTGAGACCTTATGTTTGTTTTCAGTGGTTTTGTAAAGTCACTGGGTTTTGGTATAGATAGAAAAAAATCTCTTATATATATGTAGAAAACAATTCTAATAAGTAGAAACTAAATATGAATATGTATAAGTAGCATTTTATACAGTTATAACATTTCCTAAATTTCCTAAATATAAAAATTTAAATTTTCAAACAAGTAAAATACCTGTAAAATAGCAGAAAACTCAACCCACCAAAATGGTTTTACCACCCTTCCAACTAGGAAAGTCTCGCCGACTTCCTAGCTCCAAGAATTTCTTCTTGGACCCCCAAGCCAAAACTTGAGTACAACCATTCCAACCAGTTCAATAATTCCCACAAACAATAAGAAACAAACCTCGTCTGTTGTTTCTCCTCAATCCTTCCTTTCCTCCAAACCTCGAGTTGTCCCCCTCTTCGAAGACCTCCCTCCAAAGTAATTTTGCATTCCTTCCTAGTGTTATTTTTCCCAAGAGTTATCCCACCCCTTTCCCCCTCTATCGTTCTCCCGTAAATACTCTTTTCATCCTACTCAAGCCTTCAGACTTACTCCACCGCCCCAATCAAATCACTCCAAAACCCCAAAATATTTATTTCATCATAATAAAATATTATATTTTATGTGCTTATTCTCTCGAGCAGTTCAATGGTATTAATGTCAATTAATTTTATTTAAGTGAGTTGACTGCACATTCATTGATAAATCTTAATATCATTTGGGATTTTTCATGAGACGGTGGGTTAATTAATAGACCCACTCACCATTTTAAATATTGAATATTTTTTAATGAAATAATATTTTTAATAGTTATTAGGGTTGACTTTTGAGGGCGATAGTAATGAGTATCCTAAATGTATTATCCATAGGGATCTAATGCCTTACAAATAATTAATTAATTGCAATATTTGTTTGATCTAATTAATTATTTACATATTCCTTTTTGCTTTTCACCAATGCTTCAATTAATCCTTTGAATAATTAATTTACTCAATTATATTTATAATAATTGAGTTGATCTACTATGTTTTATAATAAAGGACAATTTTTTTATTATTAACATTAATCAAATAATAATAACAATAACAATAATAATAATAATAATAATGAGTGTTTAATCATTAATAATAATATTTATTTGTTTATCCGACAAGTACCCTAATACTAACACAATGTTCTTTTATTTATAAACAAAGAACCCTTAAGGGTTTAAACAATCATAAAAAATATTTAAACACTACAATTCTATTAATGTATATGAATAATTTTTAAGTTTACTTGCAACAATTTCGTGACAACATTTCCAATTGATGACACTTGATCAATTACTTATTACAATGTTCACATACAATTAATGAATACCTTAATTGACTTGGTTTACACATATCCAAATAACTTAACATTCATTATCTAAATTCGATCAATGCATAATTAACATATTTACCTACGACAACTTCTACAATTATTCAACATGTTAAGTATTTGTATATCGGTATTAGCATACATGTGCAAAGTGTTCATGTGTGGCCAACGTATGCACAGTTCAGAAATGTACTATAAGAAAACATCATCTTGCATAAGCATACTTGCTAACTAATAATAATAATCTTCCATGAAGGTAGAACAAGCGTACATAGAACCTAATTACTTTAGCATTATTAGTTTTTGTAATCTAGTTATCCATTTAAGGTTTCATATCATTATCTTTATATTCACATTAGTTTAATCAATCAATTACAAGGAATGGTACCTACCACCACTAACTTAGATCATAATAATCTATGACACAAATGTAATATACTGAGTTACAACACAAGAATCAAACAGAGGTTTCAACACACACACAGTTAGTTAAGTTCCCTCTAAAACATCCAAGACGTTCCTATCTACCTACCTCCTTCTACCTAATTCACATATAACTTCCACATCCTATCTTTCCTCTGTTGGACTACCTTTAAGTGTCACGCCATGACCGGCTCTAGTTAGAACCCGTAAGTGGAAGTGTCAACTACATCGACCAAGCCTCCTTAGCAGGCAGCCAATAGTCATCATCACACACATTGGGGAGCGCATCGTATCACAACCCTCCCATTACTCCGGGTTTTGGGGATAAACGGTGATTAATTCCTCCACCCCCCTAATGGAACAAGGGACTATGTCTACATCAACATAGTGACTCCGTTGTGACTGCTGTATTCAAGTTTTGTCATCGAATAACCAAGTTGGGAAGTTGAGTTTCTTGAAACCCCACACCAACCCACACATCATCATAATAACACAATACTCATGCTGAACAGTAATGTATCACTTGCATACCATTTATCTTTCGGAATTCATTTCACAGTGGTACTCCCACCTCGTAGGAATCAAATATCACTTAGCTCTTTTAATCTGTAGGTTAGTCTCCAATCACGAGATCAAGAATATCGTTCAATCATTGACATGCATATACATTTCATTACTAATGAACAATGATGAAAAATAATTTTCCTATATGACATGCACCTGGTATCATATCCATCCATGCAATAGATAACTTTAACATGGTATCCACATACCCATCATTTATTAAATTGCATTTCAGAGACATAAGAAAAACACGAACATAATTCATCATATTAACATCACACTCATTTATGTAAATTCCGAAAATAATAAATCCATATGTCCACAGTGTAATCAAACTGACAATGTTCCACACTAAGAAGGAAAAAACATGGGGAACTGGTGGTTTAGGTGGTAAATTCAAATCGGGGCATTACAATGATGCTACATGTGAAAAACTATCTCAGACTAACTCTATGCGATACAAGTGAAAAAGTATATCATGAATGGAGCATGTTGTGGATGTTAAAGAAGCACTTTGGTGAAGAATCTATATTGAAGTGTCCATACGATTTTATATTTAAGATGGAGGGCATGCTCCGAGATTTGACCCAAATAAGGAAGGACTAAGATATCTTTAAGGCATACCTTGATAACAATTCAAATTTTCATCTCCAAATATATTTGACCGTCAAACTGCTAACTACTAGAATTTGGCCGACCTACAGCTTTTCTGAAATAAATCTTCCTTTAGACATGGTCAAATGTGTAGAGGTATTTGAACATTTTTATTCTACACAGACTGAATGGCGGAAACTTGCGTGGGATTATTCGCTGGGGACGTGTGATATGATCGGGTGGTTTGAAGGTTGCAAACTGCCAACGAAAATGATAGTTATAACTTCTCAAGCAGCCACATTACTGTTGTTTAATAGCTATGCAAGGTTGAGTTATTCAGACATACAACATCAATTGAATTTTCCATATGAACAAGTTGTTTCACTCCTACATTCACTTGCATGTGGAAAGTACAAAATTCTTCTCAAAGAGCCCAACAATGAAACCGTTACTATAGCTGACAGTTTTGAATTCAACACCAAATTTAGGTGTACAAAAACAAAGATTGAGGTTCCACATCCAATAGTTGTTGAAGAGAAGAAAGTCACTGATCAAGAGAAGGAAGAGAAGGAAGACATTGCGAATTGATGCCTTTATAGTTCGCATTATGAAGAATAGAAAAGTTTCACTTCAGCGAGAACTAGTGAATGAGTGCATTGAACAAGTTGGAATGAAATTCAAACCAGAGGAGGAAGAAGTAAATCGGTGGATTGAAAAATTGATAGAAATGGAGTACCTTGTTCGGGACACAGAAAATGCTCACATATTAAGATGTGTTCCTTAAGAGCCTGTATTTGATTTAAACTTATATATTTTATAACGATATAAATTAATGCATTTTCACTACAGAATCAACTCTTTTGGTTTATTGATTTTTAGCATTAACATAAACTAGCACAATCGTTTAACTTTGCTAGTGGATAGGTCTCAATTTAAGTGACATTAAGAAGTTATTTGTTTTTTTTTCTCCATGCTTGGTTGTAATCACCTCACCTATTGTTTATGCCTTAACTACATGTTACCTTCTTCAGTTAACTAAGTTATTTGTGGCTATGTGGTATCCATGTATGAGCTACCCATGCATTAGCTACGAGTTATTTTATATATATATATATATATTTTATAATTGTTTATTTCAAATTTTGAACACCCAAAAAACCAATTTTGATAGTACACTTGTCTCATCGTCCTTCAATCTAGGAAAACTATAGATGGTAGTCCACCTAAAATTCTAAAATATAAACACCTATCGATCTAATTAGCTTTCTTTTTAAAATATATTTTCTAATTAAACAATTTAGTTTTATTTTAACTGTTTTTATTATTTTTAAAATATCATTTCAAGTCATCAAGAGCCATGCATTTGTGTTGATTGCCATGAAGTTGTTGAATGCATCTCTAAGGTCACAAAGAAATTATATACATTGAAATCAGACAACATGTTGAAAGATTAAAAGATTGAATATATATATTTGAAACTAAAGAAAAGAAAAATCTAACATATTTTAGTAATAAATTTTTATTATCATAAAAAATTCTAAACACTATATAGGGATCAATGATATTTCTTGTATACCTTCTTGACCTCATTTATTCTTCGTAACTTATAATAGTACATACATGTAGAGGTATTGTCACAATTTCATATTTTTTTATGGCTTCTTCATTAACATCATATATGCCATGTTTATAAATATCATAATTAATGATATGATTATAAACATAAAATTTTATGTTAGTTAAAACAAAGTATTTACCACAATAATCCATAAAGTATTAGTTTCCTTTAAGACTTTAGTAAGGGAAGATAAATTTTATGTTAACCATGAAATAGCTATAAACTAGTATTCAAGTTCATTGCGAGGTATATGTGACAAGTGAAATTTTACTTCTAGTTACATAATAAGCATATTGTAATTAATACCATCCCGTCCAACCTAAGGATTTCATGTAAGCTTTAAAACCTAAACTAAGGATGCAAGTTTTTATTGAAAAAAGGAAAATGTGACTTAATTTCCCACATCAAGGTATTGAACTGAGTTAAATTTTTAATGAACTTAGTAATGTGTTCTCGAATACAATTCCAAGTTTACATATTATAAATCATTAATTAATATTTAACATTGAAAAAAATAATTGTGTATCTTTTTTAGGTCCATTGCAAGTGAGTTGGATTTTCTCTCACCATAGACCATTTTCCATTAATTAATCCACATGCTTATTAATCAATCCACATTAGTTAAGCTTGAATGGTAGAGAGTGTCTAATTTCCATTGACTATTAGCATGAATTTGCTAAGAAAGATTCAATATTGCTTCATGAATGTTGTTACTCATCCTAGGTAAGATAACATAAGCTAAATAATCATTAAATACTATTATCTAAATTACAATGATTGTTTTCGTATTATATATTCATATGATAATGTAGAAATTATATATTATACTTTAATATCAACAATATCATTAAGATAATTAATCATGACCATCAAATAAATTGATTCATAAATTTAACCATAACAATAATCACAAGCTGAGCCATAAAGAATTCATTATACATACCTGTGTCAAAACATGTATCTATAATAAAATGGTCCATGGTCCACCTATACTTTTTTTTTACAAAATCGCATGTTGCTCCTAATGTACATAATGACACCTTTAACCCAAACAAGAAAGAATGACAACTCTTTACTATCATAGCGTGATGTTAAGAAGTGCATAAAGAAATGTTTTTACTATCATAGTAAATGGTTATTAAGACATGAAAATTGAATCAATGTTCTTTAAATGTTGAAAGATTGAATATATGTATTTGAAAGATTGAATATAAAGGTAAGATAACATATTTTATTAATAAATTTTTATTATCATAATAAATCCAGACACACTATTAGGATCAATGATATTTCTTGTATACCTTCTTGACATCATTTACTCTTCGTAACTTATAATAGTATACATGTATTGTGGTAACTTCATCATTTTTTATGGCTTGTTCGTTAACAACCTGTACGCCATGTCCACTTGTTTATAAATATCATCATTAGTGCTTAGTCCCTTGTAATATCTGATTATAAACATAAAATTTTACGTTATTTAAAAGGAATTATTTATCACCATAATCCATAAATATAGAGTAAACACTATTTTCGTTTAAGACTTTAAGAGGGGAAGATAAATTTTGTGTTAACCATGAAATAGCTATAAGATTAAGTTTCCCTTACTGGTATTCAAGTATATTACGATGTGTACATGACAATACCACCTAGTCCAACTTAATGATTTTACTTTAAGTTTCGTATTAAGCATATCATAAACAATACCACCTAGTCCAACTTAATGATGGTCAATAGGACAAAAAAGATCATGTACTTTCAAGTAAGCTTAAGATCTAACATAAGGATGTAAGCTTTTATTGCAAAAGAGGTAAATGTATCTTAATTTACCAAATCAAGGTATCAAGCTAAGTTAAAATTTTAATAATTTTAATGATCTCAGTAAAGCATTCTCCAATACAATTACAAGTTTATATATTATAAAATCACTAGTTGATCCTTTATAGTGAAAAATAAAAATATGTATTTTTAATTAATCCACATGCTTATTAACCTAGATAAAGTAAGATTAATTTACATATGTGTGAGACCCTAGGTCTCTTTAAGATTTCCCTTGATCTTTTGAAGTCATAGATGAATTCACTGAGGTAGTCTATGCTCCTGCATCAACAATATTGAACAAAAAGATCAGTTTTGACAATTTGGAGGTAGAGTGATTCCACTTAAAAGAAGGGAGATAGAAAAATTTGAATATGGAGCATTAAAGTGTTAAAGACTTATTACTCATAATAAATTACACCAAACCCTTCATGCTAGCTCACTTAATTGCTCTACCAATTATAGGATGCACCATTTACATGACCAACTAAGCATGAAAAACCAAAAAACTTAGTTTTTAACTTGGTGAATAACATATTAACGTATTTAAACATTTTCAATACAAATCACTGAATCATGCCAACAATGAAGAACACATTTACATATATTTAGACTTAACTTAAAATGTAAAATAAATAATTATAATGAATAAGAATTCAACCTATACTTAAAACAACTGCCTTGACTTATCAATATACCCTACTTAATTTCTTTATAACAGTCATCAAAATCTACAGCAACTACCGACTCCACTGATTAAGCTATCATTTCCATTTTTTTGTTCAATCTATTGTTTTATTGACTAAATCCCCTTACTGAACTGTTCATATAATCTTGCATATAAATAAAATGTTACAAAATAAAAATTCTTATAATGCAAATAAATAAAATGTTACAAAGTAAAAATTTAATATATTGGAATTAATATGATTCATTTTAATTGACGGACGCATTACAAATTTACAACTATAGATCCATTAGGCATGAATCGAGAAACTGATAACTTCATGGAGAAACCCATAAAAAATTCCCATGAACTTTGGTCTATAATTCATCCTCGTCCGTTGGTCTGCAAGCATAGTTAATTTATATCGTTCTTTCATCAATTATATTTACCTTAAAAACACCAGAAAAGGATCTTAGAAACTAAAGTCGTTTGGGAAGAAACGGATTTATGGCTTGAGAAACGGAACGACCTTGAAAAAGGCTGAACGGCGTTTCACGTCAGGTTTCAGTTTCTAAGCCGTTTTTGGAGAGAAACGACTGACTACGTTCCGTTTCTGGTAACAGAGCAAGTTGCAGGTAACACCAATCGACGATTCTACACCAATCGACGATTCGATACATCTTCAATGCGAAACCGGCGATTATAAAAGTTTGTACAACAATCGATGATACCTCCTCACTGCGAAACTTTCGAAACTTGCAGCTCGGAATTAAGTTGGTTAGCATTTTTTCCTAGCAGCTGCTAAACATGGAGGCAAGGACTAGTGGGATTAAAACAATAGAAGAAGGATGTTCTATTATATATGAGGGTACCAAAAGCGTATGGAAGACCTTGGAAAGAGGCGGGGGTTGTGATGAGTTTAGTAGTGTAGACAAGTTCATCGAACTCGATTATATTCGACCTGTGCACGGAACCACCCCCTCATAACCATGAACATGAACTATTTGGATTATACAAGAAATCCATTGAAGAGTACGTAACTGCCAATGTTGTACCCGCTTTGAGGCTGGGAATACAGCGTGAATATGGTGTTGATGAGATGAGAGAACTTGTGAGATGTTGGGAAACTTACAAGGTGATGTTTATACGGCTGTCACGCATTTTTAACTTTGTGGATTGTAGTTTAGCTGATTTGAAGCTCCCCAATACCTCAATAAATTTGTCTGCGGACAAGTTGTCTATCTCCTCGCTCTCACGAAGTGAGAGCCCAATCAAATTACTTCCACATTCCAGTTTGAGTTGATCGATCCAATTAGAAATCTTGTGAAACAAGCCATTGACTCTTAGATAATTTAGATCTATCATGTCTGCTTCCAGTGTTTCAAGTTTCGGGTAGTTCAGAATTAAAACCTGCACGCAATAATCATATATATGTAAATGTTTAAGGTTGGGAGCACAGATTTCAGGTTCTCGCAGCCCATTGCAGCATAGTAGGGAAAGTTTCTGCAAAAGTGGGCAATGAGAGATAAAGTTGGCTAAACATTCATCATCTGTAAATACCATTTCCTTTAAGCTGCAAGTAATGAGATGGTTGAACCGCCTAAAATGGCTTGGAGGACGGGAGAGAGAGTAGTTGGTGAGTGTGAGTAGCAAGACTAGTGCAAGAGAAAAGGGCAGTCGGTGGGATATCTTTTTCACTGGAGGGATGGCAAAGAGTGAGGTGTTGAACATTCTTCCCCGACACAATCTCCAACCAATTCCATACGCGGGGATACAATGGCCATGTCAATCCCCGCGTATGGAATTGGTTGGAGATTGTGTCGAGCAATAATGTTCAACACCTCACTCTGTGCCATCCTTCCAGTGAAAAAGATATCCCACCGACTGCCCTTTTCTCTTGCACTAGTCTCGCTACTCTCACATTCACCAACTACTCTCTCTCCCGTCCTCCAACCCATTTTACACGGTTCAACCATCTCATTACTTGCAGCTTAAAGGAAATGGTATTTACAGACGATGAATGTTTAGCCAACTTTATCTCTCACTGCCCACTTTTGCAGAAACTTTCCTTCACGCTGCAAGTAATGAGATGGTTGAACCGCGTAAAATGGCTTGAGAGGACGGGAGAGAGAGTAGTTGGTGAGTGTGAGTAGCGAGACTAGTGCAAGAGAAAAGGGCAGTCGGTGGGATATCTTTTTCACTGGAGGGATGGCACAGAGTGAGGTGTTGAACATTCTTCCCCGACACAATCTCCAACCAATTCCATACGCGGGGATACAATGGCCATGTCAATCCCCGCGTATGGAATTGGTTGGAGATTGTGTCGAGCAATAATGTTCAACACCTCACTCTGTGCCATCCTTCTAGTGAAAAAGATATCCCACCGACTGCCCTTTTCTCTTGCACTAGTCTCGCTACTCTCACATTCACCAACTACTCTCTCTCCCGTCCTCCAACCCATTTTACACGGTTCAACCATCTCATTACTTGCAGCTTAAAGGAAATGGTATTTACAGACGATGAATGTTTAGCCAACTTTATCTCTCACTGCCCACTTTTGCAGAAACTTTCCCTACTATGCTGCAATGGGCTGCGAGAGCCTGAAATCTGTGCTCCCAACCTTAAACATTTACATATATATGATTATTGCGTGCAGGTTTTAATTCTGAACTGCCCGAAACTTGAAACACTAGAAGCAGACATGACAGATCTAAATTATCTAAGAGTCAATGGCTTGTTGTTCACAAGCTTTCTAATGGGATCGATCAACTCAAACTAGAATGTGAAAGTAATTTGGTTCAACTTGTCCGCAGACAAATTTATTGAGGTATCGGGGAGCTTCAAATCATTTTTCAGACCAATACTAATACCAATACTCTTTTCGATGATTATGTAAAGAAGGCATTTGTTTCAATCTCCAACACTCGAGTTGCATGACTCAAAAGCGCAGAATTGCTGGCTTCATATTTTACCATCATATCCTTAAAAACGGTGGGGCTAAATATTTCAGCCATGATGATGTGGCTTCATATTACCATCATATCCTTAAAAACGGTGGGGCTAAATATTTCAGCCATGATGATATGGAATGTACTCTCCAAAGGACGGGGAAAATTTTGAAATGTAAGAGTGATACAGATCTATTGGCAGCGATTTATAGCTAAAAACTAGCTCGTAGATTTCTATCTTATGGAAGTGAAAATACACATGAAAATGAGGACCTCACTAGGTAGTAAGTTTAAATTAATGGAAATCTTTGTTTTCACAAGTTTATTAATTTCGGCAAAAATCAAATCACTTTCAAACTCCAAAAGATTTATTTCATCATAATAAAATATTATATTTGATGTGCTTATTTTCTCTAAAAGTTTAATGGTATTAATGTCAATTAATTTTATTTAATTGAGTTGACTGCATATTTATTGATAAATCTTAATATGTTTATTTGAGGTTTTTCATGAGATGATGGATTAAGTAATAGTCTCACTCACCATTTTAAATATTAAATATGTTTGAATAAAAGAATATTTTAATAGTTATTAGGGTTGACTTTTCAAGGCGGTAGTGGTGAGTATCCTAAATGTATTATCCATCCGAGTCTAATGCCTTACAAATAATTAATTAATTACAACATTTGTTTGATCTAATTAATTATTTACATATTCCTTTTTAATTTTCACCAATGCTACAATTAATCCTTTGAATAATTAATTTACTCAATTATATTTATAATAATTGAGTTGATCCACTATGTTTCATAATAAAGGAAAATTTTATTGTTATTAACATTAATCAAATAATAATAACAATAATAATTATAATAGTAACAATAATAATAATTAGTGTTTAATATTTAATAGTAGTATTTATTTGTTTATCCGACAAGTACCCTAATACTAACACAATGTCCTTTCATTTATAAACAAAACACTCTTAATGGTTTAAACAATCCTCACAAATATTTAAACACGACAATTCTACTAATGTATATGAATAATGTTTAAGTTTACTTGCAACACTTTCGTGACTACAATTCTAATTGATGACACTTGATCAATTACTTATTATAGTGTTCACATACAATTGTTGAATATCTTAATTGACTTGTTTTACACATATCCAAATAACTTAACATTCATTATGTGAATTTGATCAATGCATAACTAACATATTTACCTAAGAGAGCATCATCTTGCATAAGCATACTTGCTAACTAATAATAATAATCTTGCGTAAGCATACTCAATTAATTACAGGGAAGGGTTCCTACCACCACTAACTTAGATCATAATAATCTATGAAACAAATGTAATATACTGAGTTACAACAAAAGAATCAAATAGATGTTTCAACACACACACAAATAGTTAAGTTCCATCTACTTAATTCACATATAAATTCCACATCCTATCATTCTTCTGTTGGACTACCCTGAAGTGTCATGCGATGACGGGCTCCAGTTAGAACCCGTAAGCATAATTTTTGACTACATCGAAAAATCCTCTACAACAGGCACCCACCAGTCATCATCACACACCTTGGGGAGCGTTCCATAGCACATCCCTCCCATGACTCCAGGTTTCATGGATAAATTGTGGTTAATGCATCCACCTCCATAATAAAACAAGGTACTATGTGTACATCAACATAGTGACTACATTGTGACTCTTGTACTGAATTGTTTTCATCGAATAACCAAGTTGGGCAGTTGAGTTTCCTTAAACCCCACACCAACCCACACATCATGATAATACCATAATACTCATGCTAAACAATAATGCATCACTTTCCTACCATTTATATTTTCGAATTCATGTCCCAGTGGTACTCCGCTATCACTTGGCTCTTTTAACCTATAGGTTAGTCTCCAATCACAAGATCGAGAATATCGTGCAATCATTGACATGCATATACATTTCATTACTAATGAACAATGATGAAAAATCATTTCCCTATATAACATGCACCCCGTATCATATCCATCCATGCCACATATAAATTTAACTTGGTATCCACGCACCCATCATTTATTAAATTGCATTTTAGAGACATAAGCAAAACACGAACATATTTCATCATATTAACATCACACTCATATATATAAATGCTGAAAATAATAAATCCATATGTCCACAGTGTAATAAAACTGACAAAGTTCCACACTAAGAAGGAAACAACATGGGGAAATGGTGGTTTAGGTGGTAAACTCAAAATGGGGCATTACATACACCCACCCTTCAAGAAACTTCGTCCCGAAGTTATAATCATAGTAGTGTAGGAAAATCACGACACATGGTCTCTGCATCCTCCCAAGTGGCAGAACCTAGGGTATACTTGCCATAATGGGCCTCCTCTCATTTAGACATAATGACGTCCACAAAATTTACTCATTTTATCACAAGGGAAGTATTCTTCGATTTTGTTTAACACTTGCATAGGTTTTTGATTTGTCTTGATTAAGGTTCATTACTATACTTATCCATGGAATAATTAACATCCTTGTTAAATTACATTGTATTTTCTATAAGGTGATTTATAGGAAGACCATGTATTCTATATAACTTTTAGTTTGATTCTGAAATGTTGTCACGACTCTTTCATTGGTTCTCATCTCAGGTGAACTTCACTTTGAATTACGGGAGGGCGCACAAAGTTTCTCCCCAAAAACGTTGCAACGGGGATGCGCTAATGGGATTAAAACAACCACGCTCACATGCTGCTAGGTTTGGGCACGTGCACGTGTGCATGCTTGGCGCGTGCAGGTGGCTGGCGCATGCGCGCTTAGGCTCTTGTTAAAAAAAACAAAAAAATAGAGTAGAATGTTCTCATTCTACCCATTGGATCTGAGTGCGACTTCCCCTCCATGTGCACGTGACTACAGCCACGAAAAGAGGCCATTTGTGCTCCAAAACCCACCAACTCATCAACACATCAATTGGATAGGTAAATTCCATTTTTTTTGTCATTTTATTCATTCTTTGTGTCATTTTTTTGATTTTTTTTGTTTATTAAATTGTTAATAACTCCCCAATTTTTAAAACAATGGAGAAATTTTTAATTGCAGATTGTAAACCGAGACAATGAGTGAACAAAATATTAACCCGGAGTCCGTTGGAACACAAGAAAACCCAAACCTTGGACCCAATGCCAAAGAAAATCAAAACCCCCAACTGAACGTTGAACAAGATGACCTTAACCATTATGTAAATGAAATGAGAGTGCACACTCGAGAACTAAGAAACTACGGGGGAACAACCTTGAGTGTCTCTTGCCACGTCAATTGAGAGCTCAATTGACTCCCTCATCCATGCACATCGCCAATTGATCGACATGACTGAATATAGAGCTAGGATGTGGGAATATTACTCCACGGGCATTTCCAAAGAAGCAATAAAAGATTTGAATATTACAAAGGCCCAATTATACAGTATGTTCACTAATCCAAGAACACAACAACCACCCAACACTAGAAATCCATGTGTCTGCATGGATTGGTGTCATTACCAACCATAGAGGGACAATTGGATGCAGAGGTGGTTCATGATGTACGATAAACCTCCCTGCAATAATAGGGAGGTTCCACAGTACTTCCTTCAGCAACTATGGGTTGAGTTTATGCTCGGTTTACATGTCAACTATTTTGACATAACCGAGTTCCAAGGTGTTGGGCGTGGCTCTGCCCAAGATCGACCTACTACCAGGAGGAACCCACTGAGAGGGCCACCAGCTCCTAGGAGCGACCCCAACCCATCTCCCTAGCCACCTTAGTTACCCCATAGACTTGATTAGATCGAGGAGGAAATGAGGAATGTTGCACATGGACTCCTCAAACACGCCTCCTTTGTAGAAGTGACTACAGTGGAGAGGTCGGTTGACCTTGATAGAGACCTAGGTGCAGGGCCTTCACGATAGGGCCAGGATAGACCTGTGACCGGTGGTAGCCATGATGAGAATTCCAGTTCGACGGGGACAATGCCACATCTTTGTCCCCATTGCGGGCACACTTGCCCTGGCCCGATCGAGGGTTGTTATATGGATCAGGTCAACAATTTTTTCAATGTGTTTTCAATCATCACTTGATAACTTGTAAACTATTTTTAAAGTATTTTTGTTTGACTTAAAATATTATTTCAATGTACAATTATTCATATCTGAGACACCAACATGGGAGAATGTAGGATCTCCCAACCTGGATGCAGTAATGGAAGCTGCAACTGAAATTGCGGCACCTCACATGGAGGTATTTTCAGTACCTCACACAATATTGTTATTACTTATGGCATTTATATTACTTAAGTATTTATATTTATGGCATACACTTTGATAGTTCGTATAATGTTTTTGAATATCTTGATTTCCTAAATAATGACTTGTTTAACATGTTCATAACATGCATGCATTTTGGTGTCCACAGGTGTTCCCTGACCACGGTGATCAACCATCCCCGCCAAGGATTGGCAGATCACCATATACACAAGTACAATGTGTAGTTAAAAGCACGCTTTTAATTTGAATTGTTACGACTTACTATGGTTTAATTTATTGTTTTTTTACTAAATTGTGATATTACAAATGTATATGTAGGTGCCACCAATAGCTGCAGGTCCCCATTTTAGTCCTATGTTTCCACCCTCTCCCATGATTCCCCCCCCTCGCTTCCATCTAAACCCCTCTCTCCGTCCACCCCCTCCCTCAATCCAACCTCCCCTCTCCGGCCATACTTCCCCCTCCATCCATCCTCCCCCACTCATCCACGCCCCCCCCGTCTATACATCCTCCCTAATTTATCCACACCCCCTATATATCCATCTTCCCCCATTCATTCATGCCCCCCTTCCTTCCAGCTTCCCCTCTTCATCCATAACCTCCCTTCCATTCATCCTCCTCCCTCTATGCAACAATTCCCTCCCATGCACCATCCCTCAACATTCCCCCAATCCCTTTTTGTTCGATACCCTCTATCGTACAACCAGCAGGCGTTCATCGTCCACGATGTCCTCCTCCACCCCATACCACCATGTCTTCTCCCACCATATCTTCCCCACTTCCTGCCACTATTGTGGCATCTACTCTTCTAGTATCATCATCTGTATCTCTAGTGGTTGCACCTGTAGTGGATGCCACTACATCTGTGCCCCCCCCCCATGACTACATTGGAACTGGTTTTCCAGCCATCTGCTCCACCTACTAGCCCAGAAGCCCAGCCATGTCCATCGTCGTAGGTGTTCATGGTGACAATCAAGCTAATTTATGAAAATATTTTGATGCATTAACAAAAATTAATTTAAGCAATTATTACTTTTCAATTAAATGATTGTTGTAAATGTTGTAGGCTGGAATTGCTGAGAGGCTCCGTAGATCCAGGACAACTGTCTCACATTTCCCACTCGCATCAGAGGTGATTTATTTAAGATTCGAATTCTAAATTTGTTTTATAAATGTGGTAAATGTTCCAAATTCTTGAAAATGATGGTATCTTATATCATTTGTTCCAGATCCCGAAGAGACGGTCTACTCCTAGACGAAACAAGACCCGAGGCACCAATAGCTCGAAGAGTAGGAAGATTGACTTTGGAGATGCGCCTAGAAGTGACGGGGGTGGTCACAATGCTTTAAACACCATGTTATGTACATTGGCCATGATGTGGCACTTTTGTGCACCAGTTTCCATGTACTTTGTATCTACGGCACGAGTTGCCATGTATTTTGGATCTATGGCTTGAGTTGTCGCATTTTCTATAGGGAACGAGTTTCCATTGTATGTACATTGGGAACCATGTTTCACTATTTGCCATAAATTGTATATGTTTGGATGAGTTTTGTAGCCTTGATGTACATGGATTTTCAGTTATGTGATTTATATCTATGTTGTCTATATTAGTATCTTGTTGTCTCATGTTGTGTGTATCATAATGTGATGTTGTCTAAATTTGGTTTTAACTTATATCCATCCATGGCATGCGGTCTTAAGTTTTGGTACCAATGATGTTCGTGCATTAGTTGATAATGTGAATCAACCTGAAGCTTACCTAGACCTTAGAAGAGAAGTTGGATATCATAGTTCAGTTTGGTTTATCTTTCCACATGTAAAAGCTTGTAATGGTATCTATGCTAAGAAAACATTATAAACATAGGCTAACTCAAACAAAATCATGTGTGAGAATTAATCTAAAAACAAATGGAATAAATGGATGGACAAATCACACCTCATGGCACATAAGATATATATTGGGAACTTGAGTACTAGGAAAAGAATACTTAAACATAGAAAATGTCCATTGTTGTCAAAAGGTTAAAATGAGATCCAACATGATTTTTAATAGCTCTACATAATGAGATCCAAAATTTCCATACTCTACATAATGAAATGTCGTCACTAGTATTTATATTGACCATTTTGTCTACTTAAGATCACGCAACAAATTAATAACCAAGTTATGGAATCATTTCTTAATCAATTGTCACCATAAAAATAGGACAACATTGAGCACAATGTATAGCTAGCTCAATAATTCTCACTCACAGATATAGCCACCTTTGATTTGATGACCATCACATCCAATACCATTTACAATTAGGAATTCCTTAATTTATCATTATGTGATAGCGATCTAATATTATGTAGACACGTTGACTTAAACACATATAGTTTACATTACAATAAATGACTACTATGAGGTGTATTTTTTAGGCTATATCCACCTCTACACAACAACTTGTTACCCCAATACCCCAAATTCTTTCGAATTCTGTCTGGAAGGGATTGAGGGGTATTAGGACATCCTAATTCATCTATTGGACACTCATACACTTTTTAAATACATTTAGGACTTGCATTACATCAATGGAGTCACACATACACCCTCATCAAGTTGCATGCATCCATTAGTGCACCATCAACACTAGAACATGTAAGCATTACTACATGTTGGAAATATTTATTAATGTTATGATAATATTAGGTTTTCCATCCATTGAGAAGGTTGTCATAGCTGTGCATATCCACCATATAAAAATATTCATGGTACAACCAATTTCAAACCATTAGGTATCTGGTGCTAGGTACAATGGTTTTGCGGTTGTATGCACCCTTGCTATATAGATGAGAAACTATGCATATATGTGTATAGTGATTTGGATTCAAATGTATGCAAATGGATATATATGTACAATGAAAATGATTTAATTTTTATATGTATTATAATTTAGGGCTAGATCTTAGGCTGCATAATAGGGTTTCATTGTGATTAGAATACAACCTAGGGTTTACGCTACCAACTAGGGTTTTTAGTCTAGGCTCTCATGTTTCTAGGCTAGGATCCAAGCTCTAGGGTCACCATCTTAATGTTTAATTCCACTATCATGACATCATTCTCACCAATACCATGCCCGCTACTACAATCACCATCAAGCCTCTCAATCCCACTTTGTACATTTCCAATACTTTCAAGTTAAAATTTATAGGTCTTGTTGCTAAAATATTTTCACTTATCTATTCACATAGACAAATCCACTTCCGTGGAAGATTTGTTGTAGCTTGGTATGTGCAAGTTCACATGCAATAATAGTTGATAAATACAAAACATCCTATACCTTGGAAAAGCAACCTTATTAATCTTATTTTGACAAAGGAAGGGGAAAACATCATAGTACAGTCTCAATAGCAATGTGTTTTTGAATTAATAGCCTCTATAAAGGACATACTATATTTATCTGGTCTTTAAAGCCAAGTCATCTGGAATAGAATGTCACAATTTCAATTACACCATTAATGCAACATGTTGAAATTGAAAGTTTTGTTTTGTTGCATTACATGTGGCCAAACATTAACTTCCATGAATTATTCTTTAATAATAAAAAAATTATTAAATGATATTTTTTTAATTTTTACTTCATTGCTGAAGGGTTATTTTGTCACTAAAACTTCGTGTCAAGGGCAATGTAAAAATTCAAAACGTAAAAAAAATTAGTTTGAAGGGAGGAGATGAAATGAAATTCCAATGTGAAATGCCATTGCCAATAATTGAAATCCTCACATGATCAAAGCTCTGTGCATGTTGGCTTGCATGAGTATTCCATGTTGATCAACATTTATCTACACCTTGCTACAAATACGTGCCAGGTCCAATTGATGCAAACGATCTTCCCATGTCTTGCTAAAAAGAAGAATGTCAACTAGATAGATGATCACAAATGAGTCAAAATACAATCTTATCACTCCATTCATTATCGTCATAAATGTCACAAAGCCAACAATAATAATATATGACATCAACACCATTCACACAATCCTAAGTTGGCACATTTTAAAATGTTTCCCTCCACATATCCTCTTACTTGATATGGCTCTAATGATAATCAAACTTCAGGTTAATTTTACATCTTCATCATAATTGTCATCTCTAGGTTCCTCATCAACATCTCCATCATCATCATCTTCTCCATCATCATCATCATCATCTTCATCACCATCACCATCATCATCAACATCTTCATCATCATCACCATCATCACCATCATCATCAACGTCTTCATCATCATTGTCATCTCTAGGTTCCTCATCAACATCTCCATCATCATCATCTTCTCCATCATCATCATCATCATCTTCATCACCATCACCATCATCATCAACTTCTTCATCATCATCACCACCATCATCATCATCAACAACATCTTCATCATCATTGTCATCTCTAGGTTCCTCATCAACATCTCCATCATCATCATATTCTCCATAATCATAATCTTCATCTTAATCACCATCACCATCATCATCAACACCGTCATCATCATCACCATCATCATCATCATCATCAACATCTTCATCATCATTGTCATCTCTAGGTTCCTCATCAACATCTCCATCATCATCATCGTCATCTTCATCACCATCACCATCATCATCAACATCTTCATCATCATTGTCATCTCTAGGCTCCTCATCAACATCTCCATCATCATCATCATTATCTTCATCACCATCACCATCATCATCAACATCTTCATCATCATCACCATCATCATCATCATCATCAACATCTTCATCATCATTGTCATCTCAAGGTTCCTCATGAACATCTCCATCATCATCGTCTTCTCCATCATCTTCGTCACCATCTTCATCACCATCACCATCATCTTCTCCATCATCTTTATCACCATCTTCATCACCATCACCATCATCATCAACATCTTCATCATTATCACCATCATCATCATCATCAGCAGCATCTTCATCATCATTGTCATCTCTAGGTTCCTCATCAACATCTCCATTATCATCATCTTCTCCATCATCTTCATCACCATCTTCATCACCATTACCATCATCATCAAAGTCTTCATCATCATCACCATCATCATCATCAACATCTTCATCATCATTGTCATCTCTAGGTTCCTCATCAACATCTCCATCATCATCATCTTCTCCATCATCATCATCATCATCATCTTCATCACCATCACCATCATCATCAACGTCTTCATCATCACCATCATCATCATCAACATCTTCATCATCATTGTCATCTCTAGGTTCCTCATCAACATCTCCATCATTATCATCTTCTCCATCATCTTCATCATCATCTTCGTCACCATCACCATCATCATCAACGTCTTCATCATCATCACCATCATCATCATCAACAACAACATCTTCATCATCATTGTCATCTCTAGGTTCCTCATCAACATCTCCATCATCACCATCTTCTCTATAATCATAATCATCATCTTCATAACCATCACCATCATCATCAACATCTTCATCATCATCATCATCATCATTATCATCATCAACATCTTCATCAACATATCCATCATCATCATCATCATCATCATCACCATCACCATCACCAACAACGTCTTCATAATCATCACCATCATCATAATCATCATCAACATCTTCATCATCATTGTCATCTCTAGGTTCCTTATCAACATCTAGCCATAAGTTCCTAGTGGATGATTTTGCAAAGTTGACCCCCGTGTGCAAAAATTGTACACTCCCTTACTGAGCAAAACCCTAGTTTCCAAAATGGACCTACAACGTGACACCCGGGCTAGGGCACCAGAGCAGAGGGGCACCCCTAACACTATCCCAACGGCTTGAATCCAACGGAGTCAACGGTTTATCGATCGGAGCCACGGTCATTATTCTATGGCTCCTTTCGTCTTGCATCCAAAAGGCCTTCACGGACACCTATAGGATACCTACCGGGGGCATAGAACTCCAACCTTGCAACAAAACTAGGCTCTAGGGAGTCCTGTAAGTGTGTCTAGGAAGGTTCCGGCTGGGAACGCTAGCCATAATTTCCCGGTGGATTATTTTGCAAAGTTGAACCCTATGTGAAAACATTGCACACTCCCTTACTGAGTAAAACCATAGTTTCCAAAATGGACCTACAAGGTGACACCCAGGCCATGGGACCAGAGGAGAGGGGCACCCCTAGCAATCTCCCAATGTCCTGAATCCAAAGGAGTAGACAGTTTGTCGATTGGAGCCACAGTCGTCATTCTATGGCTCATTCTATCTCACATCCAAAAGGCCTTCAAGGACACCTACTGGATACCTACCGGGGGCATAGAAATCTAACCGTGCAACAAAAATGGGTTCTGGGCAGTCCTGCAAGTCTGTCTAGCAAGGTTCCGACTGGGAACGTTAGCCATAAGTGCCTGGTGGCTGATTTTGCAAAGTTGACCTGCGTGTGCAAAAATTGCACACTCCCTTACTGAGGAAAAACCTAGTTTCCAAAATGGACCTGCAAAGTGACACCCGGGCGATGGGACCATAGGAGAGGGGTGCCCCTAGCACTATCCCGAAGTTCTGAATCCAACGGAGTCGACGATTTGTCGATCGAAGCCACGTTTGTCATTCTATGGCTCGTTCTGTCTTGCATCCAGAAGGCTTTCAGGGACACCTGCTGGATACCTACCGGGGGCATATAACTCCAACCGTGCAACAAAAATGGGTTCCAGGGAGTCCTGCAAGTGTGTCTAGGAAGGTTTCGGCTAGGAACACTAGCCATAAGTGCCCGATGGATGATTTTGCAAAGTTGACCCCCATGTGCAAAAATTGCACACTCCCTTACTGAGCAAAACCCTAGTTTCCAAAATGGACCTAAAAAGTGACACTCGGGCCATGGAACCAGAGGAGAGGTGCACCCCTATAACTATCCTGACTTCCTGAATCAAACAAAATTGACGGTTTTTTGATCGGCGCCACAGTTGTCATTCTATGGCTCGTTCCGTCTCGCATCCAAAAGGCCTTCAGGGACACCTGTTGGATACCTACCGGGGGCATAGAACTCCAACCGTGCAACAAAACTAGGTTTCAGGGAGTCCTACAAATGTGTCTAGGAAGGTTCCGGCTGGGAACGCTAGCCATAAGTGCCCGGTGGATGATTTTGCAAAGTTGACCCATGTGTGCAAAAATTGCACACTCCCTTACTGAGCAAAATCGTAGTTTCCAAAATGGACCTACAACGTGACACCTGGTCCATGGGACCAGAGGAGAGGGTCTCCCCTAGCACTATCCCAACATCTTGAATCCAACGGAGTTGACGATTTGTCGATCGGGGCCATGGCCGTCATTCTATGGCTCATTCTGTCTCGCATCCAAAAGGCCTTCAGGGACACCTACTGGATACCTACCAGGGGCATAGAACTCCAACCGTGCAACTTAACCAGGTTTTAGGGAGTCCTAGAAGTGTGTCTAGGAAGGTTTTGGCTAGGAACACTAGCCATAAGTGCCCGGTCGATGATTTTGCAAAGTTGACCCCCATGTGCAAAAATTGCACACTCCCTTACTAAGCAAAACCCCAGTTTCCAGAATGGACCTACAAGGTGACACCCGGGACAAAGGACCAGAGGAGAGGGGCACCCCTAGCACTGTCCTGATGTTCTGAATGGAACGAAGTTGAAGGTTTGTTGATTGGAGCCACGGTCATCATTCTATGGCTCGTCCCATCTCACATCCAAAAGGCTGTCAGGGACACCTATTGGATACCTACCGGAGGCATAAAACTCAAACCGTGCAACAAAACTAAGCTCTGGGGATTCCTGCAAGTGTGTTTAGGAAAGTTCTAGCTGGGAACACTAGCCATAAGTGATTTTGCAAAGTTGACCTGCGTGTGCAAAAATTGCACACTCCCTTACTCAGGAAAACACTAGTTTCCAAAATGGACCTACAAGGTGACACCCGGGTCATGGGACACGAGGAGAGGGGCACCTTTAGCACTATCCCGAAGTCCTGAATCCAATGGAGTCGATGTTTTGTCGATCAGAGCCATGGTCGTCATTCTATGGCTCGTTCCTTCTTGCATCCAAAAGGCCTTCAGGGACACCTGTTGGATACCTACCGGGGGCATGGAACTCCAACCGTGCAACAAAACTGGGTTATGGGGAGTCCTCCAAGTGTGTCTAGGATGGTTCCGGCTAGGACTTCTAGGCATAAGTGCCCTGTGGATGATTTTGCAAAGTAATTACCTGAATTAGCTCCATTAGAAAATGCACATCCCTAGTGTATAATTCAGCAAATAATTGTTTAATTGATTGATGTAATCTTCTGAAACTGGATTTTCTTTTTCCCCAACACAGAACTTGTCTTTCATGATCTTTTCAATATCTTCCTTGGGGGTCGCCATAAATGTCACCAAACACAATCCACAGTAAAATCCTTTATCACCAAACACAATTCACAGTAGAATCCTGTTGCTAAAACTTGTCATTAAAAAAATAAAAACGTAGTTCAGTATAAGTGGACATGAAAATAAAGAATAGAGCCACTTCCAAGATGCAAGAGCCTCTGAACCACGTTTGAAAAACGAATGCTTAACAGATCCTTTTTGGCCTCAAACGCCTCGACAATGGAGAAATAGCTTAGGTTTCTCCTCTATTGTTACGTTTGGACTCAAATTCATGAAAGTTCTAAGGATAAGGCCATACTTATCACACTACAAGATATTCTTGGTCACTTCCAAGATGCAAGAGCCTCTGAACCACTATTGAAAAACGAATTCTTACCAGATCCTTTTCGGCCTCAAATGCCTCTGCAATGGAAAAACACCCGTAGCACCCAAACCGCAGCTACGATCGTGAATCCGTCGATTCTGATGGATCTGGGATGCCGTGTTACAGCTGGGGGGACCCCCCACAAGGTGCCTCAAAGTCTTGGAAACGGTGCCATTGTGCGATCTCCGGAGCTAGGGTTTTGCTCAGTGAAGGCCTTTCGAATATTGCTCAAGGGGGCCATTTCTCGTCTGAAAGCTCCCGGGCATGTGTGGCCACTGTGGATTTGTCCACAATGGAAATACACACATGTGGGAGCTGACAAAATCCAATTACACTCACTGGTTTGGGTCCCATGGCCCCGGAGCAATTCCTCAAAGTGTCCCTGAATGGCCCTAGGGTGCCCGATGAAAATGCCCGCAACACCCAAACCGTGGCTCCGATAATGAATCCGTCGATTCCGATGGATCTGGGGTGCCCGATTTTAGCTAGCCCCCCCCCCCCCCCAACGTGCCTCGAAGTCCCAGAAATGGTGCCAATGTGCCATCTCCAGAGCTAGGGTTTTGCTCAGTGAAGGCCTTTCGAATATTGCTCAAGGGGGGCATTTCTCGTCAGAAGGATCCTGGGTGTGTGTGGAAATAGTGCACAGGTCCACAATGCCCATGTGGACCTATGGGAGCCAATGGAATCCAATTCCACTCACCGGTTTGGGTTCCGTGGCCTCGGAGCAAATCCTCAAAGTGTCCCTGAATGACCCTGGAGTGCCCGACTAGAATGCCCATAGCTGGCAAACCGTGGCTCCTTTCAGAAATATGTCGATTCCGGTGGATCTGGGACACTGGGTTTCAGCTAGGGGACCCCCCAAACCATGCCTCGAAGACCCAAAAGCGGTGCCAATGAGCCATCTCCAGAGCTACGGTTTTGGTCAGTGAAGGTCATTCCAAATTCGCTCAAGCAGGCCATTTCTCATCCGGAGGCCCCCGGGTGTGCATGGCCATCGTGGACACGTCCATAATGGAATTATGCACATGTGGGAGCCGACAAATCCAAGTCCATTTTCTAGTTTGGGTTCTATGCCCCCGAAGCAAATCCTCAAAGTGTCCCTGAATGGCCCCGAGGTGCCGGACCAAGATACCCGCAGCACCCAAACCGTTGCTCTAGTCACTAATCCGTCGATTTCGATCAATCCAGGATGTCAGGTTTCAGCTAGGGGACTTCCCATAGTGTCCCTCGAAGTCCAAGAAACGGTGCCAATGTTTCATCTCCGGAGCTAGGGTTTTGCTCAATGAAAGAGCTAGGGTTCACTGAGCAAAATCCTAGCTTCGTAGATGGCACAATAACACCGTTTTCGGGGGTTGGAGGCATGCTGTGGGGGGGGGACCTAGCTGAAACCCGACATCCCAGATCCACTGGAATTGATGGATTCACGACCAAAGCCATGGTTTTTGTGTTGCGAGTATCTTGGTCCGACACCCCGGGGCCATTCGGGTACACATTGAGGATTTGCTCTGGGGGCACGGAACCCGAATCGACAAGTGGACTTGGGTTCCATCCACTCCTGGAGGTGAGTATGGCCATTACGGACATGTGCACATTGGCCACGCACACTCAAGAGCCTTCGGATGAGAAATGGCCCCCTTGAGCGGAATTGGCATGGCCTTCACTAAGCAAAACCCTAGCTCTGGAGATGGCACATTGGCACCGTTTCTGGGATTTCGAGGCACGCTGTGGGGAGTCCCCTAGCTGAAAACAGGCATCCCAAATCCATCAGAATCGACGGATTCACGATCGGAGCCACGGTTTGGGTGTTGTGGGTATCTTGGTCTAGCACCCCAGGGCCATTCGAGGACACTTTGAGGATTTGCTTCGGGGGCACGAAACCCAAACCAGCGAGCAGACTTGGATTCTGTCTGCTCCCACATGTGCATATTTCCATTGTGGACGTGTCTACGATGGCCACACATGCTCGAGGGCCTCCGGATGAGAAATGACCCTCTTGAGCGAATTTGGAATGGCCCTCACTGAGCAAAACCCTAGCTCCGGAGATGGCTCATTAGCACTATTTTTGGGTCTTCAAGGCATGGTGTGGGGGGTCCCCTAGCTGAAACCCGGCATCCCGAATCCACCGGAATTGACGGATTCACAAATGGAGCCATGGTTCGGTTGCTATAGGCATTCTAGTCGGGCACCTCAGGGCCATTCAATGACACTTTGAGGATTTTCCTCGGGTCCACGAAACCCAAACCGGTGAGCGGACTTGGATTCCATCGGCTCCCACAAGTCCATGTAGCCATTGTGGACCTCTCCACGGTGGCCACGCATGCCCGGGGGCCTCCAGACGAGAAATGGCCCCCTTGAGCAAGATTGACATGGCCTTCGCATTGGGATCAAATTTTAAAAATCGTCGACCGAGCACTTATGGCAAGCGTTCCCAGATGGAACCTCCCTTGACACATTTGCAAGACTCCCCAAAATCTAGTTTTTCTTCACGGTTGGAGTTCTATGCCCCTGGTAGGTATCTAGCAGGTGTCCCTGAAGGCCTTTTGAATATGAGACGGAACGAGCAATAGAATGAGGACCGTGGCTCCGATCAACAAACCATTGACTCCATTGGATTCAAGACGTCGGGATAGTGCTAGGGGTGCCCCTATCCTTCAATCCCATGGCCTGGGTGTCTCCTTGTAGGTCAATTTTGGAAACTAGGGTTTTGCTCAGTAAGGGAGTGTGCAAGTTTTGCACATTGGGGTCAAATTTGCAAAATCGTCAACTAGGAACCTAGGGCTAGCGTTCCCGGCTGGAACCTACCTGGACACACTTGCAGGACTCCCCGGAACCCGGTTTTGTTGCACGGTTAGAGTTCTATGCCCCCGGCAAGTATCCAACAGGTGTCCCTGAAGGCCTTTTGGATGCAAGACGGAACGAGCCATATAATGACGACCGTGGCTCCCGATCGAAAAACAGCTGACTCCGTTGGATTCAGAACGTCGTGATAGTACTAGGGGTGCCCCTGTCCTCCGGTCCCATGGCCCAGCTGTCATCTTGTACCTCCATTTTGGAAACTAGGGTTTTTCTCAATACGGGAGTGTGCAATTTTTTCACATTGGGGTCCACTTTGCAAAATCATCGACCGGGAACTTATGGTTAGTGTTCCTAGCTGGAACCTCCCTAGATACACTTGTAGGACTCCCCAGAACCTGGTTTTGTTGCACGATTGGAATTCTATGCCCCCGGCAGGTATCCAGTAGGTGTCCGTGAAGGCCTTTTGGATGCAAGACGGAACGAACCATAGAATGATGACCGTGGCTTGGATTGACAAACCATCAAAACCTTTGGATTCAGGACGTCGGGATAGTGCTATGGGTTCCCCTCTCCTTTGGTTCCATGGCCTAGGTGTCATCTTGTACGTCCATTTTTGAAACTAGGGTTTTGCTTAATACGGGAGTGTGCAATTTTTGCACATTGGGGTCAAATTTGTAAAATCGTCCACTGGGCACTTATTGTGATGATGATGATGATGGTGATGATGATGAAGATGTTGATGATGATGGTGATGGTGATGGTGATGAGGATGATTATGATAACGACGAAGAAGATGATGGTGTTGGAGATGTTGATGAGGAACCTAGAGATGACAATGATGATGGAGATGGTGACGATGATGAATATGGTGATGATGATGAAGATGTTGATGATGATGGTTATGGTGATGAAGATGATGATGATGATGACGAAGAAGATGTGATGATGGGGATGTTGATGAGGAAACTAGATACGACAATGATGATGATGGTGATGGTTATGGTGATGAAGATGATGATGAAGAAGAAGATGATGATGATGGAGATGTTGATGAGGAGAGTAGATATGACAATGATGATGAAGATGGTGATGATGATGCAGACGTTAATGATGATGGTGATGGTGATGAAGATGATGATGATGATGATGATGGTGAAGAAGATGATGATGATGATGATGAAGAAGATGATGATGATGGAGATGTTGATGAGGAACCTAGAGATGACAATGATGATGAAGATGTTGATGATGATGATGATGGTGATTATGATGAAGCCGTTGATGATGATGGTGATGGTGATGGTGATGAAGATGATGATGATGAAGAAGATGATGATGATGGAGATGTTGATGAGGAACCTAGAGATGACAATGATGATGAAGATGGTGATGGTGATGATGATGAAGATGTTGATGATGATGATGGTGATGATGATGATGAAGAAGAAGATGATGATGATGGATATGTTGATGAAGAACCTAGAGATGAAAATGATGATGAAGATGTTGATGATGATGATGATGGTGATGATGATGAAGACATTGATGATGATGGTGATGGTGATGAAGATGATGATGACAGAGAGGTTGAAAAGGAACTAATAACCAACATAATCAACATAATATAAGATTTTTTTGGGTTCGGGATATACCTCAAGTTACCCAAAGCATGAAAAAAGTTTGGGTGGGCACAAAACCAAGAGAACAAAATTTTTTGAAGAGGACATGTTGGGTGGGAGGTCGACCTCCAAAAACTCAAGCATTGACATGGGTGAGTTAGGTCTAAAGCCTCCCTCAAGGACATTTCCAACCATTGGGTGATAGTGATGAACATGTTAGTGCTACTCAATTAGATGATTAAGTATCTCAAGGCAATATGGAAGTTGTTGCATCACATGAACCACATACATATTCTCTGGAACTGATTCAAAGTGACACTATTGAATTGAATATGATTGAAGGTTGTCAAGTGGCAAGAAGCCTTAATGAACAAATGACATTGCAAAGCCAAAAACCCTAGGATGAATGGTTATCATAAGCCATGATGAATATGAATATGAATATTGTTACTAACGCTAATGAAAAAAGCCTAGGGTTTGAGGATCGAAATACCAAGATAGACATGTAGACTTGGATTCTATTAGTTGAGTTCTCTAGTGGTATACTTGTTTGTTGTGACAAACCCTTGTAATAGTGATCCTATCCCACTTGGAGTCCAAATACCCCCTATTGAGGGTACGTGTGGTGGTTCACAGATTCTAGGGCTAGATTAGGTTAATAGGGCTAGATTAGGTTTCTAGGATTCTAGATTAGTTTCCGAGGGTTAGATTAGTGTTTCTAGGGCTAGTTTAGGTTTCTAGGACTAGATTAGGTTTATAGTATTCTAGCCTAGTTTTCTAGTGTTAAATTAGTGTTTCTAGGGTTAGTTTAGCTTTCTAGGATTTCTAGGGCTAGATTATGTTTGTAGGGTTATATTAGTGCTTCTAGGGTTAATCATGCATGAATAAACAATCACATGGCTATAAATCATAACTTAATCATAAATCATACATCAAATAAACGATATAAGATAACGATATCAAATTCCTATATAACATGAATAGCATTAATCATGCATGAATAAATAATCACATGGCTATAAATCATAACTCAAACATCAAATGAATGATAAGATAACGATATCAAATAAAATATCTAACATTAATAACATTAATCATGCATGAATAAACAATCACATGGCTATACTATGTACCTCAATCAATTAGGCCTTCTGGATCCTCTCGGTTTTCTATTGTCTCGAACAACCTCTCATGCTCTACATGAGGTAGTAAGTAGTGTAGCTTGTTTGATGTCTCCGTTGACATTGTTTACAGTTGGATGTTTGTACCAACGATCAGGTGCATAAAGTGATACACCCTTGAACCTGGTCTACAATCCGTGTATGTGTAGCCATTGCTCTTTGGTCCATTTCCATCTACTATAAGATATTCCCCCTAAACAACCATCGATCCAGTCGGAAAGGTAATTCCTTCACTATCGGTTAATGATATGAGGAGGGTTTGCTTCACTTGGATGCATCGTGCCAACCAATAATTTGTCCCAATTGCACTGTCTGTTGGGGCAACACTGCGTAGATGTGTCCTACTAAAATGCATTTTACGGTCATATTCCAACAAGTAGTGGTGTGATAACTTGGATAATTACAAAAACAAGGAGGGAACCGGGATATGCCTGCATAAATGTTTACCTAGCTGTACATAATCATATATATGATCATATTCATTCTAAATAGAGGATGAACCTTCATCTAGCTGGATTGTTTCAACAACTACACGTGGATCCACTACAAGTGATACATGATCCCATTCATCAACCCAATCCATTGATTCGCACTCATCCCACTCACAACTGCTGCAAGACCCACAAAAGCAAGCAAGTTTTCACGTCCATATTTCAAATAAGGGGTTGTTTGAGCTTCGAACCGAATGCAATCCACTAGTGCCTTGCACAGGACTACAACTATAAGAACGCGATCGATCTATATCAATTACATGCCAGAAATTTCTGACAACATGTCCTCTACCTGTTGGTATATGTTGCTCCGTGGTTCGATCTGACATTTTTCCAGAGCACCATTGAACTATGGATTCTGCATTCCTAATATGAGGGTCTCTCATGAACCTCATCTCCTCCCTTCGTAGGGAAGTTTGAGACATGCTTCCATCCCCGTCGTGCTCTCCCTTTCCATGCCCAGTCTCAAAATAGTTCCATACATGCAGCAAATCATAAGTCTTGTGCAAAATACTCAACCACTGGAATACATGTGCATTTTTTAATTGGCCTACAAAACCATCTAACCATATCCAATGATGATCCATCTATATACCTCTCTCCTTTAGCTGATCATAGAAAATTTTGAAGCAATGTTGCACATAATGCAGGTCGTGGCACCTGTTATCACTGATGTAGAAGTTGGTCTCTTTCAATATTATCCTCATGTCATTGTTGCTCTCTGACTCATGCCTATACGTGATATGGACCATTATGCTAACTTGGTCTGAATGGTAGTATTGACTTTGAATCTCATTCTGTGGCTGTAGGGTGTAGTTTTCAGCAAAGTCCACAACCAATAATATTGTGCCATTGGGAAAGGTGTCCTTGCACTGTCTGTACTATTCATCCTGCCATCATGCTACATGGACATGTTGTACATACTGCTCGGTCTTTTGGTTGAATTCCTTCACAAAATCACAAATTTGTACCTGGTGCCACAAAACCAAGGGCATTAATACAATGCGACATTTGCACTCTAAATGTATATGTATAAATTCAACATGTACATTATGAAAGTATTCAAACTTAGATTACCTGTGACTTCACCAATGCAATTTTTTTGCTTTCCTTCAAACTATCTACTTGATATGTTATGTACTTGAAGTTCTGCATTTCTACTGACATCCTCCCAAATTCGTGCGCCTCAGTTGCATGGATGCAGCGGCTCAATAATGAAAATCCACTGCAACTGGTTCATGTCCCATATAAACATGATCTTTTATAATATTTTTGTCCATCGGATCTTGGACACATTAGGCTATGTATAAATTCTCTAGATGCATTCGGTGGTTGTAGCAATGGAAAATCCTGCACAATGTTAGGATGCAAATCACAAAATATATGTCTATATGTATCATAATAGTACGCAAATTCTACATGGTATCTACAACAACATGTATTGCGATCAATACAAATTCTAACATACCAGGGTTTGCATTTTTCAAAGGACCTTTGGCCCAAGTTCAATTGTGTGTGCTCATTCTTGAACCTCTCATAGAGTTCTATTTGTGTCGTGTCAAGGAAGTGCTTGACATGGGGTTCACCCCCCCAACACCTTTTCACAACTTTAAAACATCTCTTTGATTCGATGATGGTCTAGTGTTATCATGCCAAAACATTTGCACTAGTTCTTTAATAGCATCAATGAGCTTCATGTCTGAATGAGGTAACCTACCAACAAAGGCCCAACAATCTTTTTGGCTAGGGGTCTCAAGTTTTTCTCTAATGGAAGAATACTTTTCAAGAGTCTTTCGATCTACTTTAAATATTTTACATGTGAGTGATAGTAGGTGACGTTGCCTTGTGGATTTGTCTACAATCAATTCTGATAGTACACGATGGGACGCATTAAAATATTTTGTACGAGAAGTTTTTCCAATCAAATTAAATGCAGATTGTAGATTTCTAACAACATGATTGTTGGCCTCTGAACTTTTAACTACCTTTATGCCCAAAATTCTCCTAACATGAGCTAGACAATGTGATTTTAACAAAGCAAGAAACAATTGACATTTTACTGCATCGGTTTTGGATTCAAAAAAATCTTTGATTATTTTGCTACAATGGAAATCAATAGTGCATTTGGGAATCTTACCTTCAAGTCCTGAAAATGAACTTTCATCCACATGAATACGTCTGGGAGTTCTTCATCGCCTGCTTGATAGTCGAGGCAAGGGAGTCGGCAAGGAAGTACGAGTCTTGTCAATGGTTTGTTGTGGCCCTTCGTTCACAAATTGGTCTTACAAGGGAGCGTGTTCGCCATGTGTGTGCTCTTCTTGGGGAGGTTTCCAATTAAGAACTTGTTCAACATCCATCCCTTCATACTTGACATCATGCAAGATTTGATTGACTTCAACCACTTCGTCATTGCTTGTTGATGGATCTAAGGCACTAACATTTTGATTTCTATGGTTTTCCATGTACAACCTAGCATTTTATCTTATCTCATGGGCCTTTTCAGGGAGAAGCTCCTTCCTTCTAGAATTTCTTTTATTATTACGTCTGTTGCCCATATTCAATGCGTTTAAAAAAAAAAAAAAATATCACCCCTGCAAGAATGAACAACAAATAAGATATTAAAACTTAATGTGCATGATTATTAAAGCTCGATGTAGCAATTGATTATGTACAACAACATCTAGTGAGAATGTTTTCATATAATCTTAAAAGAATTCCCTACATATAACTACAACAACACCTCTAGGAACTCAGTAGGATGGTATTGGATGGTGGTATGGGATGATAGTAGGAGCAAATTCCCTACAAGGGATAATCTCCTACTCACTTCATTTTCATGTTATGGATGAGGGAAAATAGCCCCAAAAGACTAAGAGTTTTCGATTCTTTAGGTGTTTGTGTGAGTTGTTGTAGTGAAACCATGATGAATTCAACAAATGTTTGTCTACTAGATGGAGGAATGTGATTATGAAATGTTATTGGTGGTGATGCAAGTAATTTTTTTTTATTATCTTCATGAAAGGTTGAAAGCATTGCTTGGTGCATGTTGTAGTTTTTTTTTGGTAAGATGTTTTTATTGTCTATGTTGAATATTAAGAAGACTAAAATAGATATATCATACAATTCATGAGGAAAAACCAAACTAGATGCCATTCAAACAAGTGAATGAAGACTAAAATACATTTAACAAGATAAAATTGTCACCATAGCTCAAGGATTATGCTTGCTCTTTGCTTCAAATGTAAAATTCTCTTCTGATGTGTCCACTATATGTAAGAAGAGTTCATGTGTGTCCAAGTAGCATGAGAATTCAATCCAAGGAGTCAAATAGAGTCCAACTGTTGTGTATTCACTCAAATGATCCAAATAGAGCCCAAGAGGTGTCTATTCAATACAAAGAGCCAAATAGAGCCCCAAATGTTGTGTATTCTATCCAAATGGTCAAGGAAGCACCAAATGGTGTATGAATTCAATATAAAATGTAAATGCTTGTCGGACTGTGCGTGTAAACAATGAAAAAAATGTGATGAATCAGGGAAAAAATGCGGGAGAAGAGCACAGGTGATTTTATAAATTTCATGTTCAGCAGGGATGTGCACGCGCCAGGAAGCGCTTGCATGCCAGGAGCGCGTGCGCGCCGCTAGCACGTGCACATCCCTACTGAACATTGTATAGTTCGGTGGGTGACGTTCACTCCAATTATTACCCAACAAATCTAAGTGTGTCGGTTTATTCCTAGAACCCCTCCCCCATAAAGGCCTTTAGGCCCTATTCTAACTCATCATCCCTAAGTGCATTTAAGTGCTTCTACGTGTTTAGGGGTTTTTGGGTTAGGGTTATAAGGATTGTAGATTAAGAGTTAAAGGTTATAGGGATTAAAAGCAAGTTATGGGGTTAAATGTCATCATCATCTTCATCTTCATCAACATCATCTAAATAGTCTTCATCATCATATGGAGCTTGTCTAATTTTGGATATGAGGATATAAGATGATGATGGACATGTTGATGATGTTGAAGATGTTGATCATGATGGTGATGATGTTGATGAAAATGATGATGATGATGATGGACATGTTGATGATGATGAAGATGTTGATCATGATGATGATCATGATGGTGATGATGTTGATGAAAATGATGATGATGATGATGAAGAAGATGATGATGAGGAAGGGGGGGATGACAATGATGATGGATATGTTGATGATGATGATGGTGATGGTGATGATGGTGATGATGGTGATGATGATGCAAGGAGGGTTTGATGATGAGGAGGAGGGTATTCATCTTCAGCACCATCATCATCTTCATCATCATTGTCATCTCCCCCTTCCTCATCAACAACTCCATCATCATCATCATCATCATCTTCATCAAAATCACCATCCTCCTCATCATCATCATCGTCCTCCTCTTCATCATCATTGTCATCTCCGTGATGATGATGATGATGATTATGATGATGATGATGATGATGATGTAGATGTTGATGAGGAAGGGGGATATGAGGACGATGATGATGACGATGCGAGGAGGGTTTGATGATGATGGGGGAGAGGAGGACGATGATGATGATGGGGGAGAGGAGGACGATGATGATGATGATTAAGATGATGATCATCATCATAATCATCATGATCATCATCTTCATCATCATCATCATCATTATCATCACCACCATCATCATCATCATCCTCATCATCACCATCACCATCACCATCACGATGGTGATGCAGATGATGATGATGATGGTGAAGATGATGATGATGATGGAGATGTTGATGAGGACGGGGGAGATGACAATGATGAGGAGGAGGAGAACAATGATGATGATGATGATGCGAGGATGATGATAATAATGGTGATGATGAAGAGGAGGATGATGACAATGATGACGAGGATGATGTTGATGAGGATAATGATGATGATGGTGATGATGATGACATGATGATGATGATGATGATGATGATCATCATCATCATCATCATCATCTTCATCACCATCATCCTCGTCATCATTGTCATCATCCTCCTCTTCATCATCCTCATCACCATCATCACCATCATCATCATCATCATCATCACCATCACCATCACCATCACCATCACCATCACCATCACGATGGTGATGCAGATGATGATGATGATGGAGAAGTTAATGAGGAAGGGGGAGATGACAATGATGATGAGGAGGAGAACGATGATGATGATGATGATGATGATGATGATGATGAGGGTGAGGATGATGATGATGATGACGATGATGAAGAGGAGGATGGTGAGGATGATGACGAGGATGTTGGTGACGAGGATGATGACGATGATGGTGATGATGATGACATGATGATGATGATGATGATGGTGAGGATGATGGTGATGATGGTGATGATGATGAAAATGATGACGATGGTGGTGATGGTGATGATGATGAAGATGTTGATGATGATGATGATGGTGATGCAGATGATGATGATGGTGAAGATGATGGTGATGATGGAGATGTTGATGAGGAAGGGGGAGATGACAATGAATATGAGGAGGATGATGCAGATGAGGATGATGATGGTGAAGATGATGATGATGATGGAGGTGTTGATGAGGAAGGGGGAGATGAAAATGATGATGAGGAGGAGGAGGACGATGATGATGATGATGAGGACGATGATGATGATGAGGATGATGATGATGAAGATGTTGATGATGATGACGATGGTGATGAAGATGATGATGATGATGAATACGATGAGGATGATGGTGATGACGATGGTGATGATGATGATGAGGATGATGGTGATGATGATGAAGATGATGATGATAATCATCATCATCATTTTCATCACCATCATCCTCATCGTCCTCCTCTTCATCATTCTCATCACCATCATCATCGTCGTCATCATCATCATCATCACCATCACCATCACCATCATGATGGTGATGCTGATGATGATAATGATGGTGAAGATGATGATGATGATGATGATGGAGATGTTGATGAGGAAGGGGGAGATGACAATGATGATGAGGAGGAGAACGATGATGATGAGGAGGAGGAGGAGGATGATGATGGTGAGGATGATGATGATGATGGTGATGATGAAGAGGAGGATGATGACGAGGATGATGGTGATGAGGATGATGTTGATGATGGTGATGATGAAGACATGATGTTGATGATGATGGTGATGAGGATGATGGTGATAATGATTAAGATGATGACAATGGTGGTGATGGTGATGATGATGAAGATGTTGATGATGATGACGATGACGATGACGATGGTGATGCAAATGATGATGATGATGATGGAGATGTTGATGAGGAAGGGGGAGATGACAATGATGATCAAGAGGAGAATGATGATGATGAAGATGAGGATGATGATGATGATGGTGAGGATGATGATGATGATGGTGATGATGAAGAGGATGATGATGATGATGTTAATGAGGATGATGATGGTGATGGTGATAATGATGATGATGAAGATGTTGATGATGATGACGATGGTGATGAAGATGATGAAGATGATGATGATGATGGAGATGTTGATGAGGAAGGGGGAGATGACAATGATGATGAAGAGGAGGACGATGATGATGAGGAGGATGATGGTGTTGATGATGAAGATGAGGATGTTGATGATGATGATCATCATCATCATATTCATCACCATCATCATCCTCATCACCATCATCCTCATCCTCATCATCATCATCATCATCACCATCACCAACACCATCACCATCACGATGATGATGATGATGATGGAGATGTTGATGAGGAAGGGGGAGATGACAATAATGATGAAGAGGAGGATGATGATGATGATGAGGATGATGGTGATGATGATGAAGATCATAATCATCATCGTGGTCATCATATTCATCATCATAACCGTCATCATCATCATAATCGTCATCATCATCATCATCATCATAATCGTCATCATCATCATCATCTTCATAATCATCATCATCATCATCCTCATCACCATCATCCTCTTTATCATCATCATCACCATCATCCTCTTTATCATCATCATCATCATCACCATCACCATCACCATCACGATGGTGATGCAGATGATGATGATGATGATGAAGATGATGATGATGATGATGATGATGGAGATGTTGATGAGGAGGGGGGAGATGAAAATGATGATGAAGAGGAGAACGATGATGATGATGATGAGGATAAGGCTAATGATGGTGATGATGAAAAGGAAGACGATGATGATGAGAATGAGGATGATGGTGATGAGGATGATGGTGATGAGGATGATGATGATAATGGTGATGGTGATGAGGATGAGGATGAGGATGATGGTGATGATGGTGATGAGGATGATGGCGATGAGGATGATGGTGATGATTATGAATATCATCATCATCATCATCATCTTCATCACCATCGTCATCATCATCAACATCTTCATCATCATCATCATCGTCATCATCCTCATCATCCTCTTCATCATCACAATAATCATCATCATCCTCACCATCATCATCATCATCATCATCCTCATCATCGTTCTCCTCTTCATCATCATTTTCATCTACGCCTTCCTCATCAACATCTCCATCATCATCATCATCATCTGCATCACCGTCGTCATCATCATCAACATCTTCATCATCATCACCATCATCATTATCATCATCATCATCCTCATCACCATCATCATCATCATCATTATCACCATAATCATCATCATCACCATCATCATCCTCATCCTCATCCTCATTCTCATCGTCCTCCTCTTCATCATCATTTTCATCTCCCACTTCCTCATCAACATCTCCATCATCATCATCTTGTTCATCATCAAATTGAACTGAGGAGATTCGAACAGGTGACCTATGTCTAGTCCCAAGGCCACCACCTTCAAGCTTGAAGTGCAGCTGACAATGGACGACACAAGTGTAGTTTATTACCACCCTATTATTTTTTCGCTACAAATTATATGTTTTCTTTAATTTCATTTGTCAACTTTACGTATCCCTTTGTATGTTTTCTTTAATATCGTTTGTCAACTTTATGTATCCCCTTGACAAAGGAAATTAAACAACACATGTGCGCATCTACGCGTGCGCGCTCTTAGACAGACGTGTGTGAAACTATGCGTGCTCGTATTTGTGTGCACGTGTCTCTATATTCAAATTGTTTTTGGCGCCCTTGCAAGCTTGGAATTTGCTTCGTATTGCCAAACCTTGAGGCTCGGTCTGATTTATGGCAGAACACATCAAATGTTGTAACTTCGTGTTTTTCACACCTAGTTCCACATATGCTCCACTGGTGCACTGCAGATGAAATTGCACACACTTGTGGATCTCTATGTGTAGATTCTAACTATATATTTTTTGAATAGATTTGTTGTTGGTTTTCTATTTTTAATTCATTTTTAACTGCAATCATGTCAAATTTGTAAAAAACATAGGTCGTTTATTTGGCCTATAACTTTTGATTGTCTTACCTATTTCGAGAATGGAAAAGAACTTGCATAAGAGTACAAGAATACCTACAAGATAAAAAAAGAGGTTTTTATTATTATTTTCAGGCCATGATATGGTGGACCAACACTCTACCATGTCGTTTTAAGGCTTCACTGACTTTCGTAATTTAAAAAAAATATCAAATTAACTTTTAAAATTTTGGAAAAATAGCCCCGCACTAGATTCGTCTGTTGCTTACGCTTCTAGATATTTTTTTCTTCATAAATTGACAATTTACATAACAAACAGGTGGCTGAACTAAAACATGTGCATTATGTTTTAGAGAAAAAATAACATACCAATATTAAAATAATGACATTTTGGGGTGGTTATACCATGTTTCCATAAATAAAAGTTATATATTCCAGAAAGTTATCCGTTATTCTACATTTCATCTTCTTACACCTAATTTAAAAAAGTTTTGTAGGTACCTATAATAATTCATTTTAATGATAATATTAATGTTTTTCTAGCATGTCATTGCAACTAATGTGTCATAATTGGGTATCATTAGCTTGCACCAGCCCTTACACCAACTATTATTGAATGAATTACATATCATTACGCGATAATTTCGAGGAGATCCTAACTTACGAGTCTCCGGATATGCCCCCTATATATGGTTTAAAATTTGATACGAAATTCACCATTATGCGGAATGCAACCAGCTCATGCCCACCATGAATTTCTGTAATGCCCGCCTTAACACTTATGTTTGATTTTGGTTATTTTGGACTTATGATTGATTAGATTATTTGAGACCTACGACTGATTGACTATTTGAGGACACTGGTTTGAAGTGACCCGGAGTTATAAAACTTGGACCATGAACGATTGCTTTAAACTTTATATGTGAAATGAAAATGGTTAGAAAAATGATGAATTGTTCATACTCGACTAACTGAGAAAATGAAAATGATGAATATTGGAATTATTGAAGTGAAAAATAATGATTTGTTCATACTCGACTGACTAAGAAAATGAAAATGATGGATGTTGAAATGTTTATTAGCGCAGTGCTACTAATATGCGTTTGAGTGTGTGTGCAGTGGCAGGTAAGTTGATTTACCGACTGACCCACAATGGAAATATCGAGGTCGTAAGAACAGAAAGAACACTTAGGGGTACGACGACTGATTGTCGACCCTAAACTAGTAATCTATGCACGGGTGAAGCCGTTTCAGCTCACCCAGGGAAGCGTATTCCGTACAGGCAAGACCATAACGATTTGGTCACGTACGATGAGTTGAGGGGCGTGCAATAAGGAGAGCCTTATCCCTCAACATCTCTTAGTCTCCAAGGAGCATAGTTGAGAGATCGCAGTAACGACTCCCGATCGCTACGTAGTACTCCCCATAAGAAGAAAGAAAGATACTGTCCGAAGGGCCCGCCGAAGAGGTACCTAGACGAAAGAAGAATGGAAAAAGAAAACCACTCATACATACATAATTAAATGATATACATGTGGAAGTTTTAGAGAATTTAATAATAAACTATTCAATATTTTATTATTATTATTATCATGATGTCGTGCTGGCCATGAGACATGGGATTGAAAGCTTTGGTGGACCATAACCCACAGTTGTAATTATTTTTTGTTTGTTTGTCGAAATATTTTGATTTCCGTAAAAGTTGTGTCGATTCAGGTCCCCATATGTCACTGACCACTAAGGGACAAGATAACAATCATGACAGTCCTCGTGATTGCCCCGAATCTTTGCTTTTGACCGACGTCTGCCGATCCGTCCTGCTATTATGGTTGAGAAAGGAATTTGAAAAATTAGAAAAGTTAATGTTCTCTTCTTTTATAAATTAATGGGAATATATATTAGAATTATTTCAAAAAGAAAATATTTTTTTTAAATGGAATAAATAATTATTTTAAATATTTCCTTATTACTATAAAAGAAAAAGAAAAGACTGTAGGTAGAATAAATGATTATTTGAATAAACTATTTTATTTAAAATTAAAAGAATATATATATATGGATATATAAATTAATCTTTTAATCTCTCAAAAATAAAAATAAAAATCACATGTTATTTCATTAAAAGAAACAAACCCTGTTATAAAGTTTTTATTATTTAAAAGAATTTGAATAGTTAAAAACAACTAGTTACTAAAAGATATTGAGAAAACTAGTTGAGAATCAAAAGAGAAGTAGAACTCTCCTACACCTAACTCCCACTCATCTAGGGAATTAGGTACACCTTGAAGACATTGAGACACATGTATTTGAGAATATTGTTAATTAAAATATTAAATTAAATTAAATAATGTGCATGGACAGACACATGGCACATAAGCTTTTCCTATATAAAGAGAGAGGAGAAAGAGAGAGAGATCTCTTGCTCCGTAATGCTAGATGGTCATCATAATCTCGGATTATGTTATGATCCTTGGAGTTGGGATTAGCCAGAACAAGGATTGGTAGATCCTTACGGGAGGCTATTTGTGTGTGTTCTTATGACCCCATTAGCTCGGGGGTTTGGGGTGAAGAAGAGTAACCCCGATACGGTAGGGAGGTCAACCGAGGGGTCACTCGGTACTTCGTCAGGAGATTGTATTGGAGCGTGCGGAAACCACTTTGAGGACTCCATCGATTTGCTGGACCGACCGTCGAAAACAGGTTTGAAGTTAGTTTTTTATTTTATTCATTTTGCTAAATAGTTTTGAGAATGAATAAATCTAAGTATATTGCTTTATATATATTGACATTCATGTACTATAATAGATAGAGCTAGGTTTGTGACTTCTATATTTCCTTCTAACAAAAATCGTACTGCAAGTCTGTTTATTTTTTGGGACCCCGGGATGGGGATCCCTACATTTGGTATCAGAGCCGGTCGAGCCTTGAGGGCACCGGACTCATATTTTTTTTTAAGGGTTTGTCGGTGATCATTGTGAACGACAATGGGATTGGAACTGCGATACTCGTGGAAATACACCTACGACGGGAACCACTATTCCAACAAGTTTTTATTGGCTAAATACTTTCTATTCATTTTTGTGTTATTGGAAATTATAGATCTTTGACCTATGTCTTGTTTAGAATATGCTTGATGTACTTTCGAATTGTATAGACATTTAAGTTACTGTTTTATTCCTCATGAAAAAGTTAGAATTCAAATATATATATATATATACATTATATATATAGATCTGGAAATTCAGGGGAAATTTTCTCCATGTCACCAAATATCTGAAATTTCATATACTTCTAGCAGTATAATATCATATAGAAAAAGAAATATTTTGGAATAAAATCAGATCTATGCAGTGGACATTCTTTTTTGTGTATTATTTTTAAAACCTTTGTTTTACATACCATCGCGATCTGGAAAGAACTAGTGTAACTCTGTTATTGCCTGGTTTATTTATCTTTGTGATCTGAAAGAAAAGTCATAATTATCTATTAAATAAACTAGATCTAATTCTTTTATAACTCTCTTGATTAAACAAGATATATTTCTTGAATACAACTCTGTCAAATAGATCGAATTCATAATTATGATGAATACTAATTCTCTGCTTAAAAAAAAAAAAAACTAATCAATTTGTAATAGATCCGAACTGATATGATTAGAATAAATTCTACTTTGCATAATCTGCAGTTAACACTCAATGATCAATAATCTGCAGTTCACTTCAGATCGAATAGTTAACCTCCCTGTCTTATATTCCTTTAGAGATTGATGTATCATTCAATACAGATCGACTAGTTGACCTAGATCTGCCGCACCTTCGGATGCTTGTTTTACGGTGTTGAATTCTCCGTATCTTGTTCCCAGCCCCGTTTATAGAATCGAGTTGGATTTAGTCATGAAGTAGATCACCCAATGCCGGTGTAACCAGAAGTATTACTGTGGGCGGAAGAACTCGGATATACGGTTATGACCCAGCTTCCACTTAATATCCTTCCCATTAATGCAACGGAAGGATTGAAGAATACCTCGCCCATCATTCGAGTAGTCTGCCCAGATTCTAGCATTGACATTATCTGAAGAGCGTATAAACTTCAGTAAGAGCAACCCGATCGCCGATTTCTGGAAAGTAAGAGAAATTGTCAATAACACGTTTGTTACAAGCTGGAAAGGGACATTCCAAAAATTGAACTCGGGACCTCTCGCACCCTAAGCGAGAGTGATTGTGTTATAACCTTCTGGAACCAGCTCCCTTCCATCGTTTAGGCTGGAACTTCAAATTATTGGATGACGCCAAGTGTGAAGTGGTCCTCTCTGTAGTTGGCGGACTGATTGATATGATTATAGAACTCAATCCTCATTCTTTATTTCGTCATTACTGTCAGTAAGTCCTGAGCTACCAACTATCAACAAGGTAACCCTCGCGGACTGCTGGTCTCCTGCCGATGGTCGGTTACCCACTTCTACAAGGAACTAATAGTTCGATCTTCATGGTCCTCTTAACTACACAACGACTAGCTGTTGCTTTCGGGAGAAATATCTGTATGTATTTTAAGTTATGAACTCAGTTGGTAGGGAATATCAAAATGGTTTGATGTAATGATTATGTAACATTTGGTTATGCTTTAAAAAGTGTTAAATTAAACTTAAACTTGGAACATCCTCTTTTAAGATTGAAATGGCAGGATCACGATAACTCTATGAAGGGAACGGAAAGCCCAAACTGTTGTTGATGTTGAAGCACGTGTTCCTTTCGCATCATGATTTTGCCTCTCTCCGAAATTGTCAAATCAGAGATTGATCAAATCATGAATTCCATAAGCTGACAAAAACTATTAAAAGGAAAAATTCACACTGGTCATGGGTGGAAGGAAAAAAAAAAAAATGAACAGAAAAGTCAAGTAGGAAGAGAGAAGTTGAGGTTGAAATTGATGGTGGAAGATCCATATCACAACTAGACTGGTGAGATGGTTAATGGACTTTGAGCGATGCGATGGAAAACCCGAGTGGGTTTCAAGTGATATGGTGTCGGGATTTCATTTGATATCGGCATCAAGGAAAGTTTTGGAAAATATTCTTATGCAAGTTCTGATGGGGATTAGACCGGTTGCATAAGCCCCATGTGATTTGACGTAGGCTTAATTCAAAGAGATAAATAAAAGAAGTGTTGAGGTTCAATGAGTGTTAGTCATATAAACACATGTGACTTGGAGCAAGATTAGTTTTGGGCGTTGGTGTAATAAAAATAACTGATAGGAGAAGTTACAAAGGAGGAAGATCGTTATAAGTAGTGGAACCGGATGTCAAGGAAGGGAGAAGGAGCTAAAATATCCTTATATAGGGGTGAGGAGATATTCTTTCCCCGCATCATGCCTTCAACGAATAATGTGAACTGGTTATTTGTTTGGTACTTTTTATGTCATCTATCTAAACTCATAAATCATGAAATTGACCCTTTTTCTTGGGGCCATCCACCATAATCACGGGATGGTTATTACCCTCCTCAACTGACCTGAATTTCATTACTAAATCTCATAAGTTAGGTGTTAAAATCCAATTGTAATCGTTTGCATTTAATTAACTGGTTAGAAAATAACCACAACACTTACAACCACTTCAAGCTGCGCGTAAGGGAAACCTTCTTAAACCAAATTATAATAACTATTAATCACCATCATTGGATCGGCAATTGACTGCTACCTGTACGAAGAGAAGCTCTCCATCACCTCTCCAAAAACATTTACCTTACTTCAGTGGTAACTGGACTCGGTCGCACCAAGACCTGATCTATCCCCGATTGCTCAGAGTTATCATGAGAGCAATTCTCAGATAGTGGAGTTGATGAGACGATGCAGCTCTCCTCGCCGACGTCGTGGGTGATTTAGATCTGGTTAGGTAACTGGAGTAATGTAGCTGTTCAATTACCGGTGGGCATTCATAGCTTTGATTACGAATATAGTATGGTTAACGGAGCTGGAGAAATAGTTATTGTCATTTAATTATGATATGTAAACTGGATTGAGGTGACATGAGTACAAGGTAAATAAATGTGTTGCATAGGGGAGAGTTGTCTATAGTTGAACAGGGACCAGTAGTTGACATAGTACTGGTCCCACATAACCACCATATATTGACACAAATAAACCCATAAATTAAACACACACATTCCATATTAAGTGCAGAAAATATTTAAATTATGTCAAAAAATTGCCCATTAATTGACTGGGCCAATAGCTGTCAATAAATAGTCTTTATATGACAAACTGTACAAAACATCTTGTCCCAACAAAGTACAGATCTGCTCAAATTTCCAGAAGTACATAAACAGCTAAATAAACCAACTCGTTTTTGCCACCTACTACAAGGTACCTATCAAAGGAGGACCCACGAATATCTAATGGAGCCTAAATATCCCAACATTCATTGAAACCTGTTCAAACATTCATTGATACCTGTTCAAGCAGCAGAAAAGATAGTGTCAGCCATAACTGCAAGATTGTTCAACATTCCAACCCACTGTGTTCAATAAATGACACCTACCCATTAAATGCACCCATTAAACAGATGGAAGCACATAGATCATGAAACAGATGAAAGCACAGGGATCCACAATGACAAGCTCCCAACCATTGGATCACTTTCAAATCAATCCACAACACACATTGAAATTTGAGAGATTGCAATCCATGTGCAACCTTCTTACCAACCCAATTCAATAGCAAACAACTATAAATGAACCACAACCCCTATGAAGATGCATTTCATAAATTCGACCTGCAGAGTGTGTGCACAGTTGCATTTCAGAAATTTGAACAACAGAGTGTGTGCATAGTGGAGGCATACCATCAGAAGTGTGTGCACAATGGAGGCATACCAGCAGAACTGTGTGCACAGTAGATTCAGGTAACTGTTACTGTGATTTATGTTTCTGTTTATGTTATTTCCAGTTATGTTATTCATGTTATTTCCAGTTATGTTATTCATGTTATTTCCAGTTATGTATGTTTCTGTTATTCATATTATTTATGTTATTTATGTTTCCAGTTATGTTTCTGTTTCTGTTATTTACATTTCTGTTATAATCAACTTCCAGTTTCTTCTACATAACCAGCCTCCCTTCTAAATGTGCAGGTTGTTGTAGGCATGGCAAGAGTCAGCAATGCAAGGAGAACAAGTTGTCGACTGAGTAGGGGTGCCCAGCTACGCTGCACATCATCGGATGAGGAGAGGCCCAATCATACAAATGCCAACAATGCTCCCAGCAATGTTGTTGAGAATGACAATGTGGTGGAAGAGGACATTGTTGTCCCACCACCAACCACATAGTCACTTCCAACCATAGTTCAAGGAACAAGTTCAGTCACCAAAATCAGTGCAATAAGAGGTTGGACAAAAGAAGACATGCTAGCTGCTATTGATGATATAGAGTTCAATGGATATTCCATTCGTGCTGCTGCTAAAAAACATGGAGTTGCTACCTCTTCAGTACATTATTGGATAAATGGACTCACACATACAAAGCGCAAAGGGCCTGTTACAGTTATGAGTGAAGAGGAGGAGGCCGAGGTGGTTCAGTGGTGTAAGGAGATGGCTGAAATGGGACATGGGCTAGAGCTGATACAACTAAAATCCACAGTAGCTCAAATCTGTCAAGGGAGGCCAAACCCCTTCAAAGATGGGTTTCCTGGTAAGTCATGGTGGTTTGGGTTTAAAAAAAGGCATCCAGACCTTGTGTTGCGTACAGCTGAAGGCCTAGATAGAGACAGGGCTCTAAATCTACGGCCTGCAATTCTGACTAAGTTCTATGCCACACATTCTAGTGCATATGAGAACCATCGGTATGCTCCAGACCATATATGGAACTGTGATGAAACAGGTTTACAGGAAGGAAGGAACTGTGGCATGCGTGTAATTGCCAAGAGAGGGAGTCGTAATGTGCCAAAGATTTTGCCTAGGAGCAGGGAGTGGATCACTATTCTATGTTGTGTCAATGCAATTGGTGCTTCAATCCCAGGATTTTATCTATTTAAAGGTAAAACTCAACTCAAAAACTATATACAGAATTGTGAACCAGGTGCATGCATGGCTGCACATCCCCATGCTTGGATGACCAAAGAACTCTTTTTGAATTGGCTTGCTCACTTTGCTGCATCTATACCAGGCGGTGTCTCACCTGTAAATAGACACCCGCTGGTTTTAGATGGTCATGGAAGCCACATTGCTGTGCAAACAATCGAGGAGGCTAACAATTTGGGCATCGACCTGTTGACACTGCCTGCTCATACCACTCACAGATTGCAACCCCTAGATGTCAGTGTGTTCAGGCCATTCAAGAACTATTTCAGGGGTGAGCGAGCTTCGTGGATGGCACAGAATCCAGGGGTGGAGGTAAAAAGGTTTGAGCTAGCCGAGCTTGCAAGTAAAGCCTTTAAAAGGGCTCTCACACCTTCGAATATCAAGGCTGGGTTTAGGAGGACTGGAATATGGCCACTGAATTCCGAGGCTCTCATGCATGATACTAGTTGTAGCCTGGGATTTGATCTGAATGGTCAGGAAGAAGGGGATGTCCAAGCACATGTTGCTGGCCAAGAAGATGTGGAGGTAGAGGAAGATGTTGCTGCTGCTGATCATATGATATCCCTCTCTCAAGGAGAACCATACTGTGGTGATGAAGAAGAACAGGTAAGTGAAACATAGTATAACAATGAACCAATTGACAGTAACATGGAGGTACATACACCAACTGAGACAGCTACAAATTCTGCTTCTAATCTTCTTAATGTCTCTATGCAAGAAACAGTTGCAACTTCTGCTTCTGTTCATGTCAATGAAAACGTTGACCATGCACCAGGAAGCAGCAATGGAGAATTGACTTTGACAAGCCAGGTTACCCCACAATCATGGCTAGTAGAAGCCATGATGAATTTGGACAAAAATATTGTGTCAAGGACAAATGAAGAAAGCATGAACATGCCTTCACAGCCCAGAGAATTGGAAGAAGAAATTGTTCATTATTTTGTGGACAATGGAAACTTGGTAGAAGATAGTGTCCACAACGAGGTTCCAGCTGAAGAGGACAATATGGTTCAACTAGAGCAGGAGAACATTGACCCAAATATTGAGAGGCAAGAGTCAAGCAAGGAGCAGCAAGTGTCAAAGAAGAGCCAGTTGCTTGGTCGGTTTCTAAAGCTACCAGTAGAGAGAGTGTTAGCAAAAAGAAGGCAATTTACAGCAGACAATCTTCGTCTATGCCGAAGTTCACAGTTACTCACCTCAGAGGACTATATAAAACTATTGGTTGAGTCTGAGCATAGGAAACTTGAACTCCAGGATTTAAAGCAGAAAAAGAGGGACTTAGCTAAAGAAAGGAAGGCTGCAAGGATTGCTGCAGCAGAAATTCGAGCACAGGAGAGGCTTGACAGAGAGAAAGAAAGACAAGAAAAGGCTCATCAAAAACAAATGGCAAGGCATGAAAAGGAATTGAGAAAGGCTCAACAATTGCTTCAAAAAGAACAAGGGGTGGCAAAAAGTTCTGCCATTGATGCAAACATAGTGGAGGGGAGTAGGATGATGCCAAACACATTGGAACATCTTGCAGATAATACTCCATGTTTCCAAGACCTCCTAAACATCCAAGTCCCCCGCTATCAACAAGTGTGCATGCCCACTTTATTCCCTCCTACCAGTGCAGGTGTCAGACAGATGTATGATTATCGGGGGGCTCAACCCAATGCAGGGGTTAGTAGCACAAGTGTGCACTGTGGCTACTCAATTCCTCCATGGCTGCAAGAAGCAAATTGGATAACATATGGAGGCAACCAGCCACAACCTAATTAGCCATTGTTAGGTATGCCAACCAACCTGGCTCAAGCAGGAAACTCAACAATATTGGGAAGTGAAGATCTTGGACGACATCAAGCATAGGAGTGTCATATAGGGATGCCAAAGTTTTTGTTGTGACCACATTGCATTGTGGATTTTGTAATCACTGGGTCTAACTACTGCAACATGGCCATTTTGTATACAATCCTATACATTTTTGGGTACAATCCTAGGTCATATCGTTCCCTGATGTTTGCGGCATTGTAATCAGGGGTTTATCATAAGGTTTAATATACAATTTCATCATTTCAAGAGCAAGCTGTAATGTACTCTGATTAAACATTTCATTAACATTTTTTAGGGATTATGAATTTATTTTGTTGTTGGTTTATGTTGCAATTTATGTTTGGGCTGAATTATTGAAGGTTCTAGGGTTTATTCACCTACAACCCAAAAAACTTATTGTCATCACTACCATTATGAAAGACCAACACATACACACCAAAATGATTAATCATCATTATTGATGGAATCAAAATATCTTCTACAACCAAACAAACATTGTTGTATTTCTATATAAGGGAGGGATGCCAGTTGTTGGACACCCCACGTGGCTCCCTCCCCCATGCCATGCTGGAGAGTCGACACGAACGCAGCCCGGGCCCAGATGGCACCGCCACCTATCGTGGTGGGTGGTATAATTAAAGCGGCCTCTATGGCACGTTTTTTCCCGCTTTTTCGGCGCTTTTCCCATGACCTCTCCTTCCTCCCGTGTATTGTTGATCGGACCCTGTCTGTGAACGCTCCGCCACCCCACTTCCTGTTCACGCCCGCTCTAGTTCTGCACCACCCCCACTCTGGTTGCAGTAGTATGGGCTGAATTACTGAAGGTTCTAGGGTTTATGCTGCAGCAGGGTCCATGGCTTATGTTGCAGTAGTATGGGATTACAACCATATGCCCAACAATTGCAATCATAGATTGTTGCTGGTTTATGTTGCAATCATAGTTTGGCCTGAATTATCTATCTTCTATGGTGTATGTTGCAACCGGGTTTGTAATTTTTTTAGTGTTTATGAATTTAGTTTGTTGTTTGTTAATGTTGCAATCATAGTTTCGGCCGAATTCTTGAAGGCTCTATGGTTAATGTTGCAGCAGTGTTTATAATTTTATTGGGGTTTCTTATCGCTGCTAGGGTTGGAATTTCATTTCAAAACGTAAGAAAAATTTAGGGTGTTCCTGCTCACGGCAGTGGCGTTGGCTATTCCTGCTCCTGGCGGGGGCGTTTATGAATTCTATGAATTATTGAAGGCTCTATGGTTAATGTTTATGAATTCTAGGGTTTATGCTGCAGCAGGGTCCATGGTTTATGTTGCAGTCATTTCGGCTGAATTACAACCATATGCCCAAAATTCAAATGGAGATAGAAGAATCCCAAGACCACTATAATAGCTTCATCCTAGATGATATCGTGGGATATGGTTTATGTTGCAGCAGGGTCTAAGGTTTATTGAAGTTTCATAGTTTGGGCTGAATTATTGAAGGTTCTATGGTTTATGGTGCAGTTGGTTCTATGGTTTACAACTCTTGACCCCTATATTTTCCTTAAACTAGCAGTTAGGAATGGGGTTGAACCATTACATGGGTGTGATACCCATCCATTCGATGCTAACTGTACTGCAACATGGACCATATTTCTCTCCTATTATTAATAATGCCCAATATTTCAAGTTAATAGGAAAAAGTAAAAACTGCATCATACAACAGCAGATAAGATGCAGCAGATCACTTCATGTTATTAGGTAAAAGTAAAAACTGCATCATACACTTATAATTTAACAATAGCATGCAACTTGTAAACTGCATTAACAACAACAGATCATAAGGTGGAGCAGATCGCTTGTAAAATGCATCAACAATAGCCAATTTGGCAAACTTGTTGATATCAACAACTGAATTATGGGTATTCTTCCAATTAGATGAGACAATGGAGAAGTCATTGTTGTCAACTGCCATCCATCCCCTGTATGATGCAGTTTTGCCTTTTAACTATTACCATTCCAAGATATACAAGAGAAGGAAATTTAATTATAAGATTCCCGAGTTTATAACTTCCCTTCTATCATCAAATGATTTTGTTTTCTATTATTGGTACATATTAATAGTCTAAGTGTCAACATCTTTTATAAGTGTCAACAAATAATCAAGTTTGTTACCAAAATTCGTTCTACCGGTTTATAAGTTAAATGCTAAACTTGATTAAATTCATACCAATAAAAGTCACTTATCTAAATCTATTTTATACATCTTGAATTCGTATATACATTAGCAACAAGAATTTATGCTTTCAGCCATAAAATATTTGCAATTCATTCAACCCTATTAAAATCAGAGTAAAAAAATCATTATCATTCCAACATAAACCAGCAACAAACTAAAATCATAAACCCCAAAAAAATTACAAACCCTGCTACAACATAAAGCAGCATAGACCATAGAACCTTCAAAATTTCAGCCCAAACTATGATTGCAACATAAACCAAACAAATGCATTAGAGACTGTATGATGTATAGACTGTAGCGACCATAAACCAGCATCCCTAATCAGACCAACATAGACCAATTATAGACCAACATAAACTATGATTGCAACATCCCTAATCACTCAAATTAAATTCACTTAACTAATTCTCATTTTTTAATTAATATGATATTTTTTAAAATAATAATCACCTCCCAAATATTGTGAAACAAACTAACATGATCAAATTTGAACCCCGGTTTATGATTTACAACATTAACAACACTAACATTAACATTAACAGAAACAGAAACATTAACATAAACATAAACTATGATTGCAACATTAACATTAACAGAAACTATGATTGCAACATTAACAACACAAACATTAACAGAAACTATGATTGCAACATTAACAACACAACAAACTAAATTCATAAACCCTAAAACAATTACAAACCCGGCTGCAACATAAACCATAGAAGATAGAAAATTTAGGCCAAACTATGATTGCAACATAAACCAGCAACAAACTAAAATCATAAACCCCAAAAAAATTACAAACCCTGCTACAACATAAGGCAACATAAACCAGCAACAAACGAAATTCATAAACCCAAATAAAATTATAAACACTGCTGCAACAAATACATAAACCCTAAAAAACTTGCAAACCCTGCTGCAACACAGACCATAGAACCTGCTGCAACAAAAACCATAGAACCCTACTGCATTATAAACCATAGAGCCTTCAATAATTCAGTCGAAACAAATACATAAACCCTAAAAAATTTGCAAACCCTGCTGCAACACAGACCATAGAACCTGCTGCAACACAAACCATAGAACCCTACTGCATTATAAACCATAGAGCCTTCAATAATTCAGCCGAAACAAATACATAAACCCTAAAACATTTGCAAACCCTGCTGCAACACAGACCATAGAACCTGCTGCAACACAAACCATAGAACCCTACTGCATTATAAACCATAGAGCCTTCAATAATTCAGCCGAAACAAATACATAAACCCTAAAACATTTGCAAACCCTGCTGCAGCACAGACCATAGAACCTGCTGCAACACAAGCCATAGAACCCTACTGCATTATAAACCATAGAGCCTTCAATAATTCAGCCGAAACAAATACATAAACCCTAAAAAATTTGCAAACCCTGCTGCAACACAGACCATAGAACCTACTGCAACACAAACCATAGAACCCTACTGCATTATAAACCATAGAGCCTTCAATAATTCAGCCGAAACGCAACGCAATGTAAACCCTACTGCATAAACACAACGTAAACCACAAACGCAACATAAACCCTACTGCATTATAAACCATTCCTAAACCCTGCTGCAGCATAAACGAAATGCATTTCACCATTGCCACAAACGCAATTCACAATTCACCAAACCAATTCACCAACAGAAATGCACATATTCACAACCCAGAAAACCAGAATTTAACCTTTAAAAGCAGCAGAAATGGCCCACGAAATCCCCAGAAGGTTGAGAGTGTTGACAAACACTGATGCAGGGAATGGCTGGTAGGAAACCTACCACCGAAACCGAAGAAGCGTGAAGGGACGAGCCACCGCCGTGAGCAGGAACAGCCAACGCCACCGCCGTGAGCAGGAATAGCCAACGCCACCGCCGTGAGCAGGAACAACCAATGCAGGAACAGCCAACGCCACTACCGTGAGCAGGAACAACCAACGCAGGAACAGCCAACGCAGGAACAGCCAACGCCACTGCCGTGAGTAGGAACAGCCAACGCAGGAACAGCCAACGTCACCGCCGTGAGCAGGAACAGCCTGATGGAAGCCACCATCGCCACCAGCGAAACCATCCGAGCGGCAACCCAACAACACTACCAACGAACCGATGAAAACCTCCAACGGGGTCCGCCGCAGACAACTTCGAGGCCCTGTGGTGCGCTATGGGCATGGAGCGAACTTCAACGTCGGGAGACCTAGTGGACAGAACACACAGCAGCGGCGAACGCCATCCGTCGGGGGGTAACGCAACAAGCGTCCGCCGCAGAACGAGAGCACAGCAGGATACCGGCGGAACGAGAGCGCCCATGGTGCAGAAGCAGAGCGGGGGTGGTGCAGAACTAGAGCGGGCGTGAACAAGAAGTGGGGTGGCGGAGCGTTCACAGACAAGGCCCGAGCAACAATACACGGGAGGAAGGAGAGGTCATGGGAAAAGCGCCGAAAAAGCGGGAAAAAGCGTGCCATAAAGGACGCTTTAATTATAGCACCCACCACGACAGGTGGCGGTGCCATCTGGGCCCGGGCTGCGGTCATGTCGACTCTCCAGCGTGGCATGGGGGAGGGAGCCACATGGGGTGTCCAACAACTGGCATCCCTCCCTTATATGGTTATTTCCTTTTTAAAATTTCTTGTTAGAAACATATTCGTGAAGAGTGAATAAATATGGTTTATATAAGGTGTAAACTGGATGGTATATATATATATAGGATAAGTATGACAGTGATAATCTACTTTTAAAAAGAAAAGAAATTTGTCACATTAGGGTTACATCAATGATCCATTCGAAATGCATTGGAATAATAGGATAGACTCATGCACTTGTACCCAATTGAATTTGTACCAAAAAGTTAAGGATTTCATTGATATAACATCAAACCAATTGAACTAGACTTATATTTCTTTACATTCAATTAAAAAAAAAAAAAAAGATATGGTTGGGTTATGATTATAATTGTGTAAACTACATTCTAAATCCACACGTTGGGTTTAAAATTATTATCCATCGAGAAAAGAGTTTTCCAACTATGCCCTTATTATGAAAAGAGTTACAATATATGCATATTATGTCAATGAAAAACATATTTCCAATTAGATCAGTTAAGTTTTGAAAGAATTACGAATTATAAATTTATGGACTATAATTTAGGCATTGATCCATATTATAAGTATTTTGTTTATATTGAAAAGAATTGCATTCCATGAAAGGAGTGTATTTAAGGACTTTGGAAGGGAAGCACTTTTGAAATGGGAAATTGGAAATTAGGTTGTAAAATCATAAAATTTCTAGCTCTTTCAAGTATTATGAAAGTTTTTCACATTTCCCAAAATTTACAATGTTGGCGAGGATACGAATGGTGATAATTATCTTCTAAGCTAAGTTTATGACATACAATTGCTACGAAGATCGACGTAGAAAAATCAAAGTTGCGATTTTTGCTTCTTCTCCTTCGGCAAGGATACTCCCAGCTTCTCGAAGAGGTTAGAATTCTTCTTCTCTAAAAATTCTAGTATGAAAGATTGAATGATATTCAGAGTTCATATACTTTGATGATGGGTTATGCATCAAGAATTTTTTCGATTGGTTGTAAATGCTTATTTTCTGAAATCAAGGCGATGGCTTCGCAGGTATGCACTACTAGATTGTAATCATGCATTGAAATGTGAAAAGAGAGAAGTTAAACTTACCTGAATTATGGAATCTTAACTGTGCTTAAGTTAGGAAGAGAAAAAAAACCTTTAGACTTTGTTTATAAAAATCTGAGATGATACTTTTAGCTATACTAAGTAAATGGCACTTTAGGATTTAATTATACTTTGGATTATGAGAAGAGAGAGGTTGCATGTAAGACTAGTTCCGTAATGGTTAAGGAATGTATTGAAGAACAGAATTGGGAAAGGTAAATTCTTATTTTGAAATTCGGACATTGTTTTGAACATGTGATAGTTATACGTAATTATAGAAAAGGGAGAAGTTGGAATTGAATATTTTACCCCTTATGTTGAAATATGTCAGTGTTTTCAGTATTTTCATAAAAGATATACTTATAGTTATGTTGAATTGAAAGAATTTGTTGTAGACGATTTCAATCCTGGTTACAATTAGTGAGTCAAAAGAGAACTGTTGTGGGGATTACTACACTACGAGAGGTATGATTTAGTTATATTACCCATTTATGTGGCTTATACTTATATAAGGGTAGAAAAGAAGAAATGAAATTTTATTATCGATTGTGGATATATTGAAGAAATGAATGTGAAAAGGAAGTGAAAACTCATCGTGGAAGCACATGAGACTTAACTTCGGAACGAAGTTTTAATAAGAGGGGGTGTATGTAATGCTCGCCTCGGTACCTTAACTGTTTAGAATAATGAGGTACTAGTTTTGAAATGAACCGGCTAAGTGAAACACGAACCATTTGAATCTACTTTGAAAATGCTTGAACTATAGTTATCGAAACTATTACTTTACTTAATAAGTGAATGCTTGACTCATTGAGATAGGATGACTGAATGTTACATATGCTCGACTGGATGAGATAGAATGATGAATGATAGATATGATTTACTGCTTGAGAGAAAAGGTACTCGATTTACGACAGGAAGACAACTGGTACAATGAGGTAAGGGCCATGCTAGAACAGGAACATATGGAACTACCCAAGTATAAGGGTTATTCGTTGGAAAATGATGGATTGTTGAGATACAACAACCGTATTTATATACTAGAAAACAATGAACTCAGGAACCTAGTCCTAGAAGAAGCTCACCAAGCTGTTTATAGAGCACATCCTGGCGTGAAGAAGATGAATGCAGACCTTTATCCTTTATTCTTCTGGCATGGCATGAAGAGAGATGTGGTAAAATTTGTCACCAGATGCATGGAGTGTCACCTAGTCAAAGCTGAGCACAGTCATTCCATCGGACTACTCCAGCCTCATGCCATTCCCGAATCAAAATGGGATATCATCTCCATGGATTTTATTATGGGATTACCTTTGACCCGCAAGAGGCATGATACCATCTTTGTGGTAGTAGACACTCTCACGAAGAGTGCACATTTTATACCCATAAAGAACACTTATCAGGCCCCAGAGATTGCTAGAGTGTTCATTGATGAGATTGTACAACTGCACGGAGTGCCAAGGAAGATAATATCTAATCGGGGATTAGTATTCACTGGTAGATTTTGGACGAGCTTCCAAGAAGCTATGGGAACACGACTCAACTTCAACACTGCTTACCCTCTGGAGACTGACGGGCAGACTGAAAGAGTGAACCAGATACTAGAGGACATGCTGAGAATGTATGTGATGGATCAGCAGACCCGTTGGGAAGAGTTTTTTTACCTCTAGTGGAATTCGCTTATAACAACAGCTATTAGAGTTTGATACAGATGGCGCCATTCGATTTTTTGTATGGTCGACCCTGTCGAACACCCTTGAGCTGGGACAGACTAGAGGATAGGACTCTACCTAGACTTGAGGTGATTCAGGAGATGGAAGAATAGATGGCAGATATCCGTGCTCGACTGAAAGAAGCACAGGATCGACAAAACAGTTATGCCGATGCGCATAAACTCGATAGAGAATATTAGGTTGGAGATCGAGTATTTTTGCAAGTGAGACCACAAAAGAGTACTATCAGGTTTGGGAAGGGGACGAAGCTATCTCCTAGGTTCGTGGGACCCTTCAAAATATTGGAACGGATAGGATTGGTTGCCTACCATCTTGCATTACCATCATCATTGCATAGGATGCACAATGTTTTTCATGTATCAGCACTTAGACATTACATTTCTGATTCAGCACATATTATTGACATGAGTAACCTACAGATAACGAAGGAAGGGGCCGTGATAGCAGAGCCGATACGCATATTGGACCATCGAACATGGCAGCTTAGACACCATGTGATCGATCAGGTCAAGGTTCAGTGGGACAGCTATAGTCCAAGTTCTACAACCTAGGAAGACGGAACTGAGATGCGTTGAGACTTTCCTTATTTGTTTTGAACTTCAGGATGAATTTTTAATAAGAGGGGGTGTATGTAATGCCCACCTCAGCACTTATGTTTGATTTTGGTTATTTTGGACTTATGATTGATTAGATTATTTGAGACGTACGACTGATTGACTATTTGAGGACACTAGTTTGAAGTGACCCAGAGTTATAAAACTTGGACCATGAACGATTGCTTTAAACTTTATATATGAAATGAAAATGGTTAGAAAAATGATGAATTGTTCATACTCGACTGACTGAGAAAATGAAAATGAAGAATATTGGAATTACTAAAGTGAAAAATAATGATTTGTTCATACTCGACTGACTGAGAAAATGAAAATGATGAACATTGAAATGTTTATTAGTGCAGCGCTACTAATATGTGTTTGAGTGTGTGTGCAGTGGTAGGTAAGACGATTTACCAGTTGACCCACAATGGAAATATCGGGGTCGTAAGAATGGAAAGAACACTTAGGGGTACGACGACTGACTGTCGACCCTGAACTAGTAATCCACGCACGGGTGAAGTTGTTTCAGCTCACTCGGGGAAGCGTATGCCCTACAGGAAAGACCATAACGATTTGGTCATGTACGATGAGTTAAGGGGTGCGCAATAAGGAGAGCCTTATCCCTCAACATCCCTTAGTCTCCAAGGAATGTAGTTGAGAGATCGTGGTAACGACTCCCGATCGCTACGCAGTACTCCCCATAAGAAGAAAGAAAGATACTGTCGGAAGGGCCCGTCGAAGAGGTAGCTAGACGAAAGAAGAATGGAAAAAGAAAACTACTCATACATACATAATTAAATGATACACATGTGGAAGTTTTAGAGAATTTAATAATAAATTATTCAATATTCTATTATTATTATTATCATGATGTCGTGCTGGCCATGAGGCATGGGATTGAAAGCTTTGGTGGACCATAACCCACAGTTGTAATTATTTTTTGTTTGTTTGTCGGAATCTTTTGCTTTCCATAAAAGTTGTGTCGATTCGGGTCCCCATATGTCACTGACCACTAAGGGACGAGATAACAATCATGACAGTCCTCAAGATTGCCCCGAATCTTTGCTTTTGACCGACATCTGCCGATCCTTCCTGCTATTATGATTGAGAAAAAAATTTGAAAAATTAGAAAAGTTAATATTCTCTTCTTTTATAAATTAATGGGAATATATATTAGAATTATTTCAAAAAGAAAATATTTTTTTAAATGGAGTAAAGAATTATTTTAAATATTTCCTTATTACTATAAAAGAAAAAGAAAAGATTGTAGATAGAATAAATAATTATTTGAATAAAGTATTTTATTTAAAATTAAAAGAATATATATATATATATATATATTGATATATATATTAATCTTTTAATCTCTCAAAAATAAAAAAATAAAATCAAATGCTATTTCATTAAAAGAAACAAATCATGTTATAAAGTTTTTATTATTTAAAAGAATTTGAATAATTAAAAACAACTAGTTACTAAAAGATATTGAGAAAACTAATTGAGAATCAAAAGAGAAGTAGAACTCTCCTACACCTAACTCCCACTGATCTAGGGAATTAGGTACACCTTGAAGACATTGAGACACATGTATTTGAGAATATTGTTAATTAAAATATTAAATTAAATTAAATAATGTGCATGGACAGACACATGGCACAGGAGCTTTTCCTATATAAAGAGGGAGGAGAAAGAGAGAGGGGTCTCTTTCTCTTTAATGCTAGATGGTCATCATAATCTCGGATTATGTTATGATTCTTGGAGTTGGGATTAGCCGGAACGAGGATTGGGAGATCCTTTCGAGAGGCTATTTGTGTGTGTTCTTATGAACCCATTAGCTCGGGGGTTCGGGGTGAAGAAGAGTAACCCTGATACGGTAGGGAGGTCAACCGAGGGGTCACTCAGTAATTCATCAGGAGATTGGATTGGAGCGTGCGGAAACCACTTCGAGGACTCCATTGATTCGCTGGACCGATCGTCGAAAACAGGTTTGAAGTATTTTTTTTATTTTATTCATTTTGCTAAATCGTTTTGAGAATGAATAAATCTGAGTATATTGCTTTATATATATTGACATTCATGTACCACAATAGATAGAGCTATATCTGTGACTTCTATATTTCCTTATAACAAAAATCGTACTGCAAATCTATTTATTTTTTGGGACCCCGGGATGGGGATCCCTGCAATTTCAACCCACCATGTCTACACACATACCTTGTAGGATTTGTACTATCTTGCTAGCCTAAGGTATTGTTAATCATTATTTATCCTATCCTTACAAAGTGAAAACATGGCTTACTAGAATCAATCGTATATACTCACTTTAACTCAAGTAGCTAGAAATTCGTCATGCGTACTCATACTACTCCCTTCAATGATTTTGTAAAGGCACTCATTGAATTACTTCCCTTCATCTAGCCACCAATCATATTCTTGTTTCCTCCTTTATGAACCTTTATTGATTAAAACCTATTATATTTTAATTTCATTAGTAGTCATGGTTATTTCTTATTAAGTATACATTATCCGGGAATATATTATCATACAACCATCTCCCTTGGCTTATGAATACTGAAAACAATATTACTAGCTGGTGTATATGAAATGTGGTGACTTTAAAATTTCTAGGTCACTACTCTCAATTCTATTCTCTCCTCAACCAATACATCTTGGATTATAACAAGATAAAGGCCATCTATGTTTTCACCTAGACACATCATGATCCTTACCAACAATAGTATTACACAACCCACATAGGTTTACAATTTACTTTCCATGTGGTTCCCATTACATATAATCTATATATATTACTTTGTAATTATTGCCCTTAGAATTACCCATTCATAATATCTTCCTCTTTCCCAGTCATGCTTGTAACAATTTAGTTATAGATTATCCTTACATCATAATAACAACATGATCTCAAGCCCTTGTACATTTATATGGATCTCTTATGCATTTCCTTTTACCAAGCCTTCTTATTATGGAGAAGTTAAAATTTAGGGTGAACATGCCCCATGCTCTTTATTAGAGTAGAAACTAACTTAAGTTAATTCGTGAGACTTATCTTGTATTAGTTATATGGAAAATCTCCCTTCAAAAACCATCGAAAAGCATACTGATTTCCTCTTGTTAATATTTATCTTAACCACTAGTTCATTTACTAATAATGTGGTAGGAATAATTATTGTCATTATTTCAAAATTTCGACCATTCCTCAACATGATCAATAAAGTTCATGGATTTCTCAACAAGTCTAGTCATAGTCAATATAATTCAACTCAAGAGCCTCACCCTAATACATGATAAGTGGGGAATGACCCCCATGTCATACATCACACCATTTCTTATTCCATCAAATTCCTCCCTAGCTATAAATGTGTTTCATTACGTCTCCCAAAACCTTAATATAAATAAGACTGTACTTGAATGTTTAATAAGGATTTTAAATTTTTACTTCATACTTCGATCCCCCCCCAACTCTTTTTTTGTTTTGATGCTCGATCCTAAAATAGTTAAGTGAGGCTACACTTATCTAGCTCTATCTTGTTTGCAACACAACACACCACGAAGATGGGGGTCTATTTTGGGGGGTCCCGTGAGAAAATAACTCTGAGTTTTTCATGTTTTCCAACTTTGGGCAAATAAAAGTGATATTTTTGTTTGGAATTTCACTTTTCACTAAAACGAAAACTTTTAGAGAATTAAGTTAGCTTTCTATCCATATTTTTTTCAATTTTTTATATTGAGATTTGATATGTCGATTCGGCAAATGTTTGATAGTGTGTTCTTATAAAATGAGAGGACTACAAAATAGCCATGTTTTGTCGCAAACGTAAAATCATTGTTAAACTTGTTTTTTGCAAAACAAAAATATGCTACGAAAATCTACACACAATATACTATTGCATGACTGTAAGTTTGTAACCAATGGATCTATATACTAATTATTATATTGTTTTGAATTCTATCAATGGAGAAACCTTGTTGATTTTCAACATATTTTTTGTCGCAAAACGTTTCTCTCAACTTAATATAAAACTTAAAAATCTATGAATACCCTTTTGAAGTAAACATGCCAATTAACTACACCATAGTTATTTCAATTTTTTTGGTGGTGTATTTTTAAAGCTATGGATTTTTCATTTCACTGCATTTTGAAAGAGAAGAAACCAAACTCGACACATGTTAAGAAAAAAAATATTTAAAAATATCAGATCTCACCTATACACAACAAAATTTATATATTCAGAAAGTAGATTCAATAATGAAACTAATGGTATCAAGTTCAATAGTCGCAGGGGTTTTCTAAGGAGATTTTTTTTGCAAAGGGAATTTTTTTTACAAGGTATTTTTCTTCCTATTTCTTTCCGAGGGGGTACATTAAAAGAGTTTTTTTTCTAAGGCATTTTTGCAAAATGAGTTTTTATTCCAAGGTATTTTTGAAGTTCTTATTTCTTTGCAATGGATTTTTTTAAGGTGTTATTTTTTCAAAATTGTGCTTTTAAAGAGTTTTTATTCCAAAGTATTTTGTGCAAAGAAGTTTTTATTCCGAGTTGTTTTTTCAAAGGAGTTGTGTTTTTCCTTCTTATTTCTTTGAAAATGTTCTTTTCAAAGAGTTATTTTCCCAAGATATTTTTGCAAATGAGTTTATTTCTTTGAAAATGGTTTTTTCAAAGTATTTTTTTTTCTAGATATTTTTGCAAAAGAGGATTTTTTTACAAATTATTTTTCCAAGTGGTTTTTTCAGAAAATGTTTCTTTTCAAAGGGTGCACTTGCAGAGTTTTTATTCCTGGGTATTTTTGCAAATAAGTTTTTATTTCAAAGTATTTTTGCAAAGGAGATGGGGTTTTTTTCAAAGAGTTGTTCTCCCAAGTTATTTTTGTAAAAGAGTTATTTCTTTGCAAGGGTTTTTCCAAAGAAAAATTTTTCCTAGGTATTTTTTCAAACAAGTTTTTTTCCAGTGGTTTTACAAAGAAGATTTCTTTAGAAGGTGTTCTTATTCTTTTCCAATGGGTTTTTTTAAAGGTGATTTATTATCAATGAGTTCTTATTTCTTTCAAAGAAGGTTATTTTCAAAGGAAATTTCTTTCCAAGGATTTTTTCTTCAAAAGACTCTTACTAGATTTTGATAAGGTGAAGTAAATTTCAGTTCATGTGTTTGTAAATTTCGTAACTATTTTTAAATCTTAATTTTGTTTTTTTACTATAAAGTGATGATTATTTAATTTATCATTTATAGATTAAACAATCATGGGCAGTAAGAGAAACCGTCAAAGAAAATATGATCGTAAACGTGATGATGATGATGATAATAGAAAAAAAAAAACTTAAATATCATGCCAACAAATCAAGCCTTACAGAAACGCAAGCTACAATTATTGAAGATATAAATACAGTTTTACATGGTTATGTTGATGAAATGGAAATTGAAAATAGAGTATAAGAAGAACAAATTGAAGTTGAAGAGACTATTGTTGAACATGTAAATAGTGATTTACATACTAATGTCGATGAAGTCAATATTGAAGATCAAGTTCAAGAACCAGAAATTGGACCAGGTATGTATATATCATGTATTTTCCTAATTCATTTTTTATAATGAATTGTATTTTTTTATACATGTTAAATTAAATTTAACTTGATGTATAGGTACTTTCACCATTGATGATGAAATGTTAGAAAATATTGATTGCAACAAATATGGAAAAAAAATACCCATATATGCTGCACGATATCGGGCTCAAAAAATTTATGATAATGTTCTGAAGAATTATTCAATAATAGGGCAAGCACAAATTTTGAGATGTTTATTAGTGACCAAGAAGTTAGAAGATGCTACGTCATTATTGGGTATTCACAAGGGGACCAAAGAGTCGAAATTGAAACATAATGTGATAGAAAATATAGGTGATGCAATAAAAAAATTTGGAAAATCTAGGAAGAAAGATATCAATGCTGCACAAAGAGCAATTTATACAGCAATTGTTTCGGCTAGTACTAAACAAAAACGTTTGACAACACCACTAGCAAAAGAAGTTGGAACCTCAAGAAAGACATTATACAAACATAGCAAATTCAAAATGAAAATAGATGAAAATGATGAACTTGCTTGCTAGGCAGTTATTTGTAGACAGCCTTACAAAGATAGAATGGGAGCAGGTGTTAAAGATATTGTACGAGAATATTGGTTAACACATGCTCGAGTTTCACCAAATTCAGGAGATGTGATACGACAAATATTATCACGTGGAGTATATGAAAGTAGTCCAAAACATATAATGGATATGACACAAGTACAATTGTTCAATAAATTCAAGGAAAATCATCGTGGAATTAATGTGTCAATAACTACATTTGTGCAACAAAAACCATGGTATGTTAGACCTATTACTATACGTGACACATGTTGTTTCCGTTATCATGTGCAATTTCAATTATATTACGACACGTTTCTTGAATTTGGTAAAAACATTTGGATGAATTCACCACCTCCGCCCACAGTATGTGAATTCATATCCCAAAATCTATGTGAGAGAGATCATGATGAAGTATTTTATAATAAAAAATGTGTCAATGGAAGACATTATCATCGTTGTGGAAATATGGTCTTATTCCACAATAAATATCCTATCGGTAATGATCACTCGCCGTCAAATGTAATCGTTGATTGGAGAAGATATGAATACATCAATTATGCTACAAGTTCTATTGATGCACATTCCAAAAGAATTGATTTGCGAGAAGATAAAACAAGTGTGACATTTTCTCAAGAAATTTGAAAATGAAATTTATAAATACACCAAGCATTCACATAGAGCACGATGGCAAGACCTTCAATTCAAACAGTCTCATGAAATTTTTCCACCAGGAACAATTTTTTCAGTGGTTGATTTTTCAGAAAACTACACATTTGCTGCACAAAAAGAGATACAAAGTGAATACTATCATTCTGACCAAGTTTCGATATTTGTCCATGTTTTATATAGACATTTTCAACAGGATGTTGATAGCATTGAAAGCACGTATGACAATCGAGATGTGATTAAAGAATATCACTTTTATATCAACGATGATCATACACACGATACACATTTTATTCAGCATTGTATTGAAAGTATTTTCTACGATTCACTAAAAGGACATGACGTTAAATTCAATGAGCATTGGATATGGTCAGATGGATGTGAGGGACAATTTAAATCTTCGCGATCATTTAATTGGTTATGTCGACTTCATAAAGCATTGAACATTAAACATCGTTGAAATTTCTTTGAAATTGGACATGGAAAAGGTGAACATGATGGTGCAGGAGCATGCGTAAAAAGAGCACTTCGAAGATGGAAAATGAACCATTCTTCTGCACGATTTCATTCAGCTGCAGAGGTTGTCCAATGGTGTAAATCACATCTAAGCCATGATTATAATCAACAATCAAAAGATGTGCGCAGGTATGTACACGATTTTTTTAATTTATATTAATTGTCAATTTAAAAAAATGTACACTAACATCAAAATTTGTCATTTGTGTAGGTTTTTTGGCTTGTTGGGGTCCAAGATATAAATAGATCAATACCATACGACACTAGCACCATACATGGGACTAGAGATTTTCACTCTATTCAAACAAAAGCCTTCCAAAATGTGTATGCATTTGACAATAGAAAACAATCATGCTTTTGTCATATTTGCACTGAAAATGTTGAATCTACAGAAGTTTGTGAAAACATAACGAAAAACTACGTAAAACATTGAAAACACACAGAGATTAATCCTAAAGGAAAAATGCCACTAGCAAGCGTAGAAGAATTAGAATCAGAAGAAATAGCAATATCATCTGATGGCGATAGAATTTCAAATCTTGTTAGAGAAGGTAATGATCTTACAACTTTTTTGTCGATTGTTCATTCTTGTCCATCACCTTATACATGTATATTAGTCAATTTAATTGATTTAAAAATCCTAACATCAATTGTAATTTGCATAGGGGATGTTTTTGCTGTGATTGCACCTATAGAAAACAACGAAAATGTGAAGTATTATTTCATGCGATGCATTAAAGGAAAGATGAAGTTATTAGAAGACTACAATGACAACGGATATACATACGAGAGAGGATCCATCGTTTTAAAGGGCTATTTTTTTCAGCAGACCCATATGACTGAAAATTATGTCTACTTTCAGGATTATGAACCTGATGTTATATTTTGTCAATATAGTCATTTAGTATGTGCATCTCAAATAAAATTGGTTCAAGTTCCATTGAAAAAACAATTAAAAAATAAAAAATGGAAACTGTCCAAATATGACCATGAACGGATAATTGAGGACGGCATTCCATTGCGATGTTTTTAACTATATCAAAAATTAATAGATCGATGTTTTTGTCCATGTCATTGCCAAATGTTGTGTAAAATATATGTTTTTCTTTCAATTATGTCTATGATCTTGAAAGGGAACTAGAATATAAGAGTTTAAATGATCATATTCTAGTATGTTGAAATGAATTCAAAAATTATTCGGTAATGAATTCTTTAATGTGTAATTTCGTTTTAATTCTGTATAAAATACTTTATTCGAGTCCCCATATGTCTATTAGACCACTTAAGGGATGAGATAATGGATGTGGCTGTCCCCACTCTCTGCCCCGAATCTTTACTTTAAAATATCACTTGTGTAAGTTCACATAACTGAAATCATGGCAAATGGAGACAACGATCATTTGATTTTTAATCACAAGCAAGGATTCCAGGATTGTGAAGCTTATGCTAAATTAGAGGAATGATTATTTACAACAAATTGATGAAAATTCATCAAATTGTTGTCTGAAATCATTGCTCTAATTTAGCACAAGCTTCACAATACTGTAATCTTTGCTTATGATTAAAAAACAAAAAATCGTTAAATCTCCATTTGTCATGATTTCAGCCGCATAAAATGTAACTGAACATTGAAAATATGAATCATTAGTTAAAAATTGAAAATATGAATCAGTTATACAAATTTCAATTTATCATTTATATAAAATTCAACTTTTATGTTGAAACCAAAATTCTATATATCAAACAAACATTCTTTCTTAACATTCCTAACATTAGATTGCACCTATCAAAACTTCATAACATTCATATTTGTATCAAAACTTTCTAGCATTCAAAGATAACAGTCATTCTTAACATTCAATCTTAACATTCATTCATTCTTAAAATTCCTATAAAAACCTAACATTCATTCATTCTTAAAATTCCTATAAAAACTTAGATTGCAAATTCATAAACATTAAATTGCACCTATCAAGACTTAATAATATTCTTAAACTTCCTAACATTCATATTTCTATCAAAACTTCCTAGCATTCTTATTTACATATCCAACACTGAAAATATTTTACATCCTAACAAACTCATAGATTTTACATCTTGACATCCATTCATCCTTAACTTCCTAACATTTTAAACATTCATCCTAACAAAACTCATATATTTTACACCCTAACTCATTCATCCTTAAAACTTCCTAACATTTTTAACATTCATTCTTAACATTCCTTACTCCTAACTTTAGATTGCACCTATCAAAACTTCCTAACATTCATTCACAAACACTTCTTCACATGCTTAACATTCAAACTTTAAATTGCACCTAAATCAAAACTTCCTAACATTTGTTCATTTTTAACTTCCTAACATTTTTAACATTCAACACTTCCTAAAACTTCCTAACATTGATTTTTAACATTTTAAACATTCTTGGCCCTTAACATTCATTCTTAACATTCCTTACTCCTTACTTTAGATTACACATATCAACACTTCCTAACATTCATTCTTAATATTCAACACTTCCTAACATTCATTCTTATCATTCCTAACTTTATATTGCACCTATCATAACTTCTTTAACACTCGTTCTTAGGATTCAACACTTTCCTAACATTCATTCTTACCATAACATTCATTTTCAACATTCATTTTTAACATTCAACATTTCCTAACATTCATTCTTAATATTTCTTAACTTTATATTGCACCTGTCAAAACTTTCAAACATCAATTCTTAACATTCCATACATAAATTTAATAATACATACATTCATAAACATGCAAAAACATATTCTAAACCTTTATTACACCAAATATGATAAATAATTAACAAAAAAAAGTAGATCATTTAAAGCAAATACAGAATATATAAGTTCAATGTACATGTATATAATCCTCAAAAAACGTTCATGAACATGTGAGTTCAATGTACATATGTATAGTCCAAAAATAAATCTCCTCGATGTCCAAAACAACTACAATCTATATATCAACAAAAAAATAAGATGTCCACCACTATCATCCACCAGGGCCTCCCCTTGGACTCAACCCAGCCCGCAACATGTATAAAAGCAGATTATGAATATCATAAATGATTTAAACTAAATTCAAAAAATTAAAATATTAAACTTATATATCAAAGAACAATTCAATTATTAACAAAATTACATCAAATTCTTTAAATGCATGTCCACCACTATCCTCCACTAGAGTCTTCCCTTTGCCTCCAAAAGATTGAAGAGACCCAAGCTGCAACATGTATAAAATAAATTTATGAATCTCATAAATTACTTGAACAAATTTTAACTAAATCCAAAAAAATTAAAATATTAAACTTATATCAGAGATCAATTCAAGTGTGAACAAAATTACCTCCGTGCCAATATCCACTGCATTCAACAAAGAACCTATCTCTCTCCCTTAAAATTTAAATTGTGTTAATAAATAAAACATAGTGCAAACAAAAAAAAATTAAGCAATTAACTTAAAACTGAAACAAAAAAATTAAAAACATTAGCTCACAATAGATGGTAAATCATTTAAAAAGTTCGTATCTAAAGAAACATGCATGGATAAGTCAAATTAACAATAAGATGCATAGTTAAATTAAAATTCAACAAAAGGATAATATATCAAGTTCAAACATAATTATAAATATGCAAATAAAAAATATACCTCTCCAATATGCTCTACATTTTCACTAGTGGAAAGCCGAAAAGAATGTTCATTCATCATTCTGAAAAACTGCAACCAATAAACATTTACATAATGTACTTATTACTATATATCAAAAAAGACATAATATCATTCATATAATGTAACAAAAAGTTCAATTCAAAATGAATAAAATATTAAATAAATTGTCATATCATAATCAACAAACCTCTCCTAAACTCAATGTGTCATTGGATATAACATTTGACGCTATGTCACGAAAAACCTTGGCATAAGCCCTGAGATCTCCAATGCCCATTCCATCTACCTCATCATTCGTTTTGTAAACAAACTTTTGACGAATAGTGGCACAATCCCTCTCTCGAACCAATCCCACATCTACTCCAACTAATGTTGACAATAAACGATCGCAAAAAAAATCCCTTGCAGTTGTCCCAAGTTGGGATGTGGGCTCTATCTCTGATCTTAATGCCACAAGCTTGGGTGGGCAAGATATCTGGGGTGGAGGTCGAAGAGTTGTAGGGTCTTTAAGAGCACGTTTTTGATCATATATTTGACCATTTCCAACTCCATAAAATTCAAAATGAACATCAGTATAGTCTGGCTTCATATTTAAAAAAAACTCCGCATAAAAAAATCTAGCAAAATATTGAGAAACCTCATCGTTCCATGGAAACCGACCATAGGCTACGAGAAACCGATCATATAGTAGATGTGCAATATGAGGGTGCTTGAAATATTGCACTTTTAACATTTCTCGCTTTAGACCTTCTTTGAAGTTAAACATTGATTTGGCATGTTCTTTTGTCACTCTCTCCTTCACAACAACCCACTTGTCTGGACCCATCACTTGTGCCCTTCGTCTTCGCATCAAATCAATAAAACCATACATAGTTGGTCCGAGATTCTCATATGCCTGAATGAATTTTTGCAATGATCCCAAAACAATCTCCAAACTTTGTTTACTCTCTGGAGGGAGATCCATAGTAGATAAATCATTTTCCAACTTGCCATAGTGGGATCTACATCTTTCAAGAGTTATTTGATGATCACCACTTTCCCATGGAAGCTCCTCAGGTAAATCATATGGATACGTTGTAATGGGTGTACAACCCTCAGTCAGTTCAACATATTGCGTCCTGACTCGACCATCATCACCATGTGTAGAATGACGAGCCTCTTGGGAACCTTGCTCTACACTCTCATCCGTCTCCCTTGCTCGCTCTGCCTCCCTCTCTGTAGAATTAAAAGCATCTTCTAGACCATGCTTTGCTTCAAATAAAAACAAAGTTTTGTAGAAACATATACAAACTTTGCGTACACAAAAAAAAAAATTGTAGACATGTATTAAAAGATTGAATTTCATACCAAAAGAAGGTCGAGATCAGCGTTCTCCCACATAAGATAAAGGGGAATCATTTGTACCCCTATCGCCTTACCGATGATCAACTATGAACTATACAATAAACTTGAATCTTGAGGGGAAGTCGACAACCTCCTATTATCATTTGAAACACCAACTCCAAAAGAATGTGAAGACCTCCTATGCTTTCGCCTCGAAGACTCCTCTCTTTCCATTTGATATAATGTCTATACTTACACAAATATCCACTCATTACATATTCAAATTCTACATGTTAATTCTACAAATTCTAAGACCTAGCTACTAAAGAGACTAAGTTATTTAATAAGAACCTAGATATACCTAATATCATCTAATAGTTCTTAAAATGAGTATAGCTAATATTGTTGGATGTATGAGGAATTAATGTGCCAGTTTTCTAAATGTTTTTGATGTTTAAAATGAATGGAACCAATATAGTTAAATACTAAGTGAAGGTTACATTTCTTTGTCAAATAATGAGTTCATGAACATGTTAACTTTTAATTTAAATCTTAAATTAATATCTTAATTGATATTTTAACGGTGACGATTCCTAGTCTAAAAATCAAGACCATTGTTTTCCATCAATTGGATTCTCAATTCAAAATGCACAATCATAAGGCATGGCATTCTCAAAAGAGTGTCAACTTAGAGTGAACTCACTACTAGGTGTACAACTATCATTGGATCACTATTAATGTGGAAAAAATATTAGTGAATCTCATGTTTCCATATACTTGTGGCATGAACTCAATACTAGGTGGACTAATATCATTGCATCACTATTAATGTGCTAAAATTATTAATGAGTCTCATGTTTCCATATATCTGTGGAATAATACTCTAATGTTTTGATATCAATACCTCCTAACAAGGATTTCCTAAATACATAAGAATAATGTGTACACATGATGTTCATAAAACGTGTTGTTAGGTGCATAATACAATTGACTTTGTTGTTTTGGAAGGGCAGGGTTTTTTACAAGTTTTCTATGTAGTAGCTTTAGTTCTTTCCTATTACGTCTAAAGTAAAGTTTAGTCTTGTTTGTAGTTATGCATGAGCATGGTTTATCATATTTAACTAATATATTGATCTATGAACTCTGTCCATGTGAACAGAGTTCAACCAAAAAGCGAAACCTATACATAAACCAAAAATACCATTTGCAAATAGAATTTCAAATCTACTTTTATTTTTCCTTCTTATCACATAAGAAAAATCAATAGTTTAACAAGTTTAACCAACTATGTACTGTTTATATTTCTCTTTTTGGTCATAAAAAATGTTAAATTTTCAGAATTTACTTCAATCTAATCTAGGATCTTAACCGAGAGAAGAACATGTACAGCAAATCTACAACATAACAATCATGGACACAATAATGCAAGCACACAAGAGACACAGAGTTTACTTGGGGAAAACCATAAAGGTGAAAAACCCCAATAAATTCCTCAGAGATAGATAGAGCAATGATACAACCAGAATACAAGAGATAGTATTCTCCTAGTAGCAGAGCCTCCTCCTCCACAAGTGTGCCACTCTCCCAAGTGTGAGTGAGAGAATAGAATGTGTAAAATGAGAGAGACACACTCTCTATTTATACACTAACTTGACTTGACCTTTACTCAACTAGGTCAGCCTCAACTTAACCACTTAACATAATGCTGACTGGGCCGACACCCAATAGGGTGGTCTAATAACCCTTTGACCCACATGGCCGACCCCCAATAGGGTGGTCTAATAACCCTTCGACCTAGATGGATTATACAGGGCCAACTCCAACAAGGTGGTCTAATAACCCATAAAATATAAGTTACGACATTTACAATATAAATGACGACACTTCCATATAGAGGAATAATAAAATCTCTATAGGAATACAAACACTTATGTATAAAGGAATAATAACATCTCTATAGGAATACAATATACATATATGCGAAATACATTCCAAAGTTACATATACATCAACACTCCCTCTTAACTAGGAAGGTATTTATCGACATAGGTCTTCTAGCACAAGTCTTCTTCTCTGGATCATCGTCACTAGATAATCGTCATCGAGTCATCGTCATCGTCACTACTGCTGCTATCTTAATCAATCTCTGAATCTAATTGTCATAGGAAGTTCTACAGAGCCAGTCCTTTTTCATACTGGATGTAGGCCCACCACCTGCAGGTCTTCATCATCACTGGCCATACTGTGGAAACCTCAGGACTTATTATGTGCATCACAAAACCTAGCTGCAGCATCCTAGGCTATTATGAGGAGATAGTTCTACTTGTTGGATCTCCCAGGAGCACATTACATGTGACCCATCACAAAACCTGGCTGAAGCATCCCAGGCTGTTACGAGCACACATCTCTACCTGTCGGATCTCCCAGGAGCACATTACATGTGATCTCACCACAAAACCTGGCTGAAACATCTGAGGCCTTTTTCATCCTGTCCAGATCTCCCAAGAGAAAATTACATGTGGTCCACCACAAAACCTAGCTGAAGCATCTGAGGCCTTTTTCATCCTGTCCAGATCTCCTAGGAGCAAATTACATGTGGTCATGGCAAAACCTGGCTGAAGCATCTGAGGCCTTTTTCATCCTATCCAGATCTCCCAGGAGCAAATTACATGCCATAGGAAAAAACCTCGCAAGAGCATCTCAGGATGTTACGGGTACACAACTCTGACCTGAAGATCTCCCAGGGATAAATTACATGTCCTCCCAAAGCAATGTCTCGAAAGAGCATCCCAGGCTATTACAGTTACACAACTCCAACCTATAGGATCTCCCAGACATTCTCATTTGCACAACCCGATCCACGGCCACAAAGTATCATCCTGATACTCATCATACATCATCCTGATGTACACATGATCATCCTGATCATCATCACTGCAACATCCTGTTGCATGTCATTTGGAGCAACATCTTGAAGCTCGTTATCTATGATCATCCTGATCATACACTGCATCCACCTGATGCATACCAAGTATCTACCTGATACATATCATCATACATGATCTACCCGATCATACAATGTATCCACCTGATACATACACAAATACATGATCCACACAATGTATCCACCTGATACATATCAGCATACATGATCTCAGTATCCACCTGATACATATACAGATACATGGTCCAAGCATCCAACATGATGCATATATACATAAATGATCCAACTGATCATAACAAGCATCCAACATGATACAATGATCCAACTGATCATAACAAGCATCGTCCTCTTAATATCATCTCATCCTCCACGAAGCACAGCCCAGATGCACATCATCCAGCACTTACACCACCGACATGGGAGAACACATCTACCACCATTCGGGGAAGGCTCCAACCCTTACTTTTTCACCATGGGAGAACACATCTACCACCATGTGAAAAATGGCTCAGCAATTACATCACGACCAAGGGAGAACACATCAACCACGTCAAAAAAGCTCATGTGCATTTGCATCTTCCGGACTCATCACTTCCCTTTGGAAGGAACCTCGATCTGAAGTGCACCAAGCCTCTCTCTGAAGTACTCAAATAGCACTTTGGCGAACAGCTTGGTCAATACATCTGCAGACTGCTCATCTATCGCAACATAATCTGCTTCGGCTGTACTCAGTGCTACGCAAGACTGCTTCCTACTAAACCAATAGATCACACTTGATCCTTATCTGTAGAACTGCCTGCCCAATCTGAATCAACATAAACCTACAGGTTAAACTTTTGATTCGCATCATACTTGATCCCATAATCAACTATACCCTTCAGGTACCTCAGAATATGCTTTACAACAACCAGGTGAACACTCCTCGGATCCGTCAGGAACTGGCTCGATGTGTTCATCGCAAAGCAAATATCTAGTCTCGTGTTCGTCAGGTACATCAAGGACCCAATCATCTGACGATACATAGTGATATCAACCGGCTCAGATGAAGCATCACACAGAAGCTTCAGGTTCGATGCCATAGGTGTGGCCATAGCCTTGCAGTCCATCATCCCGAACCTCTTCAGGATCTCTACTGCATACTTCCCTTGTCCAAACAAGATTCTATCTACACTCTTCCTCACCTCCATGCCAAAAACAAATAGTGCATCACCCCCAAGTTCTTCAACTTGAACTCGGCAGCAAGCTTCTGCTGCATGTCGACAATCAATCTATCCTCACCTGTTAAAAACAGGTCATCCACATAGTAGTATCACTGGATTTCCTTCCTCAACCTTGTAGTAAAGGTTGGAATCCGCTTTATTCTTGGTAAAGCCCAAACTGGATAGAAAGTTGTCTATCCTACCATACCAAGTTCTGCACATATATGACTCCCTGTCATGTGTCTCAGAACCAAGTGGCTGCACCACATACACTTCTTCTTCAACTACACCATTCAAGAAAGTGTATCTTCCTCTTCATCACTACAACATGCTTGATCTTGTAGATCCTCTTGGAAGTCACTACAAACTCCCCTTCAGGTCTTGGGACTGCATCTCAAACATCTTTGTGATCGACTGGTACTCCTCGATCATGGCATTCTTCCCAGATCTTGGGAACTTCAATATCTTCAATATTTCCAATAGATAACTTTGTTGATGAACAAATGTTGTAGTCCTTCTTTTGTAGGTGATGGTATACAATCTTTCCTACACAACAAGTTAAATTGCATGATTTGAAAACATCTCATAGTTTTCAGAACAAATTCTTACACATAAAGAAATATGTCATACAGTCATGCAATTATCTTAGCCAATGCTTCAATACAACATTTATCCATATTCCGTAACTTTCTAGATGCCTTCCAATCTCTACCAGAACATTGTTAAGAGTGTGCACAACTCCTAACATGTCAGCAAAGAGGTTTCATTCTAGATAAGTAGCAATGGAATGTTGTACATTGCCATAGGCCACTTACCCATGTATATTAGTAGTATACTGTTCATCAATGCAACTATTCTAATATGCATAATACACAACCTAATTCTAGGAACATAAGCATATACATCATTGAATAACATTATGTAAGAAATGACAATTCAAATACTTATCTTTGTTTGGTTGCTGGGTGGACTCCCTCTGAATCTTTGCAACTCCATTCTGATGTGGATTGTGAGAAGTGGTCAACTCCCTCTGAATATTTGCATCCTTGCAGAAACTACTGAAGTGTGCTCCTTTGCTTTCTTGCAGGAACAACTGGAGTGTGCTCCCTCTTGATCTTTGCTTCCTGGATTACCTATCCTTGAACTTACATCCATCCTTAATCACTATGCAGGCTTATTAGTATCATCATTGTGTTATCCTTGAGGTCTCATACGTAATCACACATTTATTAGTATAATCTTAATACTATCAAAACACAATAATCTTAAACATGTATAGTCATGATCATTCACAGATAATAAACATTAGTATTCAAGGTTTCAGGGAAGTCTTCTTTTACTCACGCATATTCTTATTTGATCATAGGACTCTTCTGATTAGTTAAATCATCAATGCATAAACTTGTGATTACTCAAACCTATACCTTCATGATTCTTCTGGTTAATCATATCATCAATTATGGTAAGAAACATAATATGCATACAGCCATGACTATGCAAACTTATGACTTCATGAATAATCATTATCAACAACACAACAGTATAAGATTCTAACACAAGGTAGGATTCTAGCTTGATGTAGGAAAAACATACCTGGATTAGCATGCTAGCTAGTTATGTCTAACATACCCGCATAATGTCTTCTGGTTCTTTTCAGTGACTTGTGCTAGTAACCTGCATGTCTCATAGGTTAACCATTGTAGGACCAAGTTATACATACCTCGAAAGTAGATCTTCTATGTGATCCATGACAATGGATGAATCTTTGTCTTCATGTCACCGTGATCATATGTTCTTGAAGTAGAACATGATTTGTCTTTCTTGGTGTACCTTTTATGTTAGCGAACAACATAAACCTCATACAACATCACAATGCATTAGTACATTAATAAGTGTCAAAACCTTAATCAATGAATATCTTCTATTAAGGGGATACGACAAGTCTAGTAATTAATCAAGATTGTACTGTAATGATATGAAGACAAACATCTGATAAAATTAACCATGAAACATACCTGTGAGCCATACCTATCAAGATTGCTTGTAATCTTCTTATGAAAGGCCTTAGCCTCATATCCCTCTGAGACAGGAACTTCTTCACTTATGCAGGTGACCAATCCATCTTCTTCTAGGATTAACCCAATCCACTTGATTTGCAAGAACTAGACCTGGAGATGGATTAGGGTTTGTCAAGGAAACCCAAAAATTCAAACTTTGAATTTCAAACTTTCGAAAGGATAGAAATATGCGCCTTGATGAGTTGATCAAGTTGGTATATTAAGAATTTGAAAACTGCAAAGTTTCACCCCTCGAAATTGCCTTTTAGATTTCCGGATTCACTGGGGAGGACCCTAAATTAAGGTTCGAGTTTCGCGGAGCTTCGCCCAACCAAAATATTTGATTCAAAGCTCTAAGCTTCGATTTTTCTGACAAGCTTCCAGCCGTGGTCACAGATTTCCAAAATTCCAATTTTTGCAGAAGCCCTAATTTTCCATCTTTCCGATCAAAGTCCCGAGCTGGGGTTTGATCAAGCCCGGCATTTTCCCCAACAAAAAATTCTGATCTTGGTATCTAAATTTCGATTTTGATGGGTATCATCCATCTGTGGTCTCCGATTACAAAAATTCCAACTTTCTCCGAAGCCCTAAATTCTGGAAGCCATGAATGAAGGTGCTCAAAAATAATTTTGTTTTGACAGAAATATGTACCTGATTGTTTCTGGTGTAACTCCAAACTTTTCGACCCACATGGTTTGAAAATTTTTCTTGAGATAGCCTAACCTGTTATCTTTCCATCTCGACAGGTTTGACCTCAATTGAATTCTCTGAGAGAGATTTATACCAAGTGTCGCAACGTGACCTGTTTATGGGATAATATAGGAGAGCGAGCTTGTACGGTGTGCCACGTGTCACTGGTTCCACTTCGGCCTCTAAAAAATGTTTTTGCGATAGCCCAACCTGTTATCTTTCCATCCCGATAGGGCTGACCTCAATTGGATTCTCTGAGAGAGAGTTATGCCAAGTGTTGCAACGTGACTTGTTTATGGGATAATACAGGAGAGCGAACTTATACGGCGTGCCACATGTCACTGGTTCAACTTCGGATTTTGAAAAATTTTCTAGAGATAGTACAGTCTATGTACTACCTATAAATTTTTATGAAATTTCATTTGGAGCTTTCTAACCCAAGTTATGACTTTTTTCCGAAGGTCACCTGATTTTGACTCAGATCTGGAAGAGGCAGAAACTCTATATTGTACAAATCATAAATCACAAAGTACAACGAATTAGAGGTTGTCCTTTAGACACAAGGTACATGGGGATCTATTATTCGACCTGTAAAAGTTTTAGATCCGAAAACTTCGCCAAAATGGATTTATAGCGAAAATGCTACGATGACTGGGTTTTGCTATATCAAGCCCTAGCATCGTAAGTACAACAAGTGTCATACATGCCATATCATGCCTTCTTTTAGGCTAGCTCTGATACCATGTTAAATTTTCAGAATTTACTTCAATCTGATCTAGGATCTTAACTGAGAGAATAACATGTACAGCAAATCTATAGCATAACAATCATGGACACAATAATGCAAGGACACAAGAGACATAGAGTTTACCTGGGGAAAACCATAAAGGTGAAAAACCCTAATAACTTCCTCAGAGATAGATAGAGCAATGATACAACCAGAATACAAGAGATAGTCTTCTCCTAGCAGCAGAGCCTCCTCCTCCACAAGTGCACCACTCTCCGAAGTGTGAGTGAGAGAATAGAATGTGTAAAATGAGAGAGACACACTCTCTATTTATACACTAACTTGCCTTGATCTTTACTCAACTAGGTCGGCCTCAACTTAACCACTTAACATAATGCTGACTAGGCCGACACCCAATAGGGTGTTCTAATAACCCTTTGACCCACATGGACGACCCCAACAAGGTGGTCTAATAACCCATCAAGTATAAGTTACGACACTTACAATATAAATGACGACACTTCCATATAGAGGAATAATAAAATCTCTATATGAATACAAACACTTCCATATAGAGGAATAATAACATCTCTATAGGAATACAATATACATATATGTGAAATACATTCCGAAATTACATATACATCAAAAAAAAAATTAATAGTTAAATAAATTTAACTCAATAAGTTTAACTAGCTCAATACTATTTATATTTAAATAAGTTTCAGCATACGATTTGTAGAGGCTAGAGTTCATGAACTCTGCCCAAATTGGACAGAGTTCATGAACTTATAAAAACTAATAACTAATAACTTATAAAACCTATAAAAAAATAAACTAGGCACACCTATTTATAGCAGCCGAACAGGTAACCGTAGACCAACCCAACGAAGTTGAACACAGTAGATAGCCCACCAAAACCTACACAAAAACAAAACCAATTAAAACATAAAAAATAACAAAAAAATTTGAAAAACCCAAAGAAAAATTGACTGATTACCTATGAACATAACAATGAAAAGAAGGTGACGAACTCCAAATAGAAAGGTTGCAGCTCGAACGAACCTCCATGACAAAGAACCGGCCAGGTCCAACAGGTCGGAGCAAACCAGCAGGGAAAGCAAAGCAGAATCCAACCAGCCATGCCAACGAAGCATAGCCGAACAATCGGACGAAGCCAAACCAATAGACCAGCCCAACAACTTACACACATTAGAAAACATAAAAACAAACATTAGAAAACATAAAAGAAAACAGAAAAATAAAAAAAGCCTGCACACATTACAACTGCTTACCTAAGACGAACCACGTCGAGAAGGTAGCGATCTCCACATCGATAGGGTGTCATATCTCCACAAACCTCCACGTCAAACAACCGACATCCAACAAGCCACGTCGAACTAGATGGGTCAACAACGAGGGGCCAACAGGGCAGATTCTAACAAGCGGGGACAATGGGGCGACGGCTACAAGCGGGGACGAAAGGCGACATCTACAAACAAAGCAACAGGAGGGGGTCTGGAAGCTACTGGCAGGGAGACAAGTAGGGACCAACAGCCTGTAGAGGAGAAAATGACAAGTAAGATCCACGGCCGAGCTTTTATGCAGAACAATTATTCGGTCGAACAATTATTCGACCCAATAATTGTTCAGCCCAATAATTATTCGGCCGAATAATATTTCAGCCAAATAAACATAGAACCACAAGTCAAATTTACCGTCCAGCTAGGCATCGCATGCATTTCGAGGACACCATTAATTTTAATGGTTCATCGTTAAATGTTATTCAGCCGAATAATGGCTCACTTATTCGACCAAATAACCATATTTATTCGGCTGAATAAAGTAATTTATTCAGCCGAATAAATATGGTTATTCGGCTCAATAGCTTCCGCTATGTTTCTCGGGAGCTTGATTCTCACGGAAGTGTTACCCAACTTCGCATTTCCACCCATATAATGATGTTATTATTATTTTAAATACAATTATAAACATTAACATTAATATAGATGAACATTAAAACATTATTATCCCCCTTACTATTTAAACTCAATTAGTTAAAAACTTTTAAAATTAAAAAATAAATCCGGGTTTATTAAGGAATTAATTAAATTAATCCCTAAGGTACAACAAATTTAATTTAATTAATTGAATTGAATTAAGTAATAAAAAAACAAAAATAGTAATGAATTACATAATAAAATAAATTACAATAAAATATTTGAATGGTTGACTAGGATTGCATGAGGCCACATGGACTCACCACCTCCTCCCACAGCCTTGCTCCAAGTAAAATATTAAAAAAAATTGCTAAGCCCAAAAAAGGGTCAATCCCTCTGATGCATGTCAAGGATAATTTTAGGGGCGAAATTTATCCCATGGGCTATTTTTCCATGTGTTTTTCCAAAAAACGATTTGCCAATTTGCATTTTTTGAAGCCCCATTTTGCCCAATTTTGATGGGGTAAACTTTTTTCACTCTAAAAATTGCCAAATTATTATATAAACTATATAAAATCCATAGAAATTGAAATAATTTTAGAAAAATATCGCCAAATATTTTATAGTTGAGATTTTAAGAATTGGTAAGATTCGCCAAAGTTTATACATTTTTAAATAAGTATGGGTCCTTAAAATTATCCATGATGCACACCATTTCCTCTTTTAATATTGGGTGAGCTCGACTCTGCAACTCTGCCCCGAAGAGCAAGCTCTGCAACAAATCTGTGACTGGAGGAGGCAGGTAAGCCATGGTTTCTAAGCTGCAGTCGGATTATATGTTTTTTTTTTGTTTTGTTATTATTATATGTTTTTTTTTGTTTTTCTTTCTTTACCCTTGGAGTGGAAGCCTCTGCATGCCTCTCCCACTCTCTCACCTATGCGTGGCCTTATGCAATGGCTACTACATATCCCTCCCTTCTCCCTTCTTTCTGCGCGACCTGGGCGTTGAAGGAAGAGATTCCAAGTATAGAAACATTGTTATCTTTGGTGGGGTTGAGACTATTGTAGACTGGAGCATTGTCTCTTACTTAACCCATTGTCTGTTTTTCTTCCCGTGCACAACCTGGTAGTGGTTACCACAGAGTTTGTATGGTAGACATATCCTCCCCTTTAATTCAAGATCCTGGGACTTACATGTTTGGTAGTCCTTCTCGCTAACTCAACTGACTGGTTGATGCCAATCTATTCACATAGTGGAGAAATCCTTCTTTACCCCCTCCACAGACACAAGACTGCCTTTTACGAGATAACAGTAGGAGAATTTGTTGAAAATATATGTTTGTCTCTGTCCCAAGATTGTTTTTTTTTTCTTTGAGACCATTTGGATGATCATTGTATCTTTTTCTCCTCTAAGATTTTAGCGGCAAGGAAGAGTTCCAGGGTGCTCTAGATATGAACATGGACACTGCCCACATCTTGGTATAAACTTCTCATTCCATTCTACATAAAATCTATCTCTGATCACCTTTGTGATTTAGAATGGAAACATCTACAGGTATGAGCCTGACAGTATTGACTAGGCACTCTCAGACAATTCTACCATCTGCATCTGATGCATTGCCTTCATTTCCTACTGTAACAATCCCAATTTCAACTACAACTCCACCATCATCAGGGAAATCCTCCCTAAATCTCTTCTCTATATTTCAATCCCCATCACCTCTTCCAGCAAGGCTTCTTCATTGGATTCTTCATTCCATATATCCATGTCTTGATTCCCAAAGCCAAAAATGTGGGCATCTAGGATCTTGTTCAACAACTGGGTAAGAAATCTATTTGCTCTTGATGCAGTCAAAGTTGTGGCTCTTATAGACGATGAAACAACGAAAGGGGTGGGTGTTTTTTCCTACTCCGGTTCATCCATTTAATCCTGCCTGCCTTCCTTCTCCTCACACATATATGCATCTATCTAACTAATAGGATCCATTTTTTTTTTATTCATTTGTAATGTGGGCTGTCTAACACCAACATAAATTCTATATGATATGCAATTCTCTATTAAAAGGGGTGGCCGGGTCAATCAAATATATGTTTCCGTTGCACCAGTTTTATCTCTTCGAACTATGAGCTAAATATATTTACTTTCATTCAGGCCATGGTGGCATGGGAAAAGATGCTTCACGGTGCAGGAATCTATGTCCATGCAAACAGAGGTTCTATCATTGATCCCCAAAAGGTAAATACTCTAGGTTAGGATTTTATTTAGAACCCTTCTCACCTCAATGGAATCCTGGTCTTTGTATTACACATTACTTTGAGCATAATCTAAGTATTTTATAACCTTCTTGTGAATACCATTGAATTCCAGGTAAAAATGCAGGTGTTCCAAGACCTTTGGTGCATCATCAGAACTCTTAAAGGCCTATATATCTCCTTGGTTTTCCTGATGTAGGGAGATAATATCTCTAGATTCCTATGGATCTTTCCCTTAGTATTCCTTTTTAATATTATAGTGGCTCTTGTAGACAGGTCATCAAATCGCAAGAGTGACCCTTTAGAAGCAACCACATAAATTATTGAAGAGATTTTAAATGGAAAGGAATCTTCAGAGAATTTTCTTTTGGAGTTTTTTTTTTGTTTGTTTATATTTTGTTTTTAAAATATTAAGGCTTATAGATTTCTTATAAGAACCTCTGAAATATATCTCATCGAACTTCACCTTCTTTAATTTTACTAGTGATGAAGGAGGTATAGGTGTAGCGACCCTCATCTCTCCCCAACTAGTTCTTTTGTTTTGGATTGGGGCAAAGACCCCACATAAATATTAGTTTGGAGTATTATTAATCTCAATGGAAGCATGCTCGACTTATATAATATTGACACAACCAATGATGTAGAAGAAAGGGATCAGGGGATTTTCCTTCATAAATGTAGAATATTTTTATATTTTTTTAATTTGTTGTATTTAACCTAACAAATGTACAATTTAAAAGACTAGAACTTTTGTTTTTGTAAGTCTGCACAGTATTTAATTAAGAAAAAGGATAAAATTACATAGTGGCCACGGATAATGGGGTAATCTAGGAATAGCAAAAACAATAGAAGCAGCAAGAGTATTATAGTCCAGTTTGCAGGTTATGCAGAAAGTTGCCTCCAATGGCAAGGCCAAAAAACAAAAGACTGTCTGAGCAAAAACTATCAGAGACGACATTAAACATTTCATACAAAAAACCAAAGCAAAGCAAAGAGACCCGGTCATCTCGTCGAGCTCCCGAGCATACATGGAACAAGTTAAGCAGGAGGGAAATCCTCCAAAATGGGGAAGCACCCTGGAAAGTCCTCCTCCAAAAGCTTCACAAGAAGTGGCTCAATTTTTCAAGCAGTGAGGAGATCAGGCTCTACATGGCTACACATCCTTTTGCAGGGCGGGGAGCCCGTCATGGAAGGGACCGGAAAGTGCACAGGAGGAGCCGTCGGCGAAGCTGGAGCAGGAATGACTAGGAAGGGGTCCATGGTATCAGTTGCGGCAGCAGCTACCATCCCTTCAGAGGGAAAATCGTTGGCAATCAGGACGCCAGATACACTACCACCATCATTCCTACCACCAAATTCAGCCATGACCGGGCTGCGGCTCATGATAGCATGTTAGCTCCATGAGAGGGTGGCATCAAGGTTAGCCAGACATTCATCTAGCTAGATGAGCTTGGCCCTGGTGGCCAGCATTTGACTCCTAGCATAACCCAGTTGCCCAGCATGTCATCCAGAATCTTTCCAAGCATGTTTTTTATGATCCAATAGTGATTGATATTGCCTCCATTAGAGCCAGAGGCCAAGTGATCCGCAACCAGCTTCCCTTCCCATTCGTCAATCAAGTTGCAGCTACCAAAGGAGATGCCAGTGTTGAAGCCATCGCCAGAGACAAGAGTTCTCTGGGCTTCGCAGCAGCTCCCACTACCTCGACATGAAAGACCATGTGGCTTGGTCATGGAAGCTAGAGCCATGAGAGTCCAAAACTAGAAATACAACTGAGCACGAGGGTGCACATAGCTGAACCAAAGTCTAGAAGAAGCAGACAAGATGCCATCAAGGGTGTCCACTAGCCCATTTAAAGAAAGTTGATACAGGTTTGCACAAGCCATAATTAAGTGCAAGGAGCCGAATTGATGGAGTCGATATCCAAAGTGAAGGTTTCTTGAATGCGCAAAGGGCCGAGGTGAGGTCGAGCAGTACCGGATGTAACATCCCAAAAATTTCACTAAAATTAAAAAAATTATGAAGTAGCATTAATTACTAAGAATGCTAATTCCGGAAATAATTGTTTGTTAACTACTTAACTAATGGCAGCTTAACACAATTGACAAATTGAAATTTCTAAACATAATAAGGCAGCAGTTTATAAAATATAATTCTATATACAATATTTAATTTCTCATGCGATACAGTTCTGGGGATAATACTGATAGCTATGTTTGAATGTTGATGAAGGGGTTCCTACAGTTTTCCCTGGGGTTTACTTAGCTTTGATAGCTAAAGCACTGAACATGTTTCTTTTCACAGATCCGCAGGTAAAGTATTATGACAATTCAAGTACTTCAAGTGATTTGATATATGCTTCAGCTAGCCGTCAATGCATTAAGATAAATATGAATACTTCTGTGCATGAAGGTATCGATGGTATGGATCTTCAGTTTTTATTTCAACAAATGTTAACCTAGCTATTTGTACAAACTACGGAAGTTATTATTAACACTACCTGCTCAATATGATGTTCCAACTTCTATATTGGTTTGCGTCAGTTATCACTTAGCAGGACTCAGTTATCAATTAGCTATTTTAACCTATAGGTTACTCTCCAATCACAAGATTGAGAATATCGTGCAATCATTGACATGCATATACATTTCATTACTAATGAACAATGATGAAAAATCATTTTCCTATCATTTATTAAATTGCATTTTAGAGACATAAGCAAAACGCGGACATAAGTCATCATATTAACATCACACTCATATATGTAAATTCAAAAAATAATAAATCCATATGTTTACAGTGTAACCAAACTGACAAAGTTCCACATTAAGAAGGAAACAACATGGGGAAATGGTGGTTCATGTGGTAATGTCAAATCGGGGCATTAAAATGATGCTACAAGTGAAAAACTATCCCAGAGACTAATTCTATGTGATATAAGTGAAAAAAAAAGATCATGAATGGAGCATGTTGTGGATGTTAAAGCAATACTTTGGTGAAGAATCTATATTGAAGTGGGCATACGATTTTGTATTTAAGATGGAGGGCATGCTCCGATATTTGACCCAAATGAGGAAGGACCAAGATATTTTTAAGGCATACTTTGATAACAATCAAAATTTTCATCTTCAAATAGATTTCACCATCAAAGTGTTAACTACTTGAATTTGGCCGACCTAGAAAAAAATCTGCCTTTAGACATGGTCAAATGTGTAGAGGTATTTGAACATTTTTATTCTACACAAACTGAATGGCGAAACTTGCGTGGGATTATTCACTGGGGATGTGTGATATGATCGAGTGGTTTGAAGGTTGCAAGCTGTCAATGGAAATGATAGTTATTAATTCTCAGGAAGCCATGTTACTGTTGTTTAATAGCTCTGCAAAGTTGAGTTATTCACACATACAACATCAATTGAATTTGCCAGATGAACAAGTTGTTGCACTCCTACATTCACTTGCATGTGGAAAGTACAAAATTCTTCTCAAAGAGCCCAACAATGAAACCGTTACTACAGCTGATAGTTTTGAATTCAACACCAAATTTAGGTGTACAAAAACTAATATTGAGGTTCCACATCCAATAGTTGTCGAAGAGAAGGAAGTCATTGATCATGAGAAGGAAGACATTGTGAATGATGAGAAGCGTAGACCCTATGTAGTTGATGCCTTTACTTCACTTCAGCGAGAACTTCATTATGGTTCGCATTATGAAGAATAGAAAAGTTTCACTTCACTTCAGCGAGAACTAGTGAATGAGTGCATTGAACAAGTTGGAATGAAATTCAAACCAGAGGAGGAAGAAGTAAATCATCGGATTGAAAAATTGATAGAAATGGAGTACCTCGTACGGGACACAAAAAATGCTCACATATTAAGATATGTACCTTAAGGGCCTGTATTTGATATAAACTTATATATTTTATAATGATATAAATTAATGCAGTTTCACTAAAGAATCAACTCTTTTGGTTTATTAATTTTGAGCATTAACATAAACTAGCACAACCATTTAACTTGGCTAGTGGATAGGTCTCAATTTAAGTGACATTAACAAGTTATTTTTTTGTGTTCTTCATGTTTGGTCGTAATCACCTCACCTTAACTACATGTTTCTTTATTTAGTTAAATAAGTTATTTGTGGCTATGTGTTATTGTAATGTCCCTTGTTAGGAATTTTATTAAAGTGGCAACTTTCCACTTTTTTTCCCTAGTTCGACCTTTGACTAGTTTTGATCTCTAGGTCCCAAATTTGCCCCAAATGATCCCAAATATTTTGAGAAGGTATATGAATGATATTAGAACATAAATATGTGTTTTAGGTATGCCTTTGGACCTTTAAAATACTTCTGCAAATACTCTTTCAATTCTAGTCAATGTAGGTAACTTTACTAGTGATTTCCCTTTGACTAGTATTGGTCTCTAGGTCTCAAATTGACTCCAAATGCCTTAAAATATTCAAGGAAGGTGTATGAATGATATTAGGACTTGAATATGATTTTTAGGGATGAAATATGGCCACCAAAAGACCTCTGCAAACTCTCTTAAGATTCTGGACCAAGTATGCAATTTTACTAGTAATTTGGGGTTCAAATCCCCCTGGGGTAAGTACTGAAAATGGCTTCCCAATTGCCTCCAAACCCACTCAAATTTATGAACAGAGGTATGTAATGTGTTAAGGATTTTATTAAGGTCTCATGTGCACCATTAATAGATTATTATATCTATTCCAACCCTCTCCCATTCAACTGCAAAAATCACCAATTCGACCCTTGGGGAAATGGCACTATTTCTTCTCCCAATGCAATTAAACTGAGTAAAAATACTTCAAATGCTCAAGTACAGTACATGAAATTTGTAAAATACATCCATGGCAGTCCATTAATCACAAATGCATCAGATAATCATCCATTCATTCGAAATCATCATCATTACATTAGTTCACAACAAGGTAGTGGGGAAATGGCATTGTTCTTCCATTAAAAATGAGATTTATACATTTCTACTTGGAATTTCGACCTGAAAATTTATGGAGATGAGGAACAGAGTATTTAATTCATATTAAAAAAGAAATGGGGCATTATAATCTCCCCCAACGAGTACAATATCTCACCAAAAACGCCCTCCCTCAAGGATCAAGAATATGCCATCAAAACTGGAAATGGTTGAAGGAGTGAGCTGCAATAGAAGAAACCATGAGCTTCCCTGTAGCTTACACCTGCAAATAAAGACTCCATTAAAGCTCCAAATGAAAGGTCTGAATGGACTTTCCAATTACCAACTCGGATGGGAATCTTTGACCCTCGAAATTGGCTAAGGCAAGAAACTAGTCATCCACTAGCTCTCCCTTTTCACAAATGCAATTGCAAATTCTACAAATGATCAAAATCTGGTTTCATTCTTTGTTATTGACATTTATAAAGTTCTAATGTACTCCATGGGTTTAATTCCTTCCAAGAGACTCATGCCAACTCAAGTTGGGAAGAGATTCCAAGAAACGCCACCTGTACAACAATTCCTAGTCTCCCACTTCCACCAAATCACATGTGAAAGGATCTTAGCTGCCCTAACACCCTTCAGCGCCCTCTTGGAGTCTATTTTTAGCCCTGGCATGTCATATATGTCATATGTCAGCCTTCAGGTCTGATTTGTGTCATAGGTGTCATAGCATCTTCATCATTGTTGTCATAGAGCTAGGGAATCTAGACCGAGTGTCTCACTAGCTCCAAATTTCCTCTTCCTCTTCCATGGGAGTTACTCTTCCTCTTCCATGGGAGTTACTCTTCCTCTATATTTCGACCTTGGATGATTCATGCCATGAATAATACCTTTTGGACTCCCCCAAGTATGTTACCATTCACCTTGAATTCGAATTGGTGAGAGAATGGTGCCAAATGTAGTGGGAAATCTAGCCATATGTGGGTTCCACTTCCTCCATGTGTCTTCATGATGAAATGCCACTTTGATTTTCACTTGTATATATTTATTTATCTACTTTATTAGATATTTATGCCATCCTAATGTTCCAACATCATTTATTATCCCCATTATTCACAATCCCAAAGCTTCCACCCCGAACCTAGGAAACTAGTAATTTCCCTCCTTGGCAATTATTTGACCTTTAGCATCAATTTGACAAACACTAATGAATATGGCCATTGTGATTAGGACATTGTGAACCAATGCCAATTTTGGGGCATGAAAAATCCTCCCTTCCCAATATTGCTTGTCCTCAAGCAATTTCAAACATGGGTGTTGAAGAACCTGCTTTCTGTATAATGTTTTGAAGTTGCCATTGAATTGCCCAACCTTGAGTCTTTGAGTTTCCATGAAGATTTTAGAGAGGAACCACCATGCTTGATGCTGCACTACTCTGATAAAATTCACTTTATTAAGTGGAAAATCCATTCCCATACTGCTTGTTTCCCCCAAAAAAATTCAAACCAATGAGACAAAAATTATTCCAGGGTCCCATTGCTTGTATTGCACCCCAACAATTAAAAGTGCTCTCCAACCCATACCATCATATAAGAGGATTCCTAGATCCCATTTTCTTGTATGCATTCTTCCAAACATCATGAGTACAAAATATATATCATCAAAGTACATAACAACATAATGAAAATGTACATCAAGAAGATGCTTCATCAAATAATCATGAAAGTGTTTATACCTCCAAGTAAGTAGACCACCATTGCTAGGTGCATACAATCTTCAAGTGACCAATCAAATATGCTCCAATGACATAGGTGAGGGTCCCATGTCCGATAGTGCTGCTCCAAAAGAATGTGATATGCATCAAAATATTCAGCCATGCATTCTTTCATCCAAGAAGTGAATGAAGAATCTCCACTAAAATCTGAACCAAATATATATATATATATAATAAAGGATGAACAAATTAAAGAGTCGAACAACTATATATATATACATATATTAAATGAACTAAAATAAATAAACTAAGAGTTCTTTTACAATTATTAATAAATTATAACTAAGAGTTCAGTTATAAGAGGATAATAACTAAAGTAATATTTAGTTATATAAATTATTAAATAAATTATAACTAAGAGTTCAGTTATAAGAGAATAATAACTAAACTAATATTTAGTTATATAAATATATACTTTATTAAATAGATGATAACTAAGAGTTGAGAGTGTAAAATACATTGAAAGTGTTGTTAATATAAAGATGTCAAGTCAAGTAAACAAAACCATCTCAAATGCAAATCCCTAGGTTTCCCCCCTCACCAAATACTTATAAATACAGGGACAGTACAAAGAGAGGAGTGTCGAATAATGACATTGGAGATTCCAAGTCTTGCATCCGGAGAGTGCAGATTTATTCCTCACTAAGAAAAGATAACAATAGCATTCCCTAGGCCTTAGAGTCTCATTGCATGCTTGATCCAACTGGGGATGATTCGTGAAATGAACCAGGAACAGTTCAGGATCTATGGTTGGGAGGAACGTGGAAGATCTGAAGTTAGTCATCCACACCATTACAGGACTGATAAGCATTTTCTATAAATATGTGTTCGTATTGTGTAGGTTAAAGAGTTTATCCATGCAGTATTTACACAAGTAAGTTTTATAAAACCTTTCTCTGTCATTTCTTTGTTGGTCACCCTATATGTCAGTTAATTAAAGCTAACACACAGAATGGTCAATATAAATTGTCAAACCCAGGAAGGTCTTTTTATTTCAAAGGCAATAAGTACAGTCTATGCATAAACAGATCAAGCAGTTGTTTTGCTGAATGTAAATAATGATCCTACCTATGTGTCTAGCCAACTCATCTCATAAGAACACCAATCTAATTCATACATCTAAGAATCCAAAGTGAAACAACTTCCCTACAGAAATCAACCCAGCAAGTTAATGATCTAATAATGAAATGAAACTAGATTACTTTTGCAAGAAGTTAAATCCTATAATTATCAAACTACAACATTCAATCTTTACCAAAATGATCTATCCAGTGGCTACTGTAACTCTACCATTATCTGTCTAATCTATGAATGCAATTGAAGATACAACAGCAGCCAGAATTAAAATGCAAGCTTGAACTCTAACTGATAATTACTAGAGATCCTAGAAAGCATAAACAATTGAAAGATAATTGGAATTGAGCTTGGCTGTCACAGCTGATAAAAACACACATGCAATTAAATAAATTATCCTACACAGTCGACTGTCACACCACTCTGTTACAGCTATTCAAGATGCAATTATAAACTGCCAGAAATCAAATCTAATCTCTGTTACAGCTACCAATAATGTCTGCAATCATTCCACACCACACAACAGAAGTAAAACTAAACTACTCTACCTACTTAAACCGGCTATCTCTGTGAGAAGGTGGGCCCTGGCCTTCTAACAGAGACGCCAAGAGTCACAGCAAATTAAGACACAGAAATGAAGAAATCTGCTCTCATATTATTAATGGAAGATCGTGAGTCTTAGTACTCTGTTACAGCTTACACAAGTAATGATTGTCCAACCCCAGGCTACGAGAGCCTTCTGGAATTTATACAAAGAAGATACAGTTTCAGATCCACTAAAATAGCGCAGCAATGAATATCTAGGATCTTCATGCTACGGATTTACAACTAATTGATACAACCATGTTACACAAGGCTGTTAACCATGAATAATGTTGTTGCTCGAACAATCAATGGGTCAACAGACTCAACAAATGGGACGTGATCTGTCTGTTGCAGCTAGGTTCTGTTTAGTGGATTTTGTTATAACGAGGATCTGTTATAGCTCACGTGGAGGATGCATTGTTCCTTGGAGTATGAAGAATGAGGCTTGAAAGAGTAACAGCTGGTGCTACCTGGCTGATACACCTGTGCTTTAGATTTGAACTAAATAAACTCACAAGTGTTAGCATAAACCAAAGGTCAGGATTCGAATCTTCACAATCTTAGGCATAAAAATAAATAAGGCAATAACAAATTATATTTTTCAATATCATTGATTGATCTGGAAAAGACATGGATATAGCTCATGAAAGTAGGATGGACTTAGGGAAAAATGATGTAATAAAGGTGGCCAAAAAGGGGCATTTCCTGGACCCAACATTATTTTCATAAGAAGAATTATAGGCAGAGTTTTAAAGTGTTATAGATTTAAATACCATGCTACAATTCTTTATCAATTAATATTTTCATCTGTTTCGTGGTCATTGACAGAACTGGTTAGTCATGACGCACAAGGGTTTATAAATTGATTTTATTGATGTAGAATAAAATCTAGGTCCCAAACATAACCAAAGAGCTTCTCCCACCAAACCAAACGAAATACAATATTTAAATAAAATAATGTTGACATACTTTTTGCACCAAGAGGTGCTCTACAACCCAATATGGGGAGATGTTGTAACGTTGTTCCTAACAAAATAATTAAAAAAATTCATGTCGGCTAATAAAAAAAAAATATGGAAAGTATTTTAAAAAAATCCATGTTGGCTCATAAAATAAAATATTTTGAAAAGTAATTAAAAAATTGATGTGGATCTATCAATCAAGAGAGATCAAATTTCTTGAGTTTAAATTAAAAAAAAATTACACCTCAAGAAATTGGATCCCTCTCGGTGCTTGATAGATCTGGGTTTAAGATGGATCTATGCTAGTATATATGCATTCCATTCCAAGAAAGATCATGCATAAACATTTTTATAGAAAACAAAGGAACCGTAAAATAAATTAGTTAAAGATTCTTCCACCCAAGCGTATCTTGGTAAACTAAGTATTTAAATATAATATTCATTTAAATCCTAGATCTAACTATCCATGCAAATCCCCCTAACCAAACCCCAAATATCATCAATTGTCCACAAAGACCAAAGGTCTTCCCCTTCCATTTTAAACATAGTAATTAAACAACTTAAACAATTAAAAATGATTTTTCCAGATTTAGTCAAAAGTTTATCCACATCCAAACCAGGATCGAATCCCATAGGTGAAATTCGCTCTAGTAGAGCTAAATATTGCTAGAGCTCAGCTACAAAGCTAACACCTGAAAACGCATTACAACTTATATAGAAGCGAAACCAAAATATAAAACAAAATAGTATTTATTTACGTAGTATCAGCACATTAATCTAAATCATCTACACAAAATAAACAAACAAAATCGCAGATCCAAGCTTTGTATTATCCCCTTAAACATCAAATAAAACTACCATCTATCAAGCAAACAAACTTTTCTAGATATGAAATATAGCGAAAGGGTTACCCTACGATTTTCGGTATCGACCCAAGATTGAATCCCGTAGAGGGTATTCGTTCAAATAGAGCTTGCTATTTTTTTGTAAATAAAACTATATATTACTGCTGAAAAGAGTACATATCTTATCTCACAGAGTCTTCACAATGCTAGTCATTCCCGGCTAAAAACAACCAAACAAGAATCCAGACACAATTTTCACAGATTCTTCATAACCAGAGACATTCTCGGTTTTGACCAGCCAAACAGGAAACTTGACATAGACATTAATGTTCAAGAATGATAACTTCAGACCCCTAAACATCGAAATCATTCAAAGCGTCTAAAAGCAGTATCGAAAACAAAACCCCTAGAGAATGCCCACTAATGCACAAAAAGAGAAGCCAGATCTCAAATCTTAGATGTGGATTATAGGAGGATGACCCATACCACGGCTATCCAGGTTTTGTTGCTGACCAGTAAGCTGCTTCTTCTCCTTTTCAGCGCTCACAGTAGCCTCCTAAGTGCTCATGGTACTCTCACGATCGTTATGCACTTGCTTCCCTTCACCCATACCCTAGATGACGAAGTTAATGCCCAATTTTTTGGCTATTGCGTCAATTTTCATGTGCATAACCCGACTGTATGAGTTATGAGCCTTGCACGACCTGACAAGTACTTCATCGCCCTTTCTCTTGTTGAAAAAGTCCATCAACACATGCGCCAATAGATTTTTAGTGACCCAGTAGGTCATTATAGTCCGCTCGTAGGCTGAAGCACGGCCTGCCATGGAGCCAGGGTCGACCACCCAGTCTTCAACCTCACGACGAACTTCCTCCATTGTAAGTGCTTGAACAATCTCCCAAAGATCCTTCTTCACAATTTCAATGTCTTCCCTGATCAGAGTGGGAATGCACCCACGAAAGAAAGATGTGGACTCCTAAGCTCGAGACTTGGTAGAAGCACGGGTCACCTGACCCACCCGAGCCTTGCATTGCTCAAAAACTTCACCCTCAGCAGGCTAACCACCACCCCCACAACCTTGCAATTCCCTGGGATTATAATTGTGCTTAGGATCCATTGCAGAGTCCCAAAGAAGATCAGGTGGTGTAACCCAAGAAAACCACCCACACTCACGCTCACAAATACTCTTGGCACCTTCTCTGAGACTGCAGTCAGTCGGGAAAAGAGACATGATAGAAATGCATGGAGAACCGTCCATATTTGAAACCAAAAGCAACATAATGGGGGTGACTGCGAATTTATGATCTTTTGTCACTTGATACAGAACATCAACCAGGGAGCTTAAAATCCCATGATACAAAATAATAAAGATGCTAATGGTAGTACAAAGATACCTATACAAATCCTTTCCACCAGATTTTCTTCTCTTTAATTTGTACCTTCTCATGCCTGCAACAGAACTCGAGGACACAACATGTGTCATTCTATTTGTGATTAACCCAAGACACGATGCACCCTCATTACTTCCCCCAACCGACTGTTGTCACCGGCCTGGTTAGTGGGAGTTGTCACCGCCATATGTCTGCAACCTGCCAGGTCAGCATCCACAAGGTGTCTATAGGTCACGGTCCAATACTCGTGTCGAAAGTCTTCCAGAGTGCCACTCTAGAGGGCCCCACCTGCCTCAATGCCATGGTTCGCGAGGAGATCTGCCACTTTGTTGGCATCCTTTTTTACGTGGGAAAAAGTAATAGTCATTTGATTAGCAAGAAGCATCCGTAGGTAATCTGGACGAGCCAAGAGATGCCAGTTGGATGACACTTTCTCCGGGGATTGGCCACATAACAATTTATTGGCCATGTGGACAATAATATGAGAATGGCCCTCCAGGATCGTTGGAAACCATGCTTCTCTAAGCACCAACTTAATTCCCTGTATGAGCCCTTCCAGTTCTATTGAATTGTTAGAATCGTGGCCAACAGAACCAAAGAAAACCTTCATGATGGAAGCCAAAGAATTCCTGCAAACCCCTCCAAAGCCGATTGATCCGGGGTTACCCCGAGAGGCGCCATCAAAATTGATTTTGAACCCAGAAGAAATGGGAGGGGACCAGTGAACAGGGATACCAGATCGGAAAATTTTCACTTTCCTCCTGAGCCCCTCCAAGTCAGAATGTCCTAAACCCCAACCAGCCGCAATACGCAATTCCCCAGCTGATAAATATTTATCCTTTTCATCCCATTGCAAACTTCTGATAGTTTCTTCATCCAAACCTCCTCTTCCCTGTTACATTTGTCCCGGAAGATACGTTCATTCCTCTCTTTCCATATCGTCTAGATCACCATACCAGGGAACATATGCCAAAGAGCTCCAATGATGGGGTTCGAGAAATCTTTTGAATCCCATATCTTTAAGGTTTGATCAGGTTTCCCTCTGACACGCTGACTTATCCTAAAAATAAAAGCACCTTTATGCCATAGAGAAGAAGAGAAAGGGCATGAATCCAAAAGGTGGCCAACAGTTTCCTCCAAATTGAGACAAAGAGTGCATTGAGAGGGACCCAAGATCACGGGGACTTCACTAGAAGGCAATATAATATCACGTTCATTCATATTGCGGTATTAAATATTCATGAAATCCTAAAAATTATATTGCTTATATATTAAGGGGAAAAGGGTTTTTTTAATTTAATGTAACAATACAAAAATACTTTGGGGTCTTTTTTATATGGGTAGGCTGACAAATATCCGCCAAATGGAGATGGCGGGATCACGGCCGGATGAGAAATTGGGTTGAGGAAAGGCTCGGGCTTACCAATACACAGGGAAATCGCATCTTGAGGCATGCTTGAGGCTAAGGGTTTCGTGGTGAAGTGGGTTTCCAGTCGATCATATTCGAGAGACAGTGGTCATTGACAACCAATTATTACCAATAGCACTCAACCAGTTGTTACCAATAGCCTTGGGAGACTCTAAGCCTCGAGGGCCTATTATAAGCCATCAATAGGCCTTGGTGGTTTGAATACCCAACCACTTGTTTCCATTACAGGCCTTGGGAGGTTTAGTCAGCCTCTTAGAGCTTGTTACAATGCCTAGGGGCTTGGATACCTAACCCACAACAGGCTTAGTCAGCGATTGGGGAACTACAACATGCAATCTAAATGTTGTACTATGTGCATTGGATCTAGTGGCATACAAGAAGTGATCTCATATCTCTTCATTAGACCATTAGATGTTGCAAATCATAATGATATGTGGTTGAGTAATTGCATTGTGGGTGAAGTAATGTGCATCCACAATATACATCGAAAGAAGCAAGGTGCATTGTATAATGCATGTGGGGTCATAAGAGGGGTATCATATCAATATACTAGGTAGAAATACAAAGGGGTATAAAAAATGTTAATGAAAAAATTGATACATACAATATCTAGTGAAAATAGGGGTTTTTTTAAATTGGGAAGGCATATTGGGAGGGGGTAAATAAAAATGATTTTGGAAGGTATTTTCCAATATTTAGTGAAATTAGGGGTATTGTTTCATATGTCACGAACAAACGTGCTATGATAGAGGTTTATTGAGTGAAGCCCTCGTGCCCATGATCCCTCACTTCGTCAAGTTCTCACTAGTCAAGATTCTCTTCCACAACGATAACCAGTAGAAGACAGCAATTTTAGGCCAGATGTTCATCCCCCAAATTTTTCCCCAAGCTTTATCCTCCTCTTCCCCATCCTCAATATGAACTTCATATTCTTCTTTGATACTGAAAGTTCCTTTCTGAGAGAACCCCCACCACAACTTGTCAGGAGTATTATTGATCCCAATAAACCTCTCTTGCAGAGTTGAAACAAAGGAGTGAAGAGTCTCTTCCAAGGTGATGCCTTCCCACTCACCAAAGTTAAACCATTTCCTATGACCGTCCTCAGTTGGATTCTCCCAGTAGTGGCATACTTTAATTTTTCCATCAGCCAACCCTCTATCCCTAATTGTCTGCCACCGAGGATCGTACCCAAGTTTGGGAAGCTGGTTCCATGAGTCATCCCAGAAATTAGACATCTCCCCATCATGAATCTCCCAGAAGCAGTAGTTTTGGACAAGTTTTCGACCTGAAAAAGATTTTAACCAGATATGGGACCCATTCTTTTGCTCATTGTATCTAATCAAATGCACCTGCTCTCCATCCCTGTCATATTTAATATGCCACAATCGTTCCCAAGGCTCAGTTCTATGATTGCACCACCTCCACCAGATTTTGGATCCATAAACTTCACTCATAACCTCAGGATCCTTGAGGCCAAGACCCCCTTTTTTCTTATGTTTGCAAATGTTATCCCATCCTACCAGCGCAAACTTTTCCTTAGTTTCCCTACCGCCCCACAGAAAAATTCTCTGAATGCCTTGAATTTCCTTAAGAATAGACTTGGGAGAAGAAAGCAATGAGAAAAGATAAATAGGCATAGCCGGGAGGACAATTTTGACTAAAATCAAGAGACTAGGAAGGTTTAAGGGATAAACGTCTAGCTGGCCAATTTTCTCCTCATTTTGTCCAGTAAATCCTGCCATGATACCTTGTGTATCGTTCCTTCAGCCAACAGAACTCCCAGATATTTAGAAGGGAAGGAACCACAGGTTAAACCAAGAATTCTTATAATATTGCGCTGGGTAGGGCCGGGAGTATTAAAGAAAAACACCTGAGATTTCCCAGGATTAACTTCCAACCTAGAAGCCTTCACAAAAATCATAAGACTCTTTTTGAAGGCCTGAGCCACTTGGACTGAAGGGTGCCCCATTAGCATAGTATCGTTGACAAATTACTGGTGAGTCTGCTTATCCATGCCCTCATGGAGTTGAAGCCCTCGAATCTCTCCATCGACAGCTTGGGTCTGCAAAAGCTTGCTAAGACCTTCTGCCATTAATATAAAGAGAAAAGGAGAGAGAGGATCACCTTGACGAATACCCCGTGAGGCTTGCAGAAGTTTGGTAGGATCCCCAATAAGCAGGATGGAATAAAAAGGGGTGGAAGCTAGATTCATAATCTAAGCAATCTAGTCCTTGTCAAAACCAAAAGCCTCCAATATGCACCTCATATACTGCCAGCTAATTTTATTGTAGTCTTTGGCTATGTCTAATTTAACTAACATGCCCGGTTTCTTGGTGACCTTCAAAGAATGCATAGTTTCATGAACCAAGATAATTCCATCAACAATCTGTCTGCCTTCCACAAATCCCGATTGCTCAGGGCTGATAAGAATGGGGAGAATAGGCTTGAGCCGGTTATCTATAACTTTAGAAATGATTTTGTAGATCACGTTGCACAGGGCTATCGGTCTGAACTTACCAGGAGTATCAACACCTTCTTCCTTCGGAATGAGGGAAAGGAAAGTGGCATTAAAATATTTCAATACCCCACGACTGTTACACGATTCCTCCACGATCTGTTGAACATCAGTCTTGATAATATCCCAAAAGTAATGGAAAAAGTTAGTTGTGAACCCATTAGGGTCAAGGGCTTTCCCTAAAGCCATCTAATTCATAGCTTCCTCCACCTCCTACATAGACATCGGTTTACCCAACATATTGTTGTGCTCTCTAGAAACAAGACGGGGGATGAGGCCTGAAATTTTGGCTATGGCATGGCTATGATCAACCTGATCTTCTTTCAGAACTGTCTCAAAGTGATGAACTAATTCCGCTTCAACTTCTCCTCTGGTCTCCGCCTGTTTTTCATTGATTTTTTGAATCTTGAGGATTTTTTACCTGTGACGATTTTGGATACTGTATTGTGGAAGAACTTAATGTTCCTCTCCCCTTATTAAAGCCACTGATTTCGAGAGTTTTGTTTCCAATAAATCTCCTTCTGCCTTTCGCATTCTTTGAACTGCTCGAATAGGTTATATTCCTTTTCTCATAACTATTCATCCCATCCCACCTCCATGCCCTGCTGCTGAATGAGCTCTGAATCCTCACTCAGTTTTTTTTTATCCTGGAAGATATTACCAGAATCCTCCCTATTCCAGGTACAGATCTTAGATTTCAGGGCATTCAATTTCTGTTGAAATTGATACATGCCTGAACCCTTCGAGGGGACCAACTCCTTCCACCACTGTCCCACCAAGTCTTTGAAATCTTTATGTTCCAGCCAAAATTGCTCAAATCGAAAAGGTATAAAGAGAAGGGTGTTCGAAAGATCCTAGTTCAGACAAACAGGCCAATGATCAGAGCCTGCCGTCGGAAGGAAACTGGCATTGACTTCTCCCACCCCACAAGCAATATATTTAGTAGCTAAGAATCTATCAAGTATGGATGCTACCAAATGAATACATCCCCGTTTATTATTCAACGTACACCAACCATTTCCAGTTTCCACATCGATGAAAGGGCTTAGACCAAGAATATCACAAAATTTTTCTTGGAATTTGTCCAGAATCCTTCTCCCACCTTTTTCTCATTAATGGAAGAAATCAGATTGAAATCCCCACCAACAATCCACTTCCCTGCCATAGCCTGCACAAATAACCAAGAGAAGAAGTGGAGGAAGGCTTCCTTATGAGGGGCAACACTTGGTCCATAGATATTCACCAGAGTGCTAGACACCCCCAAATCAGTCACAGAGAAATCGGATGTCAGCGAGAACCTGTTGGCCCTCCAATTGGACATCGTAATAGAGAGAGGTCGCCAAAGAACCGCTAGACCTCTTGCCATGCCATTGGCATCAATTGCCATAAACTCACATCCTTTCCAAATTCTTTTCCCCACTTTCTCCATTGTTGCAAAAGAGCACTTGGTTTCCTGCAAAAAAAGAACATTAGGTTTTTCCTGCTTCACCTTTATAGATAAAGTTTTAAGTTTCCTAGGATGATTGCACCCCCTGATCTTCCAGGAAATTGTCTTCATTGACCAACATTGTTGACTTCAGAAAAGGCATCCCTGATCGTCGGATATTGACCGGACTCAATTATTTTAATGCCTATTTCTGCTATTCTCTGCTTGTTTGATTTCCTTCAGTGCTTCAGGTCCTCTTCTGGGGACTTCCTTTTGTTTACCGACTGAGAATCAGCCAGGATACCCAATCTTTGACTAGCTTTAGATTTGATGATCGCATCCTGGAGGAGCTCCAATTGACATCTCGTTACATAACCCTTCCTTTTTTTTCACATTCTTTCTCAATCGCATCCAAATCTAATTCCCACAGATCTAATTCTTCCTCACCATCCTCCTCCATGGCTACAGGTAGATCTTCTGGGATCTTCTCCTGGATCAGAGTTTCCATAGCTTCAACCTCTGCTGGCTTCACAGGTTCTTTCTCGCTCTTTTGAACCTCGCCATCTTCATTTACCTCCTCCAGGATCTTAAACAGATTTTTGCTAGTTGACCCACTGTCTACCTTTTCCTTTCCTTTCCACTGTTGATCACCAGATCTGTTCTTCCCAGGATTTTGGACCTGGGTAAACCCTTCTTTATCCTTATTCCCTTTGGGCTCTGATAGAGCTGAAGATTTTGTCTAGCTTGCTTGTGGATAGTTTCTACCAAAATGGCCATATTCATGGGATAGTCTACACCTGAAAGGTAGCTTCTCATAATAAATCGGCTGGATTCACTCTTTATCCTCCCAGTTTTGACTGATAGCTTCTAGGAGATCTTTTGAGAGATCTATGTAAACACATATTTGGGCACACATAGTGTACCTTTGTTTTTTAGTCATCTTCGCCACTTTGATGAACTCCCCAAGGGTATTTCCTATGTCTTACAATATTTACAGGTCCCAGAGTTCGCAGGGAAGAGAAAAAAGTCTGATATAGACTAGGGCAACTTTCATATGCTCCGTTTCAGGATTGAATCACTCTTTCCAGGGTCTGAAGTATAACCCAATAGAGAAGAAAAAATAGGAACCTCCCTCCAGCACTCTATCTCTATCTTCCACATTGAAAAAAATAATGGTGAAAAAACCCTTAGCCCCCAAGTGCAAATCATAATTCCCTTTAGGTTTCCAAGTGCTTTTGATCCACCCGACCAAATCCTTTTCCCTCAGCCAGATCCCAACAAACTTACCATTTAAGGCCTTCTCCTTTCACAACTCAACTTTTTCTCTCACTTTTTCCATAGGGATTTGGATGGACGGAATTGCTAGGGTTTTTGGGAGACATCCTCCCGGACCCATGCAACGCTTAGCTCCTTTCTCCTGTTCTCATGCCTCCCCCATCTTTACCTCATCTCCCACTCCCGCAGACGTTATTCTCACTAACATCATGGTCTGGAGCACACGTCAGATTAGCCGCAGGGGATGTGGCCCCTACTGCAAACACTCTGACAATAGTAGTTCGCGTGCTTAGCATCAAACCCTAGATTCGCTCTCAAAAAATATTTCTCAGTCAAACATAGCCCGCTATTGCTAGAGCTTCGCTATACATTTTAAACTCAAAAATGATTTACCAATCGAAGACCATGCAATAGTCAAACCAGATCCATAATTTAGATACAAAATTGCACAAAGAACAGAGTAGTGAATAGGGACACATCTTCCAAACATCCAAACGATAAATAGAATAGAATTTCAACATTCAGATCTCCATATTGTCAAAACAATAGGGTTCCCAAAATTAAAGTTTTACGCAGGCCCGAAGGCCATCCCTGCTCCAATACATTACATCGAAAATGCCTACATAGGCTTAGTCATTCAAACCACATTTTCCAACACTAAAACAAAGCATCAAACTCTTCGTAAAAAGCATCCTCTCAAAAATTAGTTTTATGTGCATAAAAATGATGAACGCCCAAATCCTTGTCGATCCATGGGCATAGCACAGTCACCCTCGAAATCTAAGCACACAAGAGGAACACTCTCCCAGTAGCAACGAAGGAAAAGGCTAAGGGACACAAACTTACCATACACAGAGCCAACGCCCCGACTGTGGCAATGCCCAACATCCAACCCCTGCACCTACAACAATCTAGAAAGAATTCATTAGAATCAGTTAAACAAAAATATATAGAGATGTAAATACAAGTAAAAATCCTAAACAGAAGTAAATAGGGAGCCATACGTTTACCTGTGTGATGTCAATGTTTCTTCTCCAGCCATGGTTTCTCAGGGTAGGAACACGACCATCCTTCCAAACCAAGCTGAAGCATGGAACACAGAAACCCCCAACCCAGTGCTGTGAAAAACAAAGAAGAGGAAGCACTAAGCTTCACTCTCCTCCTGCACTATATTCACAACTAAGGAAACCCTCACGAAGGGTCCTACTACACACCCAGCTGTGATATCCCCCTTTTTATACCCTATTAGTTTTGTAAATGTAGATTGTAACTATGTATGTGACCCTGGTGAGGAGCTCAAGACCAATGCTCTACCAGTGGACCTTGAAAGTATTGCTATTTTATTTTCTAGGTTCTAACTGTTATTGTAAAACTTAGCAGACTAAGGACATATGCAACTAAACGAAAGGAAATTGAGTCCACTAGGGAAAGAGGTTGTGTAACTAGGAAAAACATGAAAAACTAAGTCGTAGATGACGGATGTCATCCTGGTTTCTGTAGGCATTTAACAACCACTTATCTAATTTTTCTAAGGTTTTATTTGTTACCTTAAAGTCCCTTGCAGCGTGAATACTTATCAAAAGTTGATAGTAGACTCATATACCTCATTTTAGCTTGGAGCTAAGCATTTTTTAATTGATTAATCGTCTTCATATATATATATAGATATATATGTTAACCCCAACCTGAAGATTGGAGAAATTTGTATAATATTATATATATACATATATATTTTATTTCCATTAAAATATATTGAAAAGCTAAAAGAAGCTTGGACTATTATTCAATATATAGTCACTACTTGTTATACTTGTTATACTTAAGATATAAAGTATTTGAATAATTAATTACAAATTGTATATTAATAATTATAAATAGTTATAAAGTAAAACCAAACTAGTGGTTAATATATAAGATTAACATAGTAGGAGGTATTCCATTCCTAAAGTGGAAGCATGTTTGGGTCCTTTATGGAACCATACCCTTGATGGATGCTTAGCATTTATCTAACCACTAAAAGTTATTTAAGCACACAAACGAATTGAAGATCTCCATGCTTTTTCCTTAAAGGCTCGGCAACCATTTTTTCCACGATCCATGGGGAGATCGACAGATAGCGAATTCACAAAGGAATCCCCTCTTGAGCTGGTAGGGTGGGATGTCAAATTTTCAGAATTTACTTCAATCTGATCTAGGATCTTAACTGAGAGAACAACATGTATAGCAAATTTATAGCATATCAATCATGGACACAATAATGCAAGCACACAAGAGACACAGAGTTTACTTGGGGAAAACCATAAAGGTGAAAAACCCCAATAACTTCCTCAGAGATAGATAGAGCAATGATACAACCAGAATACAAGAGATAGTCTTCTCCTAGTAGCAGAGCCTCCTCCTCCACAAGTGCGCCACTCTCCAAAGTGTGAGTGAGAGAATAGAATGTGTAAAATGAGAGGGACACTCTCTATTTATACACTAACTTGACTCTACCTTTACTCAACTAGGTCGGCCTCAACTTAACCACTTAACATAATGTTGACTGGGCAGACCCCCACTAGGGTGGTCTAATAACCCTTTGGCCCACATGGTCGACCCCCAATAGGGTGGTCTAATAACCCTTTGACCCACATGACTTATACAGGGTCGACCCCAACAAGGTGGTCTAATAACCCATCAAGTATCAGTTACGACACTTACAATATAAATGACGACACTTCCGTATAGAGGAATAATAACATCTCTATAGGAATACAACCACTTCCGTATAGAGGAATAATAACATCTCCATAGGAATACAATATACATATATGTGAAATACATTCCGAAGTTACATATACATCAACATGGGATTTCCAAGGGGAGCTCAGTTGCTAATGTATAAATATACATACTCGCAGCCTTGTTGGGGGTTTGGCCTTTCCTGGGTGTTTTTGCAAGTGATGTTGGGCTTGGTCCTTTGATATTTTTGTGTGGGAAGGGATGGATTCTACGAAGCCCGATCCCAAGTATTGATCTCTAGTGAAGGTCTTCTTGCCATCTGTTTTGTTGATTGTTTATTTTTATTATGAATGTTGTAGGGTGATAATGGATTCTGATGATATCTGGACCACAACCTTATAATATGGATTGAGTAAGTGATCTCGGGAATCTGCTCTACTTTCTACCGATTGAACAAGTGATCTCAGAATCTGCGTTGTTTTATTTTGATCTTTGAGGATGTGATCCACTCTATTTCTGTTGTGCCCTTTGATTTCTGTTGTGCCCTTTGATTTGGCGATCTCTGTATCGTTGTGTCTCTTTTACTAATAAGTATTGAAAATTGTGCTCTATGTATGATGCATTCAGTAGAATGTTGTATAGTATGGAATGGCTCATACAAACCCCAAATCACCTTTTTATTTTTGTTGACTAATTGCTGGAATCTATGTATTTGCTATGAACATAAAAGTAAATAATTAATAATAAACATAATTAATTATACTTAAGAATGAAAGGGCATGACCTTTCATTCACAATGCCCAAGCCTTATTTAATAGGTGGGTTATCAACCATTGTAATCATCTCATATCTTTTATCCTATCATCAATACAAATATATTATTATTATGGCTTATCTAGTTTACCAAGTCTTTTGGTGAATTATTTGTGTGAAGGAACTATTGTTTGCTTCATTTGGTATCAGAGCACAACTCTTGATTTGGCCTTAGGCCAAAATTTACAAACCTTGTCTGAGTATATTCAGAGTTTCTCTGATTTAAAAAGATCCTTGATCCAACATTCTGAATTTTCTAGAGGAAAAGAAAAGGGGGGTTTCCACTACATCCACCCACCATCTGTTGGTTGCTCTCTCATTCTCCATCTCACGCGGCCCACACCACCACCTCTCCTCTCACTCAACTTCCCACAGTAACCCACCTTCACGCAGCCATCCTCCATCACCTACCAGCTCCCTCATGCAACGTTCCCACCTGCTGCTCCACAACACCCCCGCGCGCTGCCCCTCCCGTCCACAGCCTTCTCTTCTTCCCTCACCTTCCCATAGCCATCCACCCTCCTTCACACCTGCACATAGCCCTCGACACCTGTGCAACCACCATGACATGCCTCCCTTCAGCTTCCATCGCTGACCTTCCCGATTCGCCTCTACGCCACCACCACCACTTCGCTTGGCATCACCGCTCAACCATCCATCCGCCTCTGCATCAATCCTCGTATCCATGCTACTCTCTATTTCCACTGCCTGCTCCCTCTCATCGCTGTCGCTGCGACCCATTTTTCTTTCTACTGCACTACATCTCTCTCCACCTGAAACTCCCTCCTCCTTAGATATGTTACCCTCCAACACCTTCGTTTCTCTGCATGCCACCAACTACCTGTGCGCTCATATCCATTACCTTACCTCACCTCCCCTCACTACACCCTTCTCTTCCATGCACGCCCTTGTCACTTGCCCCCTCCTAGCATGCCTGCAGATCACCCTCACGTGCTCCATCCACTTCTTGCGTCCATCGTCCCCGGGCCTCTGGCTCTTGCTCATCCTCCACTCACCATAGCCCACATCTTCCTATCCTCCGTGTCCATCTTCCCTCCAACCACCCTACTCCAGCCGCCGCCTACGCTCACGTCCATTTCGTCCTTCACATTCGTTCCCTCTGTCACACCACTTTTAAAACCCTAATTTGTTTTTCAAAAAAATTAAAATATTAAAACAATATTAAATTATATTAGTTTTAATATCCTAACTTTTGAAAAAAAAATAAAAAGTAAAAGTAAAAAGAGTTAAAGGAAAAAGAAATAATTATTATTATTATTATTATTTTATTAAAATAATTATTACTTTTGAAGAAGAAAAAAAAGGACAAAAGCAAAGAAGACAAAGGAAAGCCAAAATCAAAGGAAGACTTCTTGTCAAAAGAAGTCGAAGACCAAATCGAAGAAGTCAAAGAAGACCCCCTCATATAAAATAAGTCGAGGCTATCTATCTTCAGAGAAGTTAAGATCAAGGAAGACTCGTCAAAAAGTCAAGACCCTCTATCATTGAAAAAGTCGAATACTATCTATCGCTAAAGAAATCAAAGAAAGACCATCTATCACCGAAGAAGTCAAGACCATGGAAGACGGTTTGCGATTACAAATAGAGGAATTAGAAGCCACGTTAAAACGTTATCGAAAAGACAATGAAGAATTGTCTGACATAAATAACAGTTCAGAAATAAGAATTGAATTACAAGAAAGGTGCAATGAAATAAAAATCTCTGACCAAGAAAGGCGTATAGAAAAATTGTATGTGCAAATTGATGAATTAAAAGCCGAAAATGAATTCAATCAGAGGTTATGAAATCAAGATATAAAGAAGGAAATAAATAATTACGAAGCAGAAATAATATACTTGAACAAAATCGTTAGCGACAAAGATGAAGAACTAACGCAGATACGACATAAATTAGAAATTCAAGAATCAGAGGTCGGCCAATGTCGACAACAGATAAAAGTTCTTCAACAACAAAATGACAACTCTAAAAAGACACATAAGTCAGAGATCGTAAAGAGTAATAAAGCATTATCCAACAATGATGGAGAAATTTTCAGACTAAAAAATCATAACAAGATACTAGTCACAAAAATTAAGAAGTTGAAAAATAGCCAGAAGATAGAACAATCTATGGACAACATTGAAGGGAAACTTCTAGACAAGCAAGAAGAAAATAGTCGTATCAGAAGTCATAATGAAGATCTTAAGGAACAACTTAAGAAATCTGAGGATGACAGAAAATCGCAAGTCGAATTGATTAAGAAGTTTCAAAATGATAACAGGCAGTTAGAAAACAAGTTGGAAAAGATACAGAACGAAACCTTAAAACCTCAAGAGACGAAAATAAAACTTCCAGCTCAAATCAATGCTCAAAAGATGACAATCGTAAAAGAAAATGACATTGTGAAAATTCCCTATCGACACCCCAACCATAAAAACCGATATTCTAAAAAGTGGGAAATGTCGAAAGATAATGGTACTAATGTGATCAAAGCTCCTGACGACATATCAGTAGGGAATCCCAGCAATCAACAACAAATCAATTTGGGATGGATTGACCCATCCACATATTGGAAGTTATGCTCTACACTTAACAGTTCATATCGACATGTTTCGTCAGCCACGACGTCACAAGGAACGATACAACAACATTATAAGGCTTTGAGGACAAAGCCTTTCTAAGAGAGTGGCAATGCTATGAACATAAAAGTAAATAATTAATAATAAACATAATTAATTATACCTAAGAATGAAAGGGCATGACCTTTCATTCACAATGCCCAAGCCTTATTTAATAGGTGGGTTATCAACCATTGTAATCATCTCATATCTTTTATCCTATCATCAATACAAATATATTATTATTATGGCTTATCTGGTTTACCAAGTCTTTTGGTGAATTATTTGTGAGAAGGAACTATTGTTCGCTTCAGTATCTTAGGGATTAGTCTCCTACTTTGAACCATGTTGTAGAGTTGTTTTTTTTTAAGAATTCCCGTAATTTTTATTTGATGGATTGCTTTATGAACAAAATCGGTTTGTAATCCAAATCACTGTCTGGGTAGTTTAGTTTACTCTTTAATCCTAAGGTATTTCTATATCATATTGGGGTGATGAGATCTCTGCACCCTATGTGACAGAGTTATATTTTTGCTTTACATTCACATCTTGATCTGTATAGCAGAGTTTTCCCTTGAGAAAATCCGATTCACGTATTTGAATGGATGTTGTGTGTGTTCCAAAATTGTCGAAGGGAACTGGGCGATCTCCCTTGGAGAAGAATCGACCCACACCTACTATTTCAAAAACTTGAAATTGATTTTTTTATGCTTTTGTTTCTGAACTGGGCAATCTCCCATGGGATAATGGACCCGCACCCATCCTTTTGTTTCATTTGGAAGGCGTCCACGATTGGGAAAGTCGACCCATGTTTTATTTGAACCGATTAAATGTTTATAAATATTATAGGTTGTACAGGGAAGGGATGACTTGAGAAGCCCGATCCCAAAGTTAATGTTCCCTTTTCTCATAATTATATATGCCAGACGGTATTGATGAAAAATGTCTGCATTATTTCCTATAATATAGATGAATACAAGTTGTGATAAGATCTAGAGATAGAAGGTAGATATCTGTTTATATGTGCTTATATAATGCTGTTGAATGTCTAGATCTTTGTCTGCTACCTGGAAAGTTAGATCTCTGTTTATATGTGCTTATATAATGTTGTTGAACATGTAGATATCTGTTTGTATATGTGTATATAGCCGCCTGAAATCGTATGGCTTTCTTACCTCGGACGGGTTAAAAGCGCCTAAGCTTAAACCCGATGTGGCTTCTTTTCTTTGTTTTGAATTTTAAGATTGTGTAGTAGCTTATCTCTGCATTCACGTTTGAATTGAGAGGGCAGCATAAAAGTTAATACCCTATAGATTTCATAAATTGATTATCTCCTCCTGTTATGTTTTGATTGGAAAGGGAGAATGTAGAGGCTAATACTCTGTATAGTTCTTACTCTGTTGCTGCGTTGGTTATTTGCGGATAGTGCGAGGCTTGGGGAAAGCATGCGGTTTTCCATAACCCCTGTAACTCTCTTATGTTGATTTCATTAAATTTTACCATTTTAATAATTGATATGTTATGTATTGTGTATTTTGTGGATAGTAGAGAAATCTGCGATTTTCGAATCCATAAGATCATCTGGAGTAGGGAAAATTAAAACTCTATCCCAGGTTAATATCTTATATATATATATATATAATTGATTAGTGTGTTATCTTTACCTCGGAATCATTTTCCATTGATATGTTACTTTTGTAATGAAATTGAATCGGTCGAGTCTTCTATTTTATATGTTGTAGAGTTAAATCCTGTCTAGTTTGAACGCGTGAGTTTCTTCTAGTTGAATGCATTAGTTACGTCTAGGGCGATTAAATTCTAATGTTTATAAGATTGGGGTGAATTTCGGTATATTTATATATATTGATATATATACATATGTAGTAAACCAAAGATGAGCCTTGGTAAGTGAATATCTCTGAATTTACGATTGAATACCGGGTAAGACTTCGGTTATTTATATGTTATATTTCTGTCATTGGGTAGAAACTCAGTTAAGTTATTATTTTTACCAGATATTAGATCTTGGTAATAGTTTTGATGCTAACTTTGAAATGTAAGAAAAGATACTCTCGATGAGAGGGGATATGAGAAAGTGGAAAGAAATTATGGCAACAATTGTGTTGCGAGTTGTAACCCTTTTTTTTTGGATAAATAATACATGTTGTGACAGTTCTTTGTGGACGTAGCCCACAAATTTGGGTGAACCACGTATATGGGTCTCTCTCTTGTGTTCGCACCTTATGTATTTTTTTCTACTTGATTTGTGAACTAAACTGGTTTAGAAACTATGAGTGATTCGTTAAAGGATGCTATTGGTCTATGGCCATTAGATGTATTGATCATCCTATTTTATGCACGTTTAAATTTATTACTAATAAGTAAGCATCTTCAATTGAATATGAGTGTAACATGAGAAATGCATTGATTGACTATTGTTATACCACTGGGGTGTAGATGTAACATTTTCTGTTTCATATAAATGTCTTAAGTAACATAGAAGAAGCGGACTAGAGATCATGGTAGGAGAATTATGTTGACTAGGAATCTTTTGTGTAAGTAAGTAAGGCTTGAAATTTTATGCATGCTTATATCTCTAATGGATAACTAATCGTCTGTTGGTGGATGCAAGGCTAACGGACCTTTGGAACTTAATACAAATGAATTTGATTATAGGTTATAGAGATCATTAACTTCATGGAATTCCCACATACGAACCTGTCTTAATGCATGGGATTGCAAGGGAATCGATAACATTTGTTGGAATGCAAATGATTCATATAGATTATTGGGTAGGATCTTGATAATGTTATTATATTGTAGAGATTCATGTATAGTGGATGTACATCAATGAAGGTAGTATATTTTTTCTTTTAGTTACTCTAAACGCTAGGGTATAATCAAAGGAATGTAAGTGAAAATTGAAGTAGCTTAACTCATATCTTTTATGTATAAAGTATTTGGAGTTAAGAAATCATTGAGAAAAGCGTTTTTTAAAAATCTACTAAAATACTAACTTGGATATATGGGTATGTTACACCAGCCTACATGGCTAAAGGTAAAACGTGACTTCACGTGAAGGCATTCAATACACTACCAACCTCACTCCATTCAAATCCCATCGTTAGCACTTAGGATAGCCGCCATTTAGTCATTAGTGAAGGTATAGGGTGTATTATGCCACGTTAGCCTAGGTAAAGAGTTTAGGTAGTATATACTTGGTAGCATATATAGGTAGTTTAGGTAGTATTCTCCACTTATAGATGTTGAGAGGGATAAGTCATAAGCATTTGTAGATCCACTTGATCCTTAAGATCCAGTAGATCTGATAGAAATATCTCTTGATGAACCTCATGCTAAGAGGATATATGCATGGTGTCGAGACGAGGCAAAAAATCATGGTGCACCACCAGGCTCATCGAAAGAGCGAAAGAGACATGAAATATTTTCAGGATATGTAGCACAAATGAGTCACATCGATGATTCAAAACCCTCTACCTATGAGGAAGCATCTAAGCAAAAATTATGGAAAGATGCCATGGTAGAAGAATACAAATCTATCGTGAAGAATGATGTGTGGGACGTGGTTCCAAAACTTGATGGAATTATGTAGTAACTTAAAGGTGGCTTTATAAAATAAAGCATGCAGCTGATGGAAGTATTGAAAAGTATAAAGAAAGATTTGTGGCCCATGTTTTCTCATAGAAAGAAGGGATAGACTATGATGAGACATTTTCTCTTATGGCCAGGTACACTACTAATCAAACCATAATTTCACTTGCTTTAGTTTTGGGTTGGAAACTTCAATAAATGGATGTGAAGACCGCCTTTCTCAATGGTGATGTTGGGAAGATGTTTACACATAGAAACTTGAGGGGTTTGTAGTTCCTGGGAAGGATTTCCATGTATGAAAACTTAAGAAATCCTTGTATGGGATTAAGTAGGTCCTGAGGGCTTGGTATTCAATGATTGAAAGCTATCTTCTGAGCTTGGGATTCTCCAAAATCGAAGCTCATCCCAACTAATTGTACTTCAAGGTTGTGAAGAACCAACCATTGATCTTGGTTCTCTATGTTGATGACTTGTTCCTTACTAGAGAGGAGCAACATATACCTTGATGCAAGAGGGAGCTCACTTATGAGTTTGAAATGAAATACTTAGGTCTTATGCACTATTTTATTGGTCTAGAAGTTTGGAAAAGGAAATATGAGATCTTTCTTTCACAAGGAAACTACACAGTTGATGTGTTCGTAGATTTGGTATGATGGACTGTAATTCCATGTCTACTCCAATGGTGTCTAACATAAAGAAGCTAAATGAGTCAGATTTTGAATTGGATCTAGTGGATCCTACCATGTATAGATAGCTCATTGGTTCCTTGATGTATTTGATACATAGTAGACCAGACATATGTTATGCAGTGAATATCTTGAGTCAGTTCATGTCTAAGCCAAGTCATAGACATTAGGTTGCAGCCAAGACTGTGCTTAGATACCTTCATGGTACTATTGTTTATGGACTTAGATATGCTTCCATTGGGGGAGTGATGCTACTTGGATATGCTAACTCCGACTAGGGTGATAGTATTGTGGACCAAAAGAGTACCTCCAGATTTTGTTTTAGCTTGGGATTAGCTATGATATCTTGGTCCGGTAGGAAGCAGGGATCCATATCCCATTGTACTAGAAAAGCATAGTATATTGCAGCTAGTACCTCCTTCTGAGAAGTTATGTGGCTTAGGAAGCTACTTGCTGGGTTGTTTGGTGAGAAGCTTGATACTACTGCCATTCTCTCTCACAATCAGAGCTACATTAAGCTCTCATAAAACCCACTATTTCATGACAGATCGAAACACATTGTGATGAAGTATGACTACATCATAGACATGGTCCAAATAGGTGCCATAAGACTTCAATACATTGCTACTGGTGAGAAAATAGCTGATAAGTTGATTAAGCCTTTGTTCGTGACAAAGTATAGATACTTCTAAGACAAGATTGGCATGGAGAGAATGCCTCCCTCGCTGAGAGGGAGTGTTAAAGTTACAACATCATGAGTCAGGTGTCGCAATTTTTGTTGTTATTTCCATCACATGATCCAAATTGGGAGAATCTATGTCCTCGCACATCGAAGACATCTTAGTTGTAAACAAATGTATATTCAAATAACAAAAGTAAAAAAGAAATACTTTAAAATTACCTATATTGAAAAATTATCTATTGCAAAGGTAAATATACTCCATGATTGAACATAAATTAAAAAAAAGTGCTAACCTGCTCCATATAACTACCATGGATGGGCTCCTATGTCAATCCATGGAAAGTATTCCGACAATGAGAATAGCAATGTGGAGTTGTTCTCGTCCAAGTGAATATCCCAACCTGGCTAGAACCAGTCACTAGTCTCTCCTTAGTTGTAACATCCACTTTACCCCTACTCCTTTTTAACATATGTAAAATGTAAAATGCAGTCCCTGATGATGAGCTCAAGGCGAAGGCCTCGTCAACAAAATATGTAAGTAATTCCTAAGTTATTTTGCTTTATGAATTTGTAGACTTAGGAAAACCGAATCCTTGATGCAACGAACAATGGGGGCATGAATCGACTAGGGAGAGGTTTAATGGCTGGTATGCCATGAGATTGATGACAAGAGTCATCTTAGTGCCACGAGAACTCGTGGAAAGGTGAACAATGAGGTTCACTAGTTGAACACTTAAGTTTATGAGTGATAATTAACAGTTAGTATTGAATGACCAAAGAACAATCATTCGTCAAAAGACAATAATAGAATCCCAAGACCCAAATGTTAGTGTTAGGCTAATTATTACTCAGTGCTATAACGTAAGACTAAGTTATTCATATGGATATGATTACTATCTCATCCTCCCCAAGGGATGTCACAAGTTTACAGTTAAAACTTCCAATTGATTAAGAGCTCAAATCTTCCCCATTCTCAATTTGAGTACAAGGTGGGAAGTAGAACAAGTTTGTGAGAGTTATCACTAATTTATTTATGCAATTCATGGTATAACGGTATAAATAACTATACTTTTTAGTAAGAGGAAAAAAATACCTCTTCATGATACCCTAAGGATAGATTCTTTACGCCATAATAGTAAGGAATTTAAATACATTTGTTTATTAAATTAAAGAAGGATTTAATATGCCTTCTTTGGAGTTTTGCTTATGAGCAATATGGAAAGTTGAAAACTGCCAATGATTAATATAAATATATACTTAAAAGAAAAGCAAAAATATTTAAAGAAAAGAAAGAAGGGCCTTCATGGCCGTATGTACATATGCATATAATTAAAATTAAAGTTCTTTGGGAGGTGGTTAGGGTTTGCCTCTACAAGAGGAACCCGATTCTTTTATAGGCGGGATCTTCTTGACAAAAAAGGAGGGGAACCGCCATTTCTTTAGAAGGGGGGAAATAACTATTTCTTTGAATGGTGGAACCGCCTTTTGAAGAGGACCATCTTTTTATTTGGAGGAGGGGAGCCGCCTTTCGTGAAGGGGACAAAATGAATAAAAAATAATAGTTGAGAATAGGTGCAGTCCTATGGACTATCTTTCACATATGATTTTTGTGCGTGAGTGTAAAAAGGGGAAAACACTCTCTAGTTACAATGAGAAGAAGAAGGAATCCGAGCCTGTTATCTTGGAGGTTTTGGCCAAAGGAAAATGGAATCAATCTTTACAGGTTCCACACCCATCACAACAAATTTTATTATGTTGGTACACCATCATTGACAAGTATGTCAGGGTTAGCACTTTTTAGACTAGATTGATAATTATTAAATGAACCAATGAAGGAGCAGCCAGAGATAGCGTAGCCAGGCACATAGTATTAGACTTTCAATTAAATTTTACTAATGAATGAATGGTCTATAGTTGCAAAGTTTGATGGCGAGGGTGCAGCCATCTGAACGTGCACAACCCTGTGATCCATGTAGTATACCTGTGAATATTCTTTTTTATATAAACGCAATTGAAGTTAGGCATAGTCCTCTTCTGTTAAGGCGTTGTCCCTTATTTGCTTTCCAATAATGGCAAGACGGTGTAGTTCTGTTTTACTTTAAAAGTTGTGATATTCAAGCAATAGATTCATCCTCTAGTTTATTATATTTGGCCTTTACCAACCAATCGATTTTTCCACCCTTTATGAAATAGCTTCTGTTGATGAAAGAAAGGCGGTGTTAATAGACTGGGTATCCTTCATGTATGTAAACATTAACATTGTTATGTATTCTTATTAGTTACCCCTTGTTGGGAATTCCTTTATGAGGAAATCGTATTACTCCTAGGATAGGAAGCAGGGAGAAATCCCTACCTTTTTAGTGTAGGCCGTAAACTGTATTAAATGATGGGCGGAAACCCTAGCTGCCTACTGAATTATTTTATAAGTTATGTGTTTAGATACAAGGGAAAATCCCATCGCTACTAATCCGTCCTATTGTGTAAAAGAACTTGGTGCTCTCGATGGAACCACCTTTGCTTGCTTCTTGTAAAAGGGAGGATGTAGAATACAGTCCGAGACTCTGTTAGCGAATGACGCAGTCTTGGTTAACATTTTCTTGGTAGAGAATACAATACAACATTTTGTTGAGTTATCACTTACATTCTTAGCCTTGGTCGCAGAGAGAAAAACATGTCTTATATATATGACGGTTTTGGACCATATGTTTAGCAGAATGTAGTTAGGGCGCATCCCCTCATCGTGTTATAACAATTTTTAATTAGTTGTACACCGCTTTACTAAGTGCATAGACTTTAATGTTTAAGTATTGTGCAATTATATAATAAATGATTTCGATTCTCTATGGAGAGAAGAACATAATCCTGAAGCCTAAGTCTTAGTTTAACTTTATTTTGGTTTAAGAGATGTATTTGTATATATAAACATGTACAACGATTGGACTTAAGTAAGGTCAAAGAGAGGGCGCCGCCCTTATTATAAGTTTTATGTTCTTCCTAAAATATATATATATATATATATTATAAGTGATTTTTGGAGAACAAGTTAAGAAGGGGGTAGTGATAAAAACTTAGTCGTTGATCAAAAGCTTAAATTGTTTATAGTGAATTAAACATTATGTAAATGAATTGTGGAAAAAGAGCATGGTCCCAGAAAATTAGTGAATTTATAGTGAATTAAACACTATAATTTGACCTTACAACGATTGGACTTAAGTAAGGTCAAAGAGAGGGCGCCGCCCTTATTATAAGTTTTATGTTCTTCCTATAAAATATATATAAAATATATATATATATATATATTATAAGTGATTTTTGGAGAACAAGTTAAGAAGGGGGTAGTGATAAAAACTTAGTCGTTGATCAAAAGCTTAAATTGTTTATAGTGAATTAAACACTATGTAAACGAATTGTGGAGAAAGAGCATGGTCCCAGAAAATTAGTGAATTTATAGTGAATTAAACACTATAATTTGACCTTACAACGATTGGACTTAAGTAAGGTCAAAGAGAGGGTGCCGCCCTTATTATAAGTTTTATGTTCTTCCTAAAATATATATATATATATATATATATATATTATAAGTGATTTTTGGAGAACAAGTTAAGAAGGGGGTAGTGATAAAAACTTAGTAGTTGATCAAAAGCTTAAATTGTTTATAGTGAATTAAACACTATGTAAACGAATTGTGGAGAAAGAGCATGGTCCCAGAAAATTAGTGAATTTATAGTATATCTATAATTACTTAAGCAATTGCAAGTTTGTTTAAGGGCTAACTTAATCTCTTGTGTTTGTGCTTAGCTCGGGGCAACCTCTTGGAGGAAAAACATATGCTAGAAGAGGATCGAATGGTTGGGTACTACAAACTTTTAGTCAATTAAATTACCTCAGCCTATGTAACTCAGTTAAGTACTTTTGATAGTTATTCATTTATCATATTGAAGATTTGTTTTTAAATGGTTTGGAACAAATAAAATTATTGCTATGGTTATGTGATTTACATGTCCTTTCTCAGTATTGTTAAATAGAGCTTAAATTTAATATGGACTTACATTTAAGTTGCACATTTATAAATGAGTAGAGATGGAGTTATTATCCACCATTTGCTAATTGATTAGTTATCTGATTAATTTAAGTGGTGATTTATGTTTCTATTTTGTGGCTCGGTTTTACATAAAAGGATTTAACTATCCTCATTTATGAAGTAAAGTATTTCTAGTCACCCTACTAGTCTTTTACAACTAAACTAGATGTTGTTCACCCTTCATGCTTGTGTTTCCATGAGATATAGATTTGACGCTTATTGTTTCGACTTCTATGAATTCGTTGAACTTCGCATTGGTGGGATTAAGCATTAACTTACCTCACTTAAATTATGGGTTCATAGTCAATACAAGAAGAAGACAAGCAAACCATGCTTGAACGTGTATGTAGCTAGAAGGCACTAATGATTCTATATGAAAGAATGATATAAGTTATATGCTTGACTTCATATTGGACCAATAAGCAATTAAGGTAACTAGTAATTTGGTATTCTTTGGATACAAAATACAATTTAATTGAAGGAATAATAGATACTTAATTAACTACATTGATTGTAGGAAAACTCATTAAGACTTAATGAGTAAGATGACTTGACATTGCACTAATAAAAGATTATACTCAAAGGTAGTAAAATTCATTTGTACCAAGATGGTTCTCATTGTGTAAAAGTTAATAAACTTATATCCACAATTTAAGTTGAAGCTTGATTGATGATAAAATTGCATGGAAATATTTATACAAGGATTGAAATGTCCATTTTTATAGTAAAAGTAATTTCAGTTGAGATTAATATATTATTTAAATGTGGTAATCAAATTACCATAGAAGTTTTTGTGATAAGAGGACTTTCATAATTTAATTATAAGTGTTAAGTTTAGGATCCTCTTAAAAGGGAATAATAAAATTATACTCTAAATATATGCTTAAAGTCATATTCCAAATTCCATTTAGAAAGGATCTTTAAAAAAAATGAAGAAATGGGAATGAAACTAATAAATTCTATTAGATGTAATTGATTGTTAAATAAATCTACCTAGAGAGTTGTTGTTGAAAGAAATTAATTAATAGCTCTATTGTGAAATTATGGACTATGCTTAGTGTTGGTACCAGAATTTGCTCCATAAGGCAACACGTATGTAAAGAGTCACCCCAGTTTTCGTTGTCAGAATATCCACTAGTATTTTTACCAAAGTTGTGAGTGTTCCAGTCAGCCTAGTTAGTTCTACTCATGTCAAATATTTAACTTTACGAGGAGCTGGAAGTAAATGTTTGAAAACCAAAAGAGGTTTTTGTTAAGCATGAGCTCCTTCACAAAATCTCCTTCAGTTTTTCAACGAGTGTCATGGTTTGGAAGAGTAAGAGGGATATTTACAACCTATTTTATATAGGTTTAAACAATAAATTATTTCTTGTTTTGGTCATTATCTTTGGACGCTCTTTCCGAACAACTGGAGAAAAATTCGTAAAAAGAATGGGAGGTTGTTGTCAATAATGGAATTATCTACAAAATATCTCTTAGTTTTTTTCACGGCTATCACGGTTTAGGAAATATAGGTGGTTCTTTGAAACCATTTTTGTCAAAATTTCACCAAATTCGCCTCCTACAAAAACATTTAGTCAAAAATCAAATGTTAAGTGCTAGAGCCAAAGCTTGTAGCTGTCAGAGAGCATATAGTATCAGTGCAACAAATTCAACGCCACACAAGAACCATAAGGACCCGATAAGTGCAAGGAGATGATTTAGCCCATGCAGGTTTCCTCTTGTGAGAGTCCTTCTCACGAGGTGGATCTATAGGTTCTTGCAGATCTTCAATTTCACGATCAGCATCTGGAATTCCTTCAGTCATGGTAGTGTCTTGAAATCTGGTTTCCTTTGGTTCTTCATGATCTTCAATAGGTGTATTCCTTGATTTGATGAATGTTGAGTTTTCATCAAATGTTACATCTCTGCTGACATCAATCTTCTTGAACCCTAGGAAGTATATTCTGTAAGCCTTCAAGCTTTCACTGTAACCCACAAAGATACCCTTCTTTCCTGAAGGATCTAGCTTGGTCCTCTTTTCCTTTGGGACATGAGTGTATACTGGACAACCAAATATTCTGAGATGGCTAACTTCAGGTTTCTTACCAGAGAAGACCTCTTCTGGTGTTTTGTTGTCCAATATCTTGTGGGGTGTTCTGTTCTACACATATACAGTTGTCCTAGCTGCTTCTGCCCATAGATGCATAGGTAGATCCTGGTCATGTAACATTGCCCATGCTACTTCCATGATTGTTTGATTCTTCCTTTCTGCAACTCCATTCTATTGTGGATTGTAAGGAGCAGTCAACTCACTCTTAATCCCTGAATCACAGCATAACTTCTTGAAATCTCCTAAAGTGAATTCTTCGCCATTGTCGGATCTGAATGTTTTGATCTTCTTATCAGTTTGGTTCTCCATCAAGGTTTTGAACTCCTTGAACTTATCAAACACTTCATCCTTGTTCTTCAAGAAGTAAGCCCAAGTCTCCCTGGAGAAGTCATCAATGAATGAGACATAGTATACATACCCACTCAGAGAACTGGATAACATCGGGCCACATACATCGGAGTGGATAATTTCCAAAATTCCTTTTGCCTTGCTTTCACTGCTTGGAAATGCCTTCTTAATATTCTTTCCTTTTTCACATCCTTTGAAAACACCTTCATGCTTGGTCTTCATTTCAGGAAGACCTTCTACAGCTTTACTTGCAATTGGTAGAGCTATGTAGTGCATGTGTGCAAGTCTTCTATGCCAAAGTTCACTTGGCTCCATGGATTCATGTACCATGGCATGTTCAGGTTGTCCCTTCAATTTATACAATCCTCCCTCTTGCTCTCCAATTACCACTGCATCATCTATAGTTTTACCTTTTGGCCACATTAGAACTTGGCCATCTACAAAGGAAACCCTCATTCCTTTTGCATCCAATGCATATATGGAGAGTAGGTTCTTCTTGAGCCCAGGTACATAAAGAACTTCTTTCATCTTCAAGGATTTTCCAAAATCTAGGTTGTAGGAGGCTTCACCACTTCCTTTGATAGGGTATTGATAGTCATCCCCAAGTTTCACATTATGGGGTGACTCATGTTCAGAAAGATTTACAAAATATTCTTTAAACCCAGTCATGTGTTTGGAAGCCCCATTGTCAATAAGCCAATAATTACAACCATGAGAGATAGTACCTGTGAGGGAAGAGATTAGAACATATTCATCTTCACTTGATGAGTCACCTCATCACTTCCTGCTCTAGCCTTCTTCTTGGGAGGTTCATCATCCTCAGCAACATGAGCATGATATCTTCTTTTGTTGTTGTTCTTCTTCTTGTTGAAGTTGTTGTTGTTGTTGTCTTTCTTCTTCTTGGGACAATCTGAAGCAAAGTGTCCCTTCTCATTGCATGTGAAGCATCTAAGATTTTTCTTATCCTTATGATAATGGTGATTTGAAGATCCTCTGGAGTGGGATGGCTCTCTTTTGAATTTTCCTTTCTTGGTGTGTGTTGTGAGAGCTTGATCTTCATTCCCCATCTTTTCTTCTCGGGCTACAAGCCTAGCCTCTTCTTGTGAACATTCTTCCCATAGTCTATTGAAGTTGATTAGCTTCTTTATTGCACAAATTCCTTGAATAAATGAATCCCATGACATAGGTAGGCCATTCAGAGTAGTCATAACAACTTCACCATTATCCACTACTTCATCTACAGCTTCAAGTTGTTTCTTGGTTTGAGAGACCTTGGAGAAATAAGATTGAATGGTCTCTCCATTCAATAGCTTGACCCCTTTCAATTGATTCCGTAGAGTCATCTTCTGATTTATGTTCTTCCCTTCAAATAGCTTGGTCAGGGAGTCAAACATCTCCTTGGGTTTCTTCAGAGATGACACATGTGGTATGAGATGGTCTTTGATGGAATCAGCAATGATTCTCTTTTCATTGACCAAGTTCTTCTTGTGAAGGGCTTTAGCCTCCTCTCCCTCTAGGACATGGACCTCTTCACTTATGTAAGTATCGAATTCATTTTCTTCTGGGATTAACCCAATCCTATACTTCCATGCTTGGAAGTTATCAACCCCTTCAAGAATATCCTCAAGCTTGGTGTGGTGAGACATCTTAAAGAGTACTTCAAATGGAAATAGAAAGAGATTTAGGTCTTACCACTTGATTTGCAGAAATCCATATCCGGAGCTAAGTTAGGGTTTGTCAAAGAAACCCTAAAAATTGAAAATGTGAATTTCAACTTTCTGAAAGGATAGAAAGATGCACCTTAATGAGCTGATTAGCTTGGTATACGCAAAATTTGATTTCTGCAAAGTTTCACCCTTCAAAAGTGCCTTTTAGTCTTCCCGGATTCATTAGGAGGACCCTGAATTAGGGTTTGATATTCCTGGAGATTCACCCAGCCAAAAAAATCGATCCAAAGTTCTAAACTTCGATTTTTTCAAGGAGCTTCCAGCTATGTCTTCAGATTTCAAAAATTCCTATTTTTGTGGAAACCCTAATTTTTAGGGCCAAAACTGAAAGTGCTCAGAACTGAATTCTGAGGAGATTCAATCTATCATATTGTTTTTCCAAAATATGTGGAGAGAAACCCAATAACAAGAAACCCTAGTTTCCGTCACTGCACAATGTCTTCTTCTCAAGGAAGCTCTGATACCATGTTAATTTTTGAGCATTAATTCAAAATACTCTAGGGTCTTTACTGAGAGAATAACATGTACAGTATATCAATGAATATCAATCATAGCAAGCATATCAATCATCACAAGATGCAAACATAAGAGACAATAGACACACAAAGTTTCCGTGGGGAAAACCCTAAGGTGAAAAACCCCACAACTTCCTCAGAGATAGATAGAGCAATGATACAACCAAAGTACAACCCAAGTACACAGATATAGTATTCTCCTAGCAGCTGGTCCTCCTCCTCACATGTGCGCCACTTTCTGAGTGATGTAGAGTGAGATAATGAGATGATAAAATAGCGAGATCCCGCTCTCTATTTATACTTGTTTTGAGCAGCCTAATAAACCTATGTGGCTGACTTGTCTAACTCAGCCTAATAACCCCAAGTTAACTTAATTAGGGCCGACCCCACACATGGTGGTCTAATAACCCATCGACAAGTTACAACACTTGTGACACTTTTCAATACAAATGACGACACTTCCGTATAGAGGAATAACACATCTCTATAGGAGTACAATATACATAGATGAAATACATTCCGAAGTTACATATACATCAACATCTCGGGTCTTGTTCCATATAGGAGTAGACCATCTCTCCATGCTTTGAAACAAATGATAAAATATACCATTAGTTTCAAGCATTTGTAACATTTATCACATTTATAAAATGAATGTACAATTCAAATCTTAAATAACTCACCATTGATGCCAGTGGGAGACGAGAAGCAGGTGTCCTGGATCTGCTAAGCCTCTCAATAATTCCACCCTACAACATTTACGACAATCATTTCATTGAAAAATAATAATTGCTTTTAAATTAATTTTGGTTAATGCATCAAAACATTTTCATAAATTACAAGGTTGGCAGGCGCAGGGGGAGTAATTCTAGACTCTGAGGGGAACAAGAAGAAGGACTTCGCCTGAGGCATCGGGAAGAAAACTAACAATGCAACAGAATGGTTGGGACTTGTCAAAGAATTGGAGATAGCAGTTAGTCTAGGAATCAAGAAACTCACCATCCTTAAAGACTCCCTAATCATAATTCGAGAAGCTAGGCACATCATTGCAAAAAGAAAGGAACCGTCATCCAAAATGCATTATCTCCTTCAATGCATCAACACCTATTTTCATGAGCTCAATTTCTTCCATATACTGCATGGGTTGAATGAGAAAGAAGACGAGATGGCAAATTTAGGAGTGGGGCTATATTATGGTTTGCTTGGGCATGGAAATGACTACACCAAAGTCACTTGGATCCCATAGTCCAAGAGCAGGATTATGGATTAAGTCTCTTGTCAATCTCAATAGACTTCTCATCATGATAGATGGCAGCAATTTAATAAGCACATTAATTGAAAATGTAAAGAAAATATCCCGTGGAGATTTGATGGACTCTCCAAGACTCAATCAGTGTCATTACATGCTTGAAGTAATGCCTCCCTGCAGTTCTGCCACCTGGTCGACATGCGGCCATTTAAAATTCTTAAATTCATGTTTTTTGGTTCATTCTAGAACACTCTTCGATTTGCTCGGATTGGGGTTGTGTCCTAAAGCAGAAAATAGCTCAGGTCTTTTGTTGTTCTTCCTCTATTCTGGCTCCAAAATGGAGAAACAAGGCTTTGGATGTGGGGGGGAGCATTTTTTTCATGGTTCTGGGTGCATTCATAGAAACAAAAGCCGCTCCCGAGGTTGGCATTGCATGAGGGAGCAAGGGTGCAATCATGTGCGTGGTAGGGGTGATCAGAAGAATGACAACTGGGGCGTTTCTGAAGAGCATGACCCAGGTCAAGGCTCTTGTTGTAGGCATGTAGGGGTGGGGAATGTGATCAGGCATGAGGAGAGTCGCACTCTTTTGAATTTTGAAGTGGAGTTCTTGGATCGTATTCAAGACCTGGAGTTGCAGGTGCGTTTAGTTAGGGATGAGAACATGGAGTTCAGGAAAGTGATTTCTCATATGTACAACTTTTCCTTCACTGCACACAACGAGATCAAGGCCCAGTACAATAGAATGGTAGGCAAAATTGAAGATATGAAGGAAAATCTGGAACTGGTTATAAGCAGAAAGATGGAAAAAATCAAGAAATACATGGAGAATGCAGGAAATTATGTGGACCACTGCAATGAACAGAACTCGGTTGCAAATTCTATGGGAGCAGCCATGGACGTTGGTCCTAGTTAGTGGTATTTTGCTGTCTTCTTTGCTTTGTAGAACGAGTTATAGGCACTCTGTGGTTTACTGAATAGGCTTTAGTTTTTTATGAATCTCGGGATGGGCTTAAAGTCCAGTTTTTGTAAAAGCAAGACTGCAAGAAAGGCTCTTTCTTTGCATATTATTACTAGGTCAGTTTATTAGAAGCTATAGTATGTTTGGAACTGGAAGGGAATATGTAATCTATCTGCAAAAATAAGAAGAAGTAGGCTTGATTGTTGTTTCTTACACAGAGAAGCAATTTGATCAGCCTCACTCAGATGTATCCTTCTTTTTTATATTATCAATGATACTAACCATTTCTGTAAAAAAATAAAACATTTTCATAAATTAACTTGATTCTCACCATGAACACCTCCGACAATGGACATGGCTGTGCTTCTGGGCTAACAGGTGGAGCAGTTGGCTGGACAACCTGCTACGATGCAGGCATGGGGGGGGCACATATATAGATGGAGGAACTATGGGTGCAACCACAGTAAACACATGGGCAGATGATGGAATAGTAGTTGCCACAATAGTGGTGGGAACTAGATATGATGAGGTGGAAGAGGACATGGTGGTATGGAGTGGACAAGGACATCGTGGACAATAAAGCCCTATTGACTGTACAATAGGGGGTATCGACCCAGAAGGGATAGTGGGGATGTTGAGGTATGGTGAATGGGAGGTCAGTCTTAGATAGAGGGAGGAGGATGGATATAAGGGAGGGTGTGGATGAAGGGTAGAAGTTGGATGGAAGCGTGGGTGTGAACGAATGGGGGAGGATGGATAAACAAGGGGGTGTGGATGAATGGGGGAGGATGTATAGATGGGGGGGCATGGATGGATGGGGGATTATGGATGGAGGGGAGAGTATGGATGGAGAGGGGAGGGGGTGAACTAAGGGAGGGGTCTGGATGGAGGCGAGGGGGGTGACTCATGGGAGAGGGTGGAAACATGAGACTAAAGAGGCTTGAAGCTATTCATACAAATTTATAATATCATAGTTTAGTAAATAAAAAACAAATTAAACCATAGTATGTCGTAACATTTCAAATTAAAAGCGTGCTTTTAACTACACATTGTACCTATGTGTATGGTGATTTGCCAACCCCTGGAGGAGATGGTGGGTCGTCGTACTGCGTGCATACCTATGGACACCAAAATGCATGCACGTTATAAAAATATTAAACGAGTAATTATTCAGTCAATAAAAATATTAAAAGATATTGTACGAACTATCATCGTGTATGTCATAAATATAAATACATAAAAATAGAAATGCCATAACTAATAACAATATTGCGTGGGGTACTGAAAATACCTCTATGTGAGGTGTTGCAATCTCAGTTGTAGGTGCCATTGCTGCATCCAGGTTGGGAGATGTTGCGTTCTCCCATGATGGTGTCTAAACTCTAAATAGATGTACATTGAAATAATAGTTTATGTCAAGCACAAATACTTTAAAATTACTTCACAAATTATTAAGTGATGATTGAAAACGGATTAAAAAAAGTGCTAACCTACTCCATACAGCAACCATTGATCAGGCTAGGGCAAGTGTGCCCGCAATGGAGAAAAAGATGTGGCATTGTCCCCGTGGAACTAGAAGGCCCAACATGGCTACCACCGATCACAGGTCTATCCTGACTCTATCGGGAAGGCCCTGCACCTGCCTCTCTATCAGGGTCAGTCTGTCTCTCCACTATAATAGCTGCTACATTGTGTCTAAGAAGTCCACGTGCAACACTCCTCATCCCATCCTTGATCTGATCAAGTTTGTGGGGTAACTCAAGCGGCTAGGGAGAAGGGTTGGGATTGCACCTAGGATATGGTGGCCCTCTCAGTGGGTTCCTCCTAGAAGCAGGTCGATCTTGGGTAGAGCCATGCCCAACACCCTGGAACTCGGTTATGTCAAAATAGTTGACATGTAAACCGAGGGAAAACTCAGCCCACAGTTGCTGAAGGAAGTACTGTGGAACCTCCCTATTGTTGCAGGGAGGTTTATCATAAACCATGAACCACCTATTCATCCAATTGTCCCTCCATGGTTGTAAATGACACTAATCCATGCAAACACGTGGCTTTTTAATGTCCAGTGGTTGTTGTGTTCTTGTATCGGTGAACATACACTGTACAATTGGGCCTTTGTAATATTCAAATCTTTTATTTCCTCCTTGGAAATGCCTGTGGAATAAAACTCCCACATCCTAGCTCTATATTCAGTCATGTCGGTCAATTGGCGATGTGCATGGATGATGGAGTCAATTGAGCTCTCAATTGAGGTGGCAAGGGACACTTGAGATGGTTCCTTAGTGTTAATTAGTTCTCGAGTGTGCACTCTCATCTCTTTTAGAGAATGGTTCAAGTCATTTGGTCAAAATTTGGTTGGGGGTTTTGATTTTCATGGGAATTTGGATTTTCTTGAGGGTTTTCATTGGTTCCAACGGACTCCATGTTAACATTTTGTTCATTCATTGTGTGGGTTTACACTCTGCAATTGAAAAATTCTTTATTATTTTAATAATTTAGGGATTATTACAAATTTAATAAATAAACAAAAATGAATAAAATGACAAAACAAATAAATAAAAGGACAAAAACAATAAATAAAAGGACAAAAACAATGAATAAAATGAAAAAAACAATGGCATTTACCTATCCAATGCAATTGGTGGATGGATGAAGGTGTTTATTTGAGTAAAAATGGTGCACTTGGGTTGTTGTAGCTCTGCGCACGCGGTGGTTGTTCACGTTCAGCCGGAAATGGAAAGAATGAAAATAAATTGGGGTTTTTTTTTTAAAACCTCAACAGGGGCGTGTGCGCATATTTTTCTGCGCACGCGCTAAGGACGTGCACGCGCTAGGAGTGCGCACGCACCTCGGTTCAGTACGAAACCTAATGGTGCATGTGCGCTACCTTAGGTGCATGGGCGTTCTTATTTTTTCCCCGTTAGCGCGGCCTCGTTGCAATATTTTTGGGGAGCAACTTTGTGTGCTCTCCCAACCGTCAATTCGAATAAAGGATGTTTTTCTTGCCCAGATCTCCATGAAATATTTGGAATCAAATTTTCAACGTTCTTGGGTGTAAATTGTTTCCATTCATCAATTTAATTGACATGTTGATCGCTTGATGTCAAGAGGCCCGACCTTTAGCATTTAGAATATTCACAAGAGTTGATGACTGTTTTAATTTCAAAATTTAAAAGCTACTTCAGCACACAGGTCAACACCAAGGGTATCATCACCAAGTTTCATCGGCGCAGTGATTTCTTGTGTTAAAACCCATATTTTGAAGACAATAGTAAGAGAACTAAATTCCATTTCTTTAGGCATCGAATTAGCATTCAGTTCTAGAGGATCAACACTTGAAGAATCGATTCTAGGTGTTAGAGCATTGGTAGGTCCAAAATAAACATTAGTGATTAACTCCAGATTTCATGAATGGAAATCATATTCGGGTCAACTTTCCAGGCAAAGAATTGGAACGAGCTCCAGATTGATCAAAAACAACTTCAACTGTACCAGATCTCCTGCAATTGCTTTAATATTTTTAGTTTATTGTTAGAATTATTCTCCTAAAAGCATGTGACATCTTGGGCCTTGTAATTATTATAAATTCTATCATTTGGAATGTAAAAAAAGGTTCCAGCCGTGAGGCTGAGGGTGTTATAGGAAGGGTGCCATATTCTGAAAATTCTAGAACTTTTTGCTCTATAAATTAATGTTGAAGACTTGCAATCTGAAATGAGATTCCATTTATTATGACTCAGTTTTCAATTATTTTTCAATATGAATGTTTTACAGTTTTTCCTAAGCTGTTTACATTCATGAATCCTTTGTAATAATGTTTTTCTTATGAATGCTCGTGTTTTGATTTGACATTCATGATTCTATATCAGGAATGTTTTTCTTGATATGGTGCTTTAACCTAATGTGTGAGTGAACTGTTTGTTCCACATGTTATCAGGAAACTTGGAAACTAAGCTAGCACCAATATATTTCTTGCTTCAATCCATTTATTCAATCCTTTTTGCAAACCCTGATGTTATCAATTGTTTCATACTTTCTTTATTTGTAAACAATCTTTTAACCCTTTGCACAACCCTATCAACCTAATCCAAATCTATCCAAACTTGAGGTGCCTAAACTTTGTGCTTAGTAGGCAGTGCAAACTTTAGGACTAACACTTAGTAAACTAGAAGTGGAGTTTTTTAGTAACAAACCTGAAAGATTATCAATGTTGAGGTTAACTTGAGTCCACATGCGATTATTGGTGTTTTAGATTCGCATTTCTTAATTAAATTTCAATAACATGCTCTCAATGAAACTAATATGGTTTGTAATCTTGAAGGAGTTTAAAAACAAAAATTACACCCCATATCCCAAGGGACTACTGCAGGTATTGGGTTGTTACATTAGTCTACCCCGGGTACTCTGCACCTGTGTCTCTCCCATGGTCATTATGTATATCTACTCAATACATTTCACAAATGTGATGTGCCTAAGTAGACTGTGTGTAGCATGTCTCATTGACTTATCAATCTCATGAAGTATATTAGACAGCTGAGGTGGCATGAGAGGGGGATTAGGCTCATTCCTAGGAGCAGGTGGACCTCTCAATGGGTTATGTCTAGCAGTTGGTCGATCCTAAGTAGATCCAAGACCAACACCTTGGAACTCAGTAATGTCAAAGTAGTTGACATGTAAACCAAACACAAACTCATCTCATAATTTTCTAACAAAATATAGTGGAACATCCATATAATTGCACGGAGGTTTATCAAACACCATGAACCACCTCTTCATCCAATTCTCTGAATTAACATTTTCTTGTGCTTGTTTGTTCTCATTGGATTTCAAGTTAATTTTTTGTTCTATTTGTTTGTTCTCATTGGATTCCATTGTAGGTAGATTATATATTATCTACAAATTTAAAAAAAAATCATTGTTTTACATTTTTGAAATTATTAAAAAATTAATAAACAATGAAAAATAATAAATGTTGATGTATTTGTAACTTCGGAAGATATTCACTTGTATATTGTATGTATTACATTTGTACTTTATTGTATCCCCAACCGAGATGTATTATTCCTCCGGTTGGAAGTGTCGTCATTTGTATTTGCATGTGTCGCAAGTTATATTGTAAGCGTCATAACTTATATTTGATGGGTTATTAGATCACCTTAGAGGGGTCGGCCCAGTTAGAGTAAAAGGAAAGTCAAGTCATTGTATAAATAGAGAGTGTGACTCTCTCATTCTATTCATTCACTCACTCACTCACTTCGCATTAGTGAGAGAGAGGAGGAGTGCGCACAAGTGGAGGAGGAGAAACTGCTAGGAGACTATCTCTTGTTTTGGGGTTTGATCTTTGTGATCTTTGTATTGGTGCTCATTCTATCTCTGAGGAAGTTGCGGGGTTTTTCACCTTCTTGGTTTTCCCAGGTGAAATGCTTTGTGTCTCTTGTCTCTTGTGCTTGATATGTTGTACATGTTGTTGTCTCAGTTAAGATCCTATATCATATTGAATTAAATGATGAAAAAATAATATGGAATCAGAGCTAGCCTGAAGGAAGGCATTGTATGGAATTTATGACACTTGTTGCACTTGCGACAAATTGGAAGCTAGGGATTGGTATAGTAAAATCCAAGCATTATGGTACTTTCGCTATAACTCAGTTTTGGTGAAGGTTCAAGATCTAAAAATTTTATAGGCCGAAGATGAAATGTTCATGTAGCTTGTGTCCGAAGCTCAGCCTCATATTCATTGTACTTTGTGAGATATGATTTGTAAAAGTTAGGGTTTTTGCCTCTTCCAGAATGCATCCCTAAACAGGTGACCTAGGAACAAAGGTCATATCTCTGGCTAGGAAGCTCCAAATGGAATTCCGTAAAAAGTGGAAGTTAGGAAATGGATTTTAGTTTCACAGGTCCGGGTTTCATAGGTCGAAGTTGCAACCGTGACATGTGGCACTCCGTATATGTTCACTGTGTTGTTTCATCCCATAAACAGGTCATGTTGCAACACTTGGCATATCTCTCTCTTAGAGAATCCATTAAAGCTCAGATCTATGGGGTTGGAAAGATGACAGGTCATTCTACCATAGGCCAAATTTTTAGACCTTGAGGATCCAAAATTTCATAGATACATCAGAAACAATATGGCATATATTTCTTTCCAAACAAAATTGGATTGTGAGCACATTCATTTTTGGTTTGTCACTGCTGCAGGAAATTAGGGTTTCTACAAAAGTTGGAATTTTTGGAATCTGAGACCACGGCTGGATGCTCCTCATCAAAATCAAAATTTAGAGACCAAGATCAAAGTTTTTGGTTGGGTAGAACCCCGGGCTCTATCAAACCCTAGTTTAGGATTTTGACCAGAAAACCAGAATTTGACAGAAGCTGCAGATCTGAAACTCGGAGGTCAATTTTGAGGAGTCAATTTTTGGAGTTTTCAAAATATGAGCACACCAGCTTGCTCACTACAGTCAATTGCATCCCTGTATAAACAGAAGTTTGAAATTCCAAGTTTGTATTTTTAGGGTTTCTCTGACAAACCCTAGCCAACTCCAGATCCAGAATCGGTAAATCAAGTGGTAAGACCTAAATATTTTATTTCCATTTGAGTTTCTCATTAAGATGTCTCACCACACCAAGCTTGAGAATAAGCTAGAAGGGGATGATAAATTCCAAGCATGGAAGTATAGGATTGGGTTAATCCTAGAAGAGAATGAATTGGACACCTACATAAGTAAAGAGGTTCCAGTTCTAGAGGGAGATGAGGCTAAGGCCTTACATAAGAAGATCTTGGTCAAGGTCAAAAGAATCATTGCAAATTCGATCAAAGACCATATCATACCAGATGTGTCTTCTCTAAAGACACCCAAGGAGATGTTTGATTACTTGAACAAACAATCCCTACAGGTATGACTTGAGGAGATACGGGTATGTTTTGAAATCTGTTCATGATTAAGTTTATGATATGTTTGTCTTCATATTATTGAGGTTATTACAATCTTGATTAATTTTAGACTTGTCTTATCACCTTAGTAAAAGTATGAATGCATGTGAATAATAGAAGACATTCATTGATTAGGTTTATGACACTTATGATTGTACTAATGCACTGTTGTGTTGTATGAGGATGATGTTGTCCATTAACATGAAAGGTACATCATGAAAGACAAATTAAGTTCTAGATCAAGAACATATGACCATGGTGACATGAAGCCAAAAACTCATCCATGGTCATTGATCACATAGAAGCTCTACTTACGAGGTATGTATAATTTGGTTCTACAATGCTTAACGTATGAGATATGTAGGTTAATAGCACAAGGTCTCTAAATCATTGAAGAGAACAAAGAAGACATTGTTTGGGTATGTTAGACATAACTCACAAACATGATAATCCAGGTATGTTTTCTTATATCAAGTTAGAATCCTACCTTGTGTTAGGGTCTCATATAAGTATACTTTCGTATGATTGATAATGATTATTCATGAAGTTATAGGTTTGAATAATCATGGGTTTATGCATATTATGCTTCTTACTTTGATTAATGATATGACAATCTAGAAGAGTCCAATGGTCAAATAAGAATATGCATGAGTAAAAGAAGTGACTCCTTGAAACCTTGAATACTAACGCTTGTAATAGATTACCTGTGTATTAAATGATCATAACCATACATGTTTAAGATTATTTAGAATCATAATGTTTTGATAGTATTGAGATTATACTAATGAAGTATGATTATGTATGAGATCTTGAGGATGACACAATGATGACACTATTGCACACTTAAGCATGCATAGTGGTCTAGGATGGATATAATTTCAAAGACAGATAATCAAGGAAGCAAAGATCAAGAGGGAGCACACTCAAGTAGTTCCTGCAAGGAAGCAGAGATCAAGAGAGAGCACAATCCAGTAGTTCCTACAAGGAAGCAAAGATTGAGAGGGAGTCCACCCAACAAGAAAACAAAGATAAGTATTTGAATTGTCATTTCTTGTATATGTGTTACTTAAATGATCTTGTTTAGTCATGTACATACTTATGTTCCTAGATTTAGGATATATATTATGCATTTTAGAAAAGTTGCATTAATGAACAAGATACTACTAATATAGTAATGGGTAAGTGGCCTATGGTACTGTACAACACTCCATTGCTACTTATCTAGAATGAAACCTTTTTGATGACATGTTGGGAATTTTGCACACTCTTAAATAATGTTCTGGCAGAGATGGAAGGCATCTAGAAAGTTACAGGATATGGATAAATGTTGTATTGAAGCATTGGCTAAGATAATTGCATGACTATATGACATATGTCTTTATGTGTAACAATTTGTTTTGAAACATATGAGATGTTTCTAATCATGTAATTGAACTTGTCTTGTAGGAAATACCATGTACCATCACCTACAAGAGAGACTTGTTTTGAAGAACAAGCAACGAAGACTCAACAAATCCAGAAAACTACCTATTGAAGAATCTGAAGTTCCCAGGATCCTGGATGCAGTAATGGAAGGATGCCATGATCAAGGAGTACCAGTCGATCATAAAGAATGCTGTCTGGGATGTGGTCCCAAGACTAGAAGGAAAGTCTGTTGTGACTTCCAAATGGATCTACAAGATCAAGCATGTTGCAGATGGTAGCATAGAGAAATACAAGGCAAGGTTTGTGGCTCGTGGCTTCTCCCAAAAAGAAGGGATAGATTATGAAGAAAATTTTGCACCTATAGTCAGATACACTTCCATCAGAACAGTACTTGCTCTGGCTGCAGTGATGAAGTGAAAGATACACCAAATGGATGTCAAGACAACTTTCTTGAATGGTGTAGTCAAAGAGGAAGTGTATGTGGAGCATCCACTCGGGTTTGAGACACATGACAGAGAGTCATATGTGTGCAAGTTAAAGAAAGCCTTGTATGGCTTGAAGCAAAGAACCCAGGACATGGTATGGTAGGATAGATAGCTTCCTATCCAGTTTGGGATTTACCAAGAGTAAAGCGGATTCCAACCTTTACTACAAGGTTGAGGAGGGAAATCCAGTGATACTTCTATTGTATGTGGATGGCCTGTCTGTGACAGGTGAGGATAGGTTGATTGCCGACACGAAGAGGAAGCTTGCTTCCGAGTTTGAGATGAAGAACTTGGGTATGATGCGTTACTTTCTAGGTATGGAGGTGTGGCAGAGTGCAGATGGAATCTTCCTTGGACAAGGAAAGTATGTAGTATAGATCCTGAAGCAGTTCGGGATGATGGACTGCAAGGCCATGGCCACACATATCTAATCAAACATGAAGCTATTGAGTGATGCTTCATCAAAGTCAGTTGATGCCACGATGTATCGTCAGATGATTGGGTCCTTGATGTACCCGACGAACACGAGACCAAATATTTGCTTTGTGGTGAACACCTTGAGCCAGTTCCTGATGGATCCTAGACATGTTCACCTGATTGTTGTAAATCATATTTTGAGGTACCTAAAGGGTACGGTTGATTATGGGCTCAAGTATGATGCGAATCAAAAGTTTAACCTGGAGGGTTATGTTGATTCAGATTGGGCAGGAAGTGCTATATATAGGAAAAGCACTTCGGGGTGCTACTTCAGTATTGGATCAGGTGTGATCTCTTGGTTTAACAGGAAGCAATCCTGTGTAGCACTGAGTACAGCCAAAGCAGAGTATGTCGCAGGTTGTTCGGATAGTTGTGAGGCAGTATGGCTAAGGAAGATACTATCTGATTGATTTGATCTCCAGTTGGATGCTACTTGTATCTATTGTGACAACTAGAGTTGTGTGAAGTTGTCAAAGAAACCAGTGTTTCATGATAGGTCGAAGCACATCGAGATCAAATCACTATATCAGGGATATGGTGTAGAGAGGAGCAGTGAAGCTCTAGTATGTTGTGACACATGAGCAGATTGTAAATGTGTTGACCAAACCACTAGCCAGAGTGAAGTTCGAGTACTTCAGAGAGAGGCTTGGTGTTCTTCATATAGAAGATACTTCGAGGAGGAAATGATGGGACACATTTGCAGAAGCCATTCCAAGCATGGTGGTAGGAGGATCCTTCCCATGGCTGTGGATGTAAGGTCTGTGTGATTAGCATCAGGTCGATGCCCCGGATGTTGCTATGATGCGATGAGCATTAGGACGATGCTCCAGATGATATGCATCAGGACGATGCTATGATGATGATCAGGTTGATGGTGTGTAATGAGCATCACGACGATGCTCCAGATGATCTGCATCAGGACAATGCTATGATGATGACCAGGTTGATCATGTGTGATGAGCATCAGGATGATGCTCCAGATGATATGCATCGGGACGATGCTATGATGATGATTAGGATAATCATGTGATGTGATGATGTGCATCAGGACGATGTACTGTATGATGATGATCAGTATGATCATGAGCATCAGGATGATGCTCCGTGCGAGGATGATCAGGTTGATCATGAGTATCAAGATGATACTCCGTGGCTGTGGACAGGCTGTGCGAGGGTAGCATGTAATAAGTCCTGGAGATCTGGATAGGTTGTGCTAGGCACTTAAAACTCCGCGAATTCTCTTTAGAGATCTTGCAGTGCAAGACACTCTTTTAAGGTTTTGCTAGACCACATGTAATAAGTCCTAGAGATCCGGAGAGGTTGTGCTAGGCACGTAAAATTCCTCGGATGCTCTTTAGAGATCTTGCTAGGAAAGACACTCTTTTAAGGTTTTGTGGGGACCACATGTAATAAGTCTTGGAGATCCAGACAAGTTGTGCTAGGCACGTAAAATTCCTCAGCGGCTCTTTAGAGATCTTGCAGGGCAAGACACTCTTTTAAGGTTTTGTGGAGATCACATGTAATCAGTCCTGGAGATTTGGACAGGTTGTGCTAGGCACATAAAAGTCCTCGGATGCTCTTTAGAGATCTTGCAAGTCGCAAGACACTCTTTTAAGGTTTTGTGAATGTGACATGTAAAATTCCTGTGAGATCCGATAGGTTGAGCAGTAAGCTTGTATTCAGTCTTGGGATGCTCTTTTGAGGTTTTTTTGACGCACATAACCATCCCTAATGATTCCACAGGATGTCCAGCTCACAGATATGATGAAGACCTACAGGAGGCTAGGCCTACATCCATCATGAAAAAGGGCTGGCTCTGTAGAACTTCTTATGACGAGAAGAATTGAGAGATAGCACTAGTGATCGAGATGAAGAGTACAACAGTAGTGACGATGATGCTCTGTGATCCAGTGATGATGATCCAACTCCAGAATTGAATACTTGTGCCTATATGTATTGATGCTTGTGTCAAGAGAATACCTTCCTAGTTAAGAGGGAGTGTTGATGTATTTGTAACTTCAAAAGATATTCACTTCTATATTGTATGTATTGCATTTGTACTTTATTGTATCCCCAATGGAGATGTATTATTCCTCCGGTTGGAAGTGTCATCATTTGTATTTGCAAGTGCCGTAAGTTATATTGTGAGTGTCGTAACTTATATTTGATGGGTTATTATACCACCTTAGATGGGTTAGCCCAGTGTGGGTCAAAGGGTTATTAGACCATCCTAGTGGGGTTGGCCCAGTGACATGTGGATGGGTTATTAGGCTTCCTTAGGAAGCCGACCCAGTTAGAGTAAAAGTCAAGTCAAGTCATTGTATAAATAGAGAGTGTGACTCTCTCATTCTATTCATTCACTCACTCACTCACTTTGCATTAGTGAGAGAGAGGAGGAGTGCGCACAAGTCGAGGAGGAGCAGCTGCTAGGATACTATCTCTTGTTTTGCGGTTTGATCTTTGTGATCTTTGTATTGGTGCTCATTCTATCTCTGAGGAAGTTGTGGGGTTTTTCACCTTCTTGGTTTTCCCTGGTGAAATGCTTTGTGTCTCTTGTCTTCTGTGTTTGATATGGTTTACATGTTGTTCTCTCAGTTAAGATCCTATATCATATTGAATTAAATGATGAAAAACTAACAATAAAAGAACCTTAATTACCTAGGATGTAAGGTTAAATTGGCCCCCCTCCTATGCTGGATTTTTGAGGTAGCACCCCTCCTACACGCATGTGTTTTGTAAGGGTGTTTTTTTCTCCTTGTTAGTCGTGGGGTTGTTTAAGAATGAACAACCCCATAGACTTTTTTCTCCTTTATTTTATTAGGAGCGTGTGCACATTCCTAACATACAGATGCTAGAAAAATGCATGCATTCCTGTTGTATTTGCAAATATGGCGGTTAGGCAATTTCAAGCCAGAAGCATATGTGCACTTCCAAGACTGTGTGTGTGTTGTTTTTTTCTTCACTATTGTAGTCTTGACGCAATATTTTTGGGGACCATCTTCATGTGCGGACCCATGTTCTTGAAAATAACATTTATCTATTGTATAAGCAATGTCATTTCTTAATATAAATAATTATACATTAAATAAATAAACTTATCTCTATCTGTACAAATTCCTCAACCAAACTAGAAAGCACCTTGATCCTCCCAACTGAAAGCAAACTTGAAGAACTTACATATCTCATATTTAGGTGCTACCCTTGATTTGAGACAAGATACAAATAGAAATGGGGATTCTTGTAGTTTCCAATCTTATCAACAATTTCTTGCTCAGATCGCTCTATAAACTATTTTCATTGTGTTCCATTTATGTCTCTCATCACATTTCTCTCCTCCCCATTCTTGATGTTATTGTATGTATTATGACTCTACCCATTTTTCCCTTCGATTTCCCTCTTAAGTTCTTCTAAAACCCTATTCTTTCTAAGCAATGTAGTGGTGACACCGCATAATAGGTTTGTTGGGAAATTAGCTAGTTTAAAGGGAATGAAGCTTTTTGATTGCTATGGTTTTCCTCCCAAGTGACCTAGGGTTTTGATATATTTTCACATGTCTTATGACTTTAGATAAACCACATCCATCTCCACTTGGGTAGGACAAATCACTTGATCATAGGTATCATGTGTAAAGTTAAATCATATTTTAATTAGTTATATTAGATGTTATATTATTTTTCATAATTTCGTGTCTCTATAATGATATAAAATATTATAAATTTCTATGTAGGCTACATTGATCATGTATAGTTCACTGCATCAACCATTCCCATCTATCCACTTTTCCATTAATCCCACACCATGGGTCAAGTACAACTTGTGGCCATCCTGTTCCCATCATTGGAATTCCTTTTCCCATGGAAACCTTCCTCCGATTGTAGAACCCATGGATGTTTATCTCTTTCACCCCCAAGATATTTTTTGTCACATCCATACATTGTGGTTTCACCCATTCATCCTACACTAGTGCACCTGATTACAACCTACATTATTCGATACACCACTATAGCAACTATTGTCACATATATTGTAGTTACATTTTTAGTGGTTGCATCTATGGTTGTTTCAAATACATCTACTCAATTCCACATTGTTCCGTCAGGGAATCATGTCATGTTGAGTGCTCTAGATCCTAAAATTTCCCTACCAATTCTTATGATATTCACAGTGATATCATTAGTTGATGAAATTAGTATCCAACATGAATGATATTGATTTCATGGTTTAGTGGTTTTTCATTAAGTGGTTCTTGTAGTTGTTTCACACAGGAATTTCCAAGTGATTGGAATAGTGGATATTGGTAATTCCCTCACCACTTGTTGTTTCATTTGTAGTGAATTTCGCAATATTGAATTCCATTTCTATTTTGTAATTGTGTTAATTGATGGAATGCTACAAAAGGAAATTATATCAATGTTGTTTCCTTTTCAAACTTGAGAAAGAAGTACTAGTCCTAAACAAAAGATGATTTGAGATTCCTCTAGCCCAAAGAAGAGGAAGATCATCTTTGAATATGCACTTGAAAATGGATACGGAAGAAGGGGTAAATGAGGGACCCATTATTTATCTTGGCCATGACGTCCAAGTTTAGGCACAATTTGCTTTTTTCTGTATAGTTCACGAGTTTCCATTCTTTCATGCTTGGGTTATAGTTTATGCCATTTTGTAAAAAATGTATAGGTGGACCATTTTATTATAGATATGTTTTTTTGACACATGTACATATAATGAATTCTTTATGGTTTATTTGTGATTATTGTTATGGTTAAGTTTATGGTTCAGTTTATTTGGTGTTCATAATTAATGATGTCAATGATGTTGTTGATGTTAAAGTATGAGATATAATTTCCATATTGTCATGTGAATGTGTAATTTGAAAACAATCGTTGTGATTTAGATTATAGTATTTAATGATCATTTGTCTTTTTTTGTCTTATCAAGGATGAGTAGCAACATTCATAGAATAATATTAAATCTTTCCTAGCAAATTCATGCTAAAATTTAAGGGAAATTGGATACTATCTACCCATTCAAGCTCAACCAATCTAGATTTATTAATAATAACGTGGATTAATTAATGGAAAATGACCTATGTGGGACAAAATCCATATCACAAGTAATGGACCTAAAAAAAATACACAATTTTATTTTTCATTGTAAAAGATCAATTAGTGATTTTATAATATGTAAACATGGAATTATATTGGAGAATGCATTACCGAGATCATTAAAAATTTAACCTCATGAGATAACTTGATGTGGGAAATTAAGTTACATTTTGTTCTTTTGCAATAAATGCTTGCATCCTTTTTTCACACAAAAAAATTCTATACTTTGTATTAAGTATATAAAAGATAAAAAAAAAAAGTAAGCATTCCTTTCATCCAAGAATAGTGCTCCCATATCCAACTACCCACAAAAATCCAAAGTATTTAGGCCACATAAACTCATATACCATACAACATCCACCAGATGTCCACCATCATCCATACAACATAGAATAGATCCCCCAAAAGAAAGAAAATATAACCGCAAGTATATCCGCTATATACAAAAAATATAAGACTAAATGAAAAGCCAAAAAAGCAAGACAAATCGGCAATTATAAAGGAAAAATGGAGAATGACCCTGAATCCTACAGCAATTGATCATCCCAAAAATCATAGAAAATGTGTCCCTCCTATACCATGAGACCCCATCTAGATAAAATACCCGCTTGATGATTCTCGGCACAATAGATGTGGTGATAACTGATCCCATTTTGTTCCTGTTGGAGCTGCCTAACAAGAACCAACCATGATGAAAGAGTGATAACATGAATATTACTATTTCCACATGCCCATTTAATGATGATCAAAGAGTCACTTGCAACATGAAGGAGATCAATTTGTTTAAGAGTAGAAAAATATAGCAGCATCCTTAAAGCAACCAATTACCCTTTTTTATAGGTTCCAAAGCCGCATTTCATCCACAAGTCAATGTGTTTATGTAGATCAAGTGTAATGCATGCTCCCATGCCACAATGTGTGCTAGATACCTGGGAGGCACCATCAAATCTAGATGATACTACTGGAAAACATCTAGGCGTTTATCCTTTGAAAATTTGCACCAACGACATAGTCTTGTGACCACCAAACTCTATAAACACAGCGATGGATTTCCCAGCACTCTAGACAAGTTGGCGATGATTGTTTTCAAATATAATAAGATTCCTTGATTTCTAGGTCTCCCAGAGAATATAAACCTCCAACTCCCCCAATCGTCTGTTAAGTTTGAACCAATTATAAAGACAATCCGATAGGGATTTACCATACCAGTCATGAATATTTGTGAAATAAAGGCCAACTACCTGCCAGACCTGTGTAATATATGGGCATTCCACAAATATATGAAGAGTAGTGTCTTTGACCTCTTTACACTATATACATATATTGGGACCACAAAAACCTTGTTTTTTGTGGTTTTTCCAAGTTAGCACTTTGTCTTCCAATGCTAACCATATTAAGTATTTTAAATTTAAAGGGAGGTGCCACTTCCAACATGCATTGTGCCACCAAGCACAGTCAACAGGGTTCTTATAAAATGAAATCTCATATGCCATTTTAGCAGTTAAAATACCTGCGTGTGTGTTCCACGACCAAAATAGTTTGTCTTCAGCATCTGATAATCTAACATTGCCTCTGTATAGGTTGAGTACATAGGATTTCCATTCCTTATCCATTCCTCCCAAAAGGTCAATCTGTGAAGCACTCAACCAGTTTTGAAATGGTTGAATATATGGGGCTACAGAGATAACATGTTGTAAAGTGTAAATACAACCTGCATGAATCATATATAACAACTCCTTAGAAATTTGATGACTATGTGGGACACCAATAATGGTATCTTCCCTTAGCTATATTAGATGACCGTTCCTAGGAAACCATGCTACCCATTCCACCACCACCCAATATGCAGATAACATACCCGCCCAAACATTCAAAGTTATTTTTTATCTTCTAGAAGAGCGAAGCCATAGAGGAACTGTAAGGCCCCTGAGATATTTCTCTTTGGTTATGGATCCCCATATACCATCTACCATGAGAGCACGCCATAGAATTTTGGCAAGAAGTGCAGTTGAGAATTCATATATATTCTTAATTGACCACCCTCCCTTGATGTATGGGCTAGCCATCTTGCACCACTCCACTGGATGTAATTTGTGATGATCCTTTCCAGACCAAATGAAATTATGAATTATTCACCTGATACCTATCAGAATTGATTTGGGAAACTTGCTCATATACATCCACTATACCCCCAGGTTGTGTAGCACAGATTTAGCCAAGGTTACTCTGCCTCCAATGGATAACCAGTGCCAACACCATTGATGAATCCTCCAGTCAAATCTCTTGAAAAGCCAAAACCAATCATTAATAGTGTATGCATTAGGTTTAATGAAATATCCTAGATAACTGGATCCATTTAACGATTCTTTCATTTCACATGGCATGAGTAACAATATATGCACCTTCAAAGCCATGTCTACATTATGTTCCAAGAAAATTGATTTTCGGCCATTAATTTCCATACCTGTTGTATTGCAAAATAACTCCATAATTTTCTTAATACATTCCCATTCCGTTTTTGTTGCAGCCCCAAATGTCATCACATCATCAACAAATAGTAGATGTGTCACCACAATTTGTTTAGTAATATTTATTCCAAAGATGCTTTTATTTACCTTTTCTTTGAGGAGAAATTAGCTCAATCCTTCGATAACAATAAAGAAGAGCAGCAGTGATAATGGGAATCCTTGTCTAAGGCCATGAGAGCAGCTGAAAAACTTTGTGGGACTCCCATTTATCAAAACAGAGTATTTTATAGATGATACACAAGCCATTATCCACTTCATTTCCTTCCAAGGAATACCTATCTGAATAAGAGCCAGACGAAGGAATCCCTAGTTAACTTTGTCAAATGCCGTAGATAAGTCCAATTAGCGAATGAGAGCCTTTAGATTCCGCACCTTTATGCTATGGAAAGTTTCTTGGGCTACCCCTATCGCATCGAGTATCCGTCGATTGTCTAGGAAGGAAAATAGTTCTTTTGATAGGAATTTTGATAATATTGACTTTATACAGTTTGCAATAATCTTACCTATAATGTTATAATCCAAATTACACAAAGATATGGGTCTAAACTCAATGAATGAATTCGGATTGGACGCTTTGGGGACCAATGCCAGGAAAGAGCCTCTAGGATCCTTCCCATAAGTCTAGTGTCTTCCACCATAGCTAGAAGATCTAACCCCATGATATCAAAAAATTCCAGAAAAATCTCTGCAGTCCATCCATCTCGACCGGGAATTTCTCCTTTAGAAAAATCCTATAAAACTTTTTGGATTTCCAGTATTGTTACCGGATTGACAAGCGCCTCTTCCTCCTGAATCAAGAAGATGTGTGTCATTTCTCTGATTACATTAATTTGTTCACCCACCACAACCACCTCTGGATCAAGCTATTATTTTTGGAAATGACTAATTGCTTCTGCACGTAAGTCCTCTTGTTTGGTGATCTCAACCCCTTCAACATTCTTTAATGAAAAAATAGTGTTTTGTATTCGCCTTATGCTTTCCGCGAACTTATGAAAATATTTCTTATTTTTATCTCCTAATGATATCCAGAGCGCACGGCTCTTTAGGAACCATGAATCTTCATCCACACTTAATATTTTTAATTTACTCAACTCCAGATCTTATAGGGTTGCGCTTAGATGGACCGGTAGAATCCCACCTGGAAAATGGTCCTGGATATCATTCGTGTCCGATTCAATATTTGAAATTTATGCTTTTAGACCTTTTTTCCAGTTTCTTTCCCACTTTATGACTACAGATTTCAAGTGACTTAGTTTCTTGGCAAGATAATATGATGGGGGATCATTAGAATATTTCTCATACCCCATCCATTCCTGCCTAACCAATGTGATGAAATCTTGATCCTTATTCTATGTGTGATTGAACTTATAGGGAAACGAGTTCCTTTTTTCAGCAAAGTCTAATTCCAAAAATATCAGTTTATGATCCTATATATTTGAATTATCGATCCAGTATCGATATCTATGAGCAGCTTCAACTAATGAGTCCTCCATAAAAAACCTATCCAATCTCTTGCATACCCTATCAGGACATTTCCTACCATTTCAGCATGTAGGACCGAGTGAAAGTGGTTTGATATTTGTTAGACCGATGGCTGTATAGAAATCTATGAAAAAGTTACATAGAAGATCTAATGTAGCAGAGGGTCCCCATAATTTTTACCCAAAGCGATTTAAATGGAAGAAAAAGAAGGTGGTCTGAATTACTCAGTGAGTATGATTTCAACATAACTTATGTGAAGGGAACTCTGAAAAAAGTAGCTGATGCGCTCAGCTGAAGACCAAGAATTTTCTCGGTAATACCTATGAAAACCAATTTGAGGGAGAAGATACTGGCACTGCAACAGAGTGAATCCTAGTATATGGAAGTGAGAATGGAAATGGAAAATGAACATATGATGGTACCCAAGTATGAAGGATATGTTTTGGATACAAACAGATTACTGAGATATAACAACCACATTTATGTACCGGAGAACAAAGAGCTTCGAGAATTGATATTTTCAGAAGCTCATCGAGCTATTTACAGAGCCCACCCCGGAGTCAAACAGATGTATGCAGATTTAAGACCTTTATTATTTTTGCAAGGGATGAAGAAGGATGTAGTGAACCTTGTAGAAAAGTGCATGTAATGTCAATTAGTCAAAGAGGAGCACCGACATCCTGCAGGATTGCTACAACCCCACACAATCCCTGAATAAAAATGGCAAGTCATATCTATGGACTTTATAGTTGGCCTACCCGTGACCAATATAACACATGACTCGATATTTTTGGTAGTTGACACTCTTACCAAGAGTGCACACTTCTTACCTATCAAAAAAACTTATCAAGCCCCGAAGATTGCAAAACTATTCATAAATGAAATTGTATGACTGCATGGAGTACCTAAGAAGATCATTTCTGATAGAGGTTCAGTATTCATGGGGAGGTTTTTGACAAGTTTCCACGAATCCTTAGGAACACAACTTAACATCAATACTACCTATCACTTGCAGAAGGATGGACAGAAGTAAAGGGTAAACCAAGAGTTAGAGGATATGTTAAGGATGTATGTGGTGGATCAATAGAAAAGATGGGAAGAATACTTACAATTAGTAGAATTTTCCTACAATAATAGCTACTAGAGCTCCATACAGATCCCACCTTTTGAATTTTTGTATGGACGACCTTGTAGAAAGCCTTTGAGTTGGGACAGGTTGGAAGATAGAGTGTTACACCCAAAATCTACTCATCATCAAATTCAGTGTATACACCCTTGAAGATACCTGGACTAAGTAATCATCCTGGGATGATTTGTACCCTAGTGTGCTAGGTTTTGAAGGGTCGTCGTAGGTTACACACTAGCAACATGCGACGTCGCAGCTTTCTCCACTGCAAGGTGCGACGAGGTCAGTTAATGGGGAAAAATAGCTTATTCAAGATCCTTCTCGAAACTTGCTCATTTAGGGGCTTATCCTTGACCTCTAGGGGAGCTGGTACTCGACCCCTAACTCTTTGGGAGGATCCCCTATCTCTCTCCTACCATCTCTCAACCTATCCTATCCATACCCAATCCACCTAGTCCTATATAAGTGAGGTTCACTCCAATCCCAAAGAGAGGAAGACTATGGTATCTACATGCTGCTGAAATCTCTCTTAGAACATCTCTACTCACCTATTGGAGGACCTATACTTCCTTGGAAGGTTATGGAAATTGGCTTGGTTGGAGAAGGGCTACTGCATTAAGCCTTGGTTGTAGTTCTATATCTCTATCATGTACTCCTCTATTTGCAGTAATACAAATGCTTTCCACCAATATTGTTCTCGTGTGTAATGATATTGAGTAGTTTACCTGCTTAACTGTTTACTTAGATCGCTTATTGTATAGATGTCTTTTACTGGTTTCTCTTGTTTCTTGTCTTGACAGGTCTTGTAGCTTGGATCTGACGACCGTGGGACATGGATCAACATTCGGGAGAAATGATTGCATAGTAAGAAGGTAAAACATCTAGTACTTGATCCTTAAGTAGATCTAGGAAATGCACTTGTAATCTATTCTATTTGTTCTAAACTCACTTTGAGCTAGGGAGATCCAGCTCGCGTCCACTCGAGTGGATTGTCCAATAACAAATCTGGTGACCATACTGGGGAGTGGTGTTTGTCTTGCTTAGTGGTCATTAATCTAAGAGTCATTTTCAGTTGATTACTTGACACAAGCCTCTTTTATCATTTTTTTCCATTTACTTCTTAGGATTGATTTCACTGTCAGATCTTCACGTTGAAGATTCTGATATTCTTCCTCTAAGTTTATACAACTCATTTTCAAGCCTATTTATGGTTCATTGTTGAGAGATCTGATTCATTTTTTAATCCATACCTCGCCTGTCGCACTTGAGCAGTGGAAACAGAGCGACATTGTGTCTTTTGGAGTCTCTGTTCTTCACCTATTAGTCACCCATCGCATCCTTTGCATTGGTATATTGCGACATCGTCGCACCTCCCGTGAAGGAAAACTACGACGTCGCATTGTGTGTAAGGGCAGAGTGTGCCGATCTGTCAAAAGTTGGCATACAGGCATCCCTTCCCTCATTTGATAGTTTGAACCTCGGTCTAATGTATGAACTCCCTCTGTGCTGCAAGATCCAGCCAGAGACCCCATTTATGATTTGTGTGTTGAGAGTTTGGTTTCATTTGGATTGACTTTGGGTTCCGTCTTGGACAATTTTGAGATAGGTAGTGGTGGATACTCCAGTCTCCTTCACCTTCATTTGTTCACTCTTGCGTTCCCTTCCTTCCATCCCTGATCTGATCATTGCATTGGATCAACCTCCAGACCTCATTTACATTTGTTTTGAGCTTTGCTTACTTAGTTTGCTTGCTGCTGCTTGATTCTGAGTTAAGTGTGTTTTTTAGCTTGGTTGAGTGCTTATCTTTTCTTGAGTTTTCTGAGTACTAAGTGCTGCAAGTAGTGTTTTCTTTTCAGAATTTAGATCTGAAAGCTTAGTGGTTATTAAGTTTATTCTTTGATGCATCCATTGAAAAGTTTAAAAGTGCTTCTTTCCCATTGTTTCTCAAAAAATTATTGAAGAAATATTGTTGTGCATTGGAAAATTCTTGTTTATGTTTTGGAAAGTTGAATGAATGTATAATCTATTGTGTTTTTCTCGAATTATGAATCACTCATTTTCTTGAAAGGATCAAAGTACGCTTCGATTTTTGCAAAAATGATTCCATGCTAAGGAAAGATAGATGTATTTTTAATTTTTGTTGCCTTTAGATCATTGAAAGTGAAATTGAAAAGCTTGCATATTTCATTTTAGAATCCTCTCTTTTCATCATTTAGTGTCATTTTACTTTGAAAAGGAAAATAAAAGAAAAAGTTGTTTTGATTTGGTTTAGTAGTGTTGTGTACTTTTGTGTTTCTCTAAAAAGGAAAAGAATACTTTCATTGTCAAATTTGTTTGAATTGGGAATTGTGTTGCATTGAGTTTGTTTTGGCAATACCATTGTAAAATTCTTTCTCCTTCCCATAGCTAGAATTCATTGAAAGAAAAGAACATTTCATGCATGTAGTCAAGGCTTGCATTATGCTTCCGATTATGTACTCACCTCATGCATTCACCTAACCGTCCAAGATAAAATTGACGGTAGAACTAGGTAAAAAATTTTAGCAACTTGTGTGTAAGTTAGAGACATGTTCCGACGTCGTTAAGCATGGCAGCTGTCGTTATTTTCCAGCACTGTATCCCGGGGGTATTGTAGTCTTCCACGTACATCGGTATATCGAGCTCCTTCAGGTACCCACCAAGTACCATAATCCGTACTTGGCGTATATCGAAGGGTGTATCACGTACTCGACACATATATCGGAAGGTATCTTGCCGAACGGTTGTGCATTAGACAACACCACTATGGATTTGAGCTCCCACGTACCTTGCGTATATCGGGAGACACCATTAGGATTCCTGAAACCAACCGAGTTAACCATTTGGCCGTCTTGGCAAAGCAATACACCAAGAACAGCACTCGGGGAGATTAGTACGCACGTACTGTCTAGGTAATCGGGTATGCAGGCAAGGGTATGGTCCCAATCCTCCTTGTCATGTCATATTGTTGGGCCCTGCAGTATATCGCGGTTTGCAATGCCTTGATAATCCCGTGAGGTTCCAGAATTTTGAATCCACTCTGTCACATAAGTTTGCTTGTTGCCTTAGTTTGAGTAGGTTTTTTTTTTTTTTTGGATTGCTTTTCTTTTAGCATACCCTTAGGAGAAAATGTTGTTTCAACCATCCTGGCTGATCATCCTGACACTCTGGTGGATTTTCCCTGGAGAAGGTCCCGTAGGATCTTAAAATTATCACCCAAATATCCCCTTAATCCGGAGGTTATTTCGAGGGTAATAATGGATCAGCGTAACGCAGTCGTAGTTACTGAAGTGGAAAACCCCACTTTCAATGTTGGAGGACTTTTGTTTCCACAAACTCCTCCAGATTCACCTACCTCTCATCCCCTGCAGGATGAAGGAGCACAAACCCCCGCTTCACAAGGCCTTTCTCCCATCATCCCGGGAGAACCTGGATTGTTCGAATGGATAAATTGACCCCAGGACGACCCTACAACAGCTGTTGGTCCCTCAACGGCTTATTGGACGTCTTCTACAGACCACCCTGTGGCTCATTTTGCCATCTCATCCCCACCTCACTTTACCAGTTCCTCCCCCACCTTAGAATTCGAGGGGAGGGTATTCCATTCCCCCGAATTATCTCATTGGTAATGTTATTACTGCGGTAGCTAGTCAACAACCTACGTTGGTTCAACCTGTGAATAGTGTTCAACCTGTTGTGGCTGGGGGGAAACCCCTGTTTCCTAACCAGAACGTAGGAGGTGGAATCGCCAAGGGACCTTCCCAACCCGCTAGACCATCAAACACGAGATTATCTCATGTTGGGGGGCCGTCAAATGTAACTCAACCCTCATGTAGCCAGGTTCTGTTAACATTTTTATTTAGTTTCCTTACGAGACATATTACATTCTCTTAGAAAAATGAAATGACTGAAGATTGTTATTATTCCACCCGATGTTAATGAGAACCTGTATATATTTTTCCTATGAATTATACATTACTTTCTCTTAGAAGAATGAAATAATTGATGATGTATTATTATTTTAACTAGTGTTAATAGGAAATCTTTCATAATTTTTTTATGATACATATTACATCCTTTATTGTATATTTGATTACTAGTAACTTTTTAACGTGAAGGAGAAATCCCTCGGTTTACAGGCTTAGATTCCTTTATGACTGGTAAAAAACAAAAACAAAAGCAAAAAAACAACTTCTTCGCATTATTGTTTCTTTATATGAAGAAAAGATAAAGTCATACTCCCATGCGAACGAGGGGTTCTACCTCATCCAAATCAGCATTGGTTAAGATAAAGAAGAAGGTACACATAGAGTCTACTCCAATACAAATAACAAGTGATCTACAGTGTAGAATACTGGCTCAACATTTCCGATCATAAGTAAGAAAGGAACAGGTCCTCAAAATCAAATGATGAAGTAGAACACACTGTCGGAGACTTCAGTAGTTCCCGCAAGGAAGAAAAGATCAAGAGGGAGTCCACCCAACAACCAAACAAAGATAAGTATATGAATTTTCATTTCTTGTATATATAATTACTTAAAATATATTGTTTAATGGTGTACATACTTATGTTCCCAGATTTAGGATGTGTATTATGCATGTTAGAGAGTTTGCATTGATGAACATAATACTACGAATCTGCAAGTAATGGGTAAGTGGCCTATGGTGCTATACGACATTCCATTGCTACTTACATAGAATGAAACCTCTTTGCTGACATGTTGGGAGTAGTGCACGCTTTTAATAATGTCTTGGTAGAGATGGAAGGCATCCGAAAAGTTACCGTATGTATACGAAATATGGATGAATGTTGTGTTGAAGCATTGGCTATGATAGTTGCATGACTATATGAACTATGCCTTTATGCATAAGAATTTGTTTTGAATATTATGAAATGTTTCTAATCATACAACTAAATTTGACTTCTAGGAAAGATCATGTACCTACAAGAGAATAATGATGAGACTTCGTGACAATGGTTCAGTACGACATTCAAGAAGATTTATGAAATCAAGCATAATATAGATGTACAAAGCGAGGGTTATCTCAAAAAGAGGAAGTCGAATATCACAAGGCGTTTCTCTAGTGGCCAGACAGTAGACACACTTCCTTAGTGGTGTATATTACACCAGATAGATGGTATAGTCGAAGTAGAAGTAGATATCAAGCAACCTCCAGAATTCGGGACTCTCTAGAGAGAACCACATGAGCAAAGATTGAAGAAGGATTTGTATGGGCTCAGAAGGAACCCATAGGATAGAATGATGAGATAGAGGATCACCTAGAGTGATGGGACATCAACCTTTACTACATGGTTGAAGATGAGAATCTCATAGAGAACTTGCAACGGAGTTCGAGCCCTTGCTATCCAGTGACCTATAAAGAGGACATAGATGGATACACAGAAGATCATCAGAAGAGAAGGCTACCATTCACTCTAGTGTAGAATGTCTCGATGCAGAGCATACAAGATGCAAAGGGAGGATAGTGCTCAGTTATAGAGGGAGCAGGAAAGCTCTACTTCAGAGGGAGTGACTACAACATAGATGGAGAGACATTATAACTTAGCCTCTATCCGTGGCAAAGATGTTTTCCCCAATATCTGACGGATATGCTCAGAGTGATACTGGATCTCTCCCCTCATGAAGAGGAAGTATATGTGGTACAGTTTGAAGCAGGCACCCAGGACTTGGTGCAACATGTTGGAGATTTTTTTGATGAGCTTAGGCTTTACCAATAATAAAGCAGATTCCAACCTCTACTTCAAGGTTGAGGGCAGAAGACCAGTAATATTACTTCCATATGTAGATGACCTGTTCATAATAGGAGAAGATCAGTGCATTGTACAAACAAGAAGGCTTGCTGTAGAGTTCGAGATGAAGGACTTGGGAATGATGCACTACTTCTTAGATACGGAGGTGTGGCAAAGTTCAAATGGGATTTTCCAGCTTGGTCAAGGAAAGTATACAGTGGAGATTCTGAAGAGATTCAGAATGACGGATTGCATGGAAATGGCCACACCAATGGCATCGAACTTGAAGCTACTACGTGATGCTTCTTCAGAGACAGTTGATGCCACAATGTACAGGCAGATGATTGGTTTGTTGATGTACTTGACGAACATGAGACTAGACATATTCTTTGTTGTTAACACTCTGAGGAAGTTCTTGAGAGATCCGAGACATGTTCACCTGATTGCTGCAAAGCATGTATTTAGGTACCTGAAGGGTAGAATTAGGTATGTGCTCAAATATGAGACGAATCAAAAGATTAACCTGCATGGTTATGTTGATTCAGATTGGGCAGGTAGTGCCACAGACAAGAAGAGAACTTCAGGATGTTGCTTCAGTTTGGGATCTGGTATGATCTCTTGGTTTAGCAGGAAGTAGTCATGTGTGGCATTGAGTACAGTCAAAGCAGAGTATGTTGCATCCTATTCGGCTATTTGTGAGGTAGTATGGCTTCGGAAGCTACTGTCATATTTGTTTGATCTCGAGTTAGAGATGACTCGTATCTTTTGTGAAAACTAAAGTTGTGAGTTGTCCGAGAACCCGGTGTTCCATGACAAGTCGAAGCATATTGAGATCAAGTGCCACTATATCCGAGATATGGTGCAAAGAGGAGCAGTGAAGCTCCAGTATGTGGCAAAAAATGAGCAGATAGTTGATGTGTTGACCAAGCTGTTAGCAAGAGTGAAGTTCGAGTACTTTAGAGAGAAGCTTGGTGTTATCCAGATCGATGTTCCTAGAAAGAGGGAGTGATGTGACAGGTTCGTAAGACACAGGTGCACCAGGGTTGTATCTTACATGGTGGAAGACGCAAGTGGTATGAAAGGACGTAATGCATCCGGGATACTCCTGGGCTGTATCCACATGTTTGAAGACACTGGTGGTCCACGAGTCATAATGCATCTGGGATGCGCCTGGGATGTATTTTACACGGTGGAAGATGCAAGTGGTCCGAAAAAACGTAATCATCTGAGATGCTCCTAGGAAGTATCCACATGTTTGAATACGCAGGTTGACCGAGAGAGTCATAGTACATCTGGGTTGTATCCACTAGGTGGAAGACGCAGATGTCCCTGGGTTGTATCCACTGGGTGGAAGATGCAGGTTGATTGAGAGAGAGAGAGACGTAATACATATGGGGTGTATCCACTGGGTGGAAGACGCAGATGTTCGTGGGCTATATCCACTAGGTGGAAGACACAGGTTATCTAGTGGACATGATGTATGCACCTGGGTTGTTCTCCACATGAGATGATGAGATGATTCAGATACAATGAGATGATAGTAGGAGACGTAGGTGATTGTTGCGGCAATGTAATATGTGGTCATGGGTTGTACCTACTTGATGGCTTGCTCGTATAGATGATGAAGTCCTAGATGACAGCTAGGCCTACATCCAACATGAAAAAGGGCTAGATCTATAGAAATTCTCATGACAGGTAGATTCGAGAGTTGTCACTAATCAATGATCAACAAGATGAGAATTGTTGCAACAACGATGATGATGATGTTATCCAGAGATTGTGTCCAACTGTGATGATGACTATGTCAAGAGAATACCTTCCTAGTTAAGAGGGAGTGTTGTTGTAAATATAACTTTAGAAGACATTCTTTTGTATATTATTATTATTGAACTTCCATCGGAGATCTTTTTCCTCTGTTCCGGGATGTCATTATTGTATTTAGGTTATGTAAGAATATTGAGGTAAAGCCTCCATTGTAAGTTGGGGAAATAGTCCCCAAGAAAATAAATGTAAAATGTATTTTTGAGTCTCCCTAGGAGAGGTCGACCTAGTCAATTAAGGAAGTCGGCCCCATTGGGGAATTAGGTCAGACACACATAAAGTATAAATAGAGAGGCACCCTCTCTCATTTAGAGATCACTCTCACTCAAGCAAGTTCACACCAAGGAGGAGAAAAGATAAGTTCACCAAAGAAAGAAGAAGGAAGTTGCATAATTCATCTTATCTTTGGGTTTTCTATCTTGGTTTGATATCGTACTAGGTGACAAATCTATTACTAAAGAAGTTGTGGGGTTTTCTCCTTTATGGTTTCCCCAAGGAAATTTCTTGTGTCTTTTGTGTATTGTTATGCTTGTCTATCTTTCAGTTTAAAGATCTAACATAATTGAATTGAAGTGCAAACACTAACAAAGATCACTTTCTATTGAGGATGGTGGCAAAGGGTCTTCATAGAAAGATCTTAATAACCAACGGAGTTCTTTCTATGATTTTTTAGCAACTATTGAGGTTTGTCTCTCCTCCTCACCAAAGCTATATTTCATCTATTGATAATCAATGTTTAATATTTATTTGGATATACAGGATGGTGAGGAAACTAGGACAATGTTGAAGCTACACAATGCCTATATTTTAAATATATCAACATAAACTCGAACAATACAGGTATCAGTTGTTGAAGTTTTAAATTTAAGTAAAAAAACCAGTATATTACCATTCTAAAAAGTGGAAAAATTATTCATGTCTTTCTTGAGGATGGTGAATTTGTCCATCTTAGATATTAGTGGATTCATGCATTATTTGTTGTTTGCTGACATTGCTGATTATCTTGGAGTAAGAATGGAATGCAATGATAACCCAAAAACCTTTCCAAGAATTTCCCTGTTGTACACTACCCAAGATCGACCCATGTTATTTTCCATTAAGAGAGATGAGTAATCACTTATTGATTCAATATCTTGTTGCTTCTTTGCATAGGCCGCATGAGCATTCCACGAATGGTGTCTATGGCATGTGAATTTTTAAATTCATTCTGATATTTAAATTAATTCATAGATTTATTGATATTGATAACTTCTACTTCTGGTTTTTCATGTACATAGGCGAACCAAGAGTTCTAGTCCTCTACGGGTGTGCCCGTTAGCCTTTTGATGGTGACATGTAAGTTTGACCAACCTTCCACAATTAAGTGCTTGATATGGTTTTGAGTCCTATTTTTGCAAAATAAAGGTATTTGACGTCCTACAATTCCTTGTTGAGGACCCAGCTGGTTTCTCGACCTGTAAGTCGCATCAAATGGGATGAACTCATATAAGTTTTAAATTATGTATAGATTATTCAAGCCATTGGGTCTAACTCCCATCCTAACTTACCGTATTGCATATTTATAACTAGGTTTAAATTCAACCCCTAAAACGGGTTTCGCTTGTTTATGAAGAGGATTGGTTTAACCTCAAAAAGAGTTGTTATGTTTATAAATATTGTTCAGGTTCTTAATGTATCAGTTCCATAGAATGGTGTAAACTTTTTTTATAATTTCATGTATGTGGTTTCTATTCGATTCCACCATCCCAATGCATAATCACATTTCTTTTACGGTAAAGAAGAATTTATGGGAATTAGGTAGTTAGCGATCGAACACTCACCAAAATCTTAAATACGTTGTTTGGTATATACAAACATGATCATGGAGTAACCCTATGTATTTGATTCAACCTATATAGAGCTCAGGGTATAAACAACTTAATGTGATATAGCCTATATTTGGTATAATACAAGTTCTTTCTTGTATTTATATAATGTTGATATTTTATCTACACTCCAAAGTACAAATACATATGTGACTAGATTTTGTGTATCATTGAGCTAAGTAGAAAACTCGTTTTTTGGTTTCTTTTTTTTTGTTTTTAAATTAAGAGTCCGTTTTCAAAAAAAATTCAAGAGTTTCTAGGCTATTGCTAATGCATATTGTAGCATATCGCAGGGACATTGCCACCTAATGGCTCTTGTTATAATGATGGATTAAAACCAAGTAAACTATAAAAAATGTTTTAATACACATCTTTAATCTTGTTAATAAGTGAATATATATATATATATATATGATTTATATTTTTTTCACCATTTATTATTTTATGGTGCTTTGCACCACTTGTTGTTTTATGGTGTTTTGCACCAGAAAGTCTCAATCCATGTTGGATTAGTTTTGGTGTTTTGCACCAAAAAATCTTAAGCCATGTAAGATTGGTTTTGGTGGTTTGCACCATACCCCATGGAATGCCACATTCACTTAACACCAAAATCAACTTTTTTACAAACACCATTTTTGCACCATAAGTCTTAGCACCACTTGTGTACCCACGCATTATCACCACTTTTGCACCACTATTTGAAAAATGAGGATTTCCCAAATCCTTTCCAAACAATGGTGCTAATGTGAGGCTAAAATGCCATTTTTCTTGTAGTGCTTGCACAGATCGAATATATTCGTGCATAGTTAAATAAACTTCTCTACTAAACTCATCACAACCCTCGCCTCTTTCGAGGGTGTTCCATAAGCTTTTGATACCCTCATATATAATGGAACATCCTTCTTCTACTTTTATAATCCCAGTAGTCCTTGCCTCCATGTTTATGTTTATAAGCAGCTGCTATTAAAAAAGGCTAACCAACTTAATCCCAAAAATGGGGCTTTTAAACTCGCTGCAAGTTTTGCAGTGAGGAGGTATCATCGATTGTTGTCAATACAATGGCCTTTTATAATCGCAGGTTTCGCATTGAAGAGGTATCATTGATTGGTGTCGATTGGTGTACCCTGCAAGTAGGAGAAATTATTTGATATTTATTTTTTACGTTAATTAAATTAAAAAACATAACACAATTTAACAATAGCAGAAAGACATGAATAATATTTTGCAATCATAATAAAACGTGAATGTATAAATGATTCCCAATCCAATAAAGTTATATTTTTCTTTATTGTCTAGTACAAACTGTACTCCATAATATATCATGCGTTTGGCGAACATCATTAGCTAGTTGGACTTCTCGCGTTCCTTATAGGGGAGGGAGGCCAGAAGTGCTTCGGCCCCACTTTGGCCACCCGGGATGCCACGTAGACACCACCCGTCGAGGGCCGGAGCTATGCAGGTGGCTGCTCCACGTTGTCTCCGGTAGCTAGCGCTTTAATGCGCTTTATGGCACCTCGGGAAGCGTGCCAGTTGTCCCTTTCCCTGCAGTCGCTCTCGATGCCCATTCATTCTTGCTCGGGGCTGGAAGGTGAGCGTTCGGCCACCCCGGAACCTGTCCGCCATGGCTCCGCTGCTGCTCCGTTCCCGCCTCCTGCTGTTGTTCGATGAGGCCGCTGCTTGGAAGCTCTGTCAGGGTGTTCTGGTCCGCATATGTTTGTTGTTCGCACGGAGGTCGTTGCTGTTTGAGCATAGATGTTGGGTGTTGTTAACTGGCTCGAAGCTCATGGTGGAGTGGCGCGCCTCCATGGTCGTCGCTGTGCGTTGGATAACTGGTGTGGTGTTCTTCTTGTGTTCGTGGTCTGTGGCGTGGGTTCCCCGATGGAAATCTCCTGTTCCTGCTTGTTTGCGGGCTGCTCCTGGTTCATCCTTGGCTCCTGGTGTTCATGTTCCTGTTGCGTCCTCGGCTCCTGGTTCGTCCTCGGCTCCTGGTGTTCATGTTCCTGCTGCGTCCTCGGCTCCTGGTGTTCATGTTCCTGCTACGTCCTCGGCTCCTGGTCTTCATGTTCCTGCTGCGTCCTCGGCTCTTGGTTCGTCCTCGGCTTCTGGTACCTGCTCCGCTCCTGGTTCATGCTCGGCGATGGCCACCTGTTCAGAAAACGTGGTAGGATTTCGATCCTACCGGCTTCTCTTGCATTGTGTTTTTCAACACAACCACTCTCTCGGTGTGATTTGCTTGCCTTCTCTGTCTGTGTTCGGTTTGTTTGGGTCTGGTTGCATCTATGTTCTTGGTTGAATTGATTTTGATGAGTGCTCCGCTCCTGGTTCGTACTCCGCAGTGGCGGCCTATTCAAACGACGCCGTAGGTTATTGTTTTTTGGTTTTTAATGGAGCACTGTTATGGTATTTGGTTTTTAATGGAGCATTGTAATGGTTTTTGGTTTTTAATGGAGCACTATTATGGTATTTGGTTTTTAATGGAGCACTGTAATGGTTTTTGGTTTTTAATGGAGCACTGTTAAGGTATTTGGTTTTTAATGGAGCACTGTTAGGGTATTTGGTTTTTAATGGAGCACTGTTAGGGTTTTTGGTTTTTAATGGAGCACTGTAATGGTTTTTAATGGAGCACTGTTATGGTATTTGGTTTTTAATGGAGCACTGTAATGGTTTTTGGTTTTTAATGGAGCACTGTTAAGGTATTTGGTTTTTAATGGAGCACTGTTAGGGTGTTTGGTTTTTAATGGAGCACCGCAATGGTTTTTGGTTTTTAATGGAGCACTGTTAGGGTTTTTGGTTTTTAATGGAGCACTGTTAGGGTTTTTGGTTTTTAATGGAGCACTGTTGTGGTTTTTGGTTTTTAATGGAGCACTGTTAGGGTTTTTGGTTTTTAATGGAGCACGGTTAGGGTATTTGGTTTTTAATTGAGCACTGTTATGGTGTTTGGTTTTTAATGGAGCACTGTTAGGGTATTTGGCTTTTAATGGAGCACTGTAATGGTTTTTGGTTTTTAATGGAGCACTGTTAGGGTTTTTGGTTTTTAATGGAGCACCGTTAGGGTATTTGGTTTTTAATGGAGCATTGTTATGGTTTTTGGTTTTTAATGGAGCACTGTTAGGGTATTTGGTTTTTAATGGAGCACTGTAATGGTTTTTGGTTTTTAATGGAGCATTCTTAGGGTTTTTGGTTTTTAATGGAGCACTGTTAGGGTATTTGGTTTTTAATGGAGCATTGTTATGGTTTTTGGTTTTTAATGGAGCACTGTTAGGGTATTTGGTTTTTAATGGAGCATTGTAATGGTTTTTGGTTTTTAATGGAGCACTGCTAGGGTTTTTGGTTTTTAATGGAGCACTGTTAGCGTATTTGGTTTTTAATGGAGCACTGTTATGGTATTTGGTTTTTAATGGAGCACTGTAATGGTTTTTGGTTTTTAATGGAGCACTCTTAGGGTATTTGGTTTTTAATGGAGCAATGTAATGGTATTTGGTTTTTAATGGAGCACTGTTATGGTATTTGGTTTTTAATGGAGCACTGTAATGGTTTTTGGTTTTTAATGGAGCACTGTTAGGGTATTTGGTTTTTAGTGGAGCACTGTAATGGTATTTGGTTTTTAATGGAGCATTGTTATGGTATTTAGTTTTTAATGGAGCACTATAATGGTTTTTGGTTTTTAATGGAGCACTGTTAGGGTATTTGGTTTTTAATGGAGCACTGTAATGGTATTTGGTTTTTAATGGAGCACTGTTATGGTATTTGGTTTTTAATGGAGCACTGTAATGGTATTTGGTTTTTAGTGGAGCATTGTTATGGTTTTTGGTTTTTAATGGAGCACTGTAATTGTATTTGGTTTTTAGTGGAGAACTGTTGTGGTTTTTGGTTTTTAATGGAACATTGTTATGGTCGAAATTGATTATTAATGGCACACTGTTAGGGTCGAAATTTATTATTAATGATTGTATGAATTAGCAATGAATGGTTGTTAATTTGTTAATGGAGTTGATTATAGGATTAGGGTTTGAAGGTTGGGGGAAATTCTGACATAAAAAAAAACACCATAACAGTGCTCCATTAAACCCTTCAGTGATTATATTGCTTTCAGTGATTGCTTGAATTTTGAAGGAATGGTTGTTAATTTCTTATTGGAGTTGATTATAGGATTGATGCATGCTTGAGATGAATAATTTGGGCATGCCAATTAGATGAATAATTTGGACTGTGAATTGAAGGCATGAAACCTTTTAACAAATTAGGGTTTGCTATGGTTCATTGATTGTTTCAGTGATTGTATGAATTTGCAATTAGGGTTTGGAGTCATGAAACCTTTTAAGAAATTAACAACCATTCATGCTAATTAGGGTTTTCTATGGATCAGTGACTGTTTCAGTGATTGTATGAATTCGCAATGAATGGTTGTTAATTTGTTAATGGAGTTCATTATAGGATTAGGGTTTGATATGGTTTCATTGTTTCATTGGTTGATAACTTAGTATATTTTAAAATTGAGAGAAGGTTTCATGGTTATGGAAAATTCAGATATGGTTTAATGGTATGAAGGTTGCGGGAAATTCTGACATAAAAAAACACCATAACAGTGCTCCATTAAACCCTTCAGTGATTGCTTGAATTTTGAAGGAATGGTTCTTAATTTCTTATTGGAGTTGATTATAGGATTGATGCATGCTTGAGATGAATAATTTGGGCATTTGAATGTTACCACCAATATGCAACATGGAATTAGTGATACCACCTACTTTCATTCTTGCTGTGTGCTCTAACCTAAGTAATATTTAACTGTGTGCTCGGTGATTGTTTGCAATGCTTACTATCAATCCAGTTCAAGTCGATTTGCATTCAAGTCAGTATTGCATTCAGAAAAAACTTGCATTCAATTTAAATGTTCAATCAGGTTGGTCTACCATCCAATTTAGTTTAACATTCAAATTAGTTTGCCAACCAAGAAATATAGCAATCAGTTTTAGTAAGGAATGTAGTCCAGTAAATAGACAGAGACATGAAGAAAACAGTACTTGACATAAAGGGCATATTCTTGTTCAACATAGTAGCAATTCGAGATTTATACATATGGTTGGTCCATGGTGGGTTGGGACTTTATACATTTACTGTGGTTATGCCTAACATATATCCACTGTCAGATTGGAATCAAACAAAAACTTAGGAAACCACCCAAAATTCCCCCCAGCAACAAAATCTTTCAGATGTGTATGCCAAACACAAAACATCTATCATTCGCCAAACAAAAAACCCTATGTGTGAGGAGGTTGACTGCCTTCATTACCCAAACTAGTTGGGTTAGATACTGATGCATGACCTGGTTGTGTTGAGCTGCAAACATTTGGTGCGGGCCAGGTTGCTCCTTGTAGCCAAGGAGGAATTGAGTAACCATAGTTATGACTTGAGCCTAATTGCCCTGGGTTCACTGGAGTTTGGAAGGCATACACAATATTTCCCCCCGCCTGGTGGTATTGGGGTATCTGTATGTTAATAAGGTCCTGGAATAATCTTCTGTTCTCTGAAAACTGATCCAATGGGTTGTCAACCACCTCTATCCTCTCCAGACCATTTGGAATCCTCTTATTTGCCTTTCTTTGCTCCCTTTCCTCCCTTGCCAATTGTTTTCGTTGCTCTCTTTCCTCCCTTTGTTTCACTCTTACAAGCCTTTCCTTCCTTCGATTTTCTGCTACAACAATCTTTGCTTCCTTCTTCTCCTTTGCCAGGGCCTTCTTCTTCTCTTTTAAATCCTGCATCTCCTTTTTCTTGTGCTCAGCCTCAATCAGTAGGGTGATGTAGTCCTCTGATGTTAGTAGTTGTGAGCTCCTACTTAATCTAAGATGCTCAGCAGTGGGATTAGATAGTTGAGTTGCAACTTTCTCCACTGGCAACTTAAGGAACTGGCCAAGTAGTGGCTCATTTGGTGGGAGTGCCTCATCATCATTTTCTTGGTCCACTGTATCTTCGTTTTGTTCAATCTCATCTCCACCACCCCCAAGTGGCACATAATAATGTACAGCTTCATTGTTAAGGACTGCTGGCATCGAAGGCAGGTTAAGGCTTTCATCGTTGGTGGGGGTGACAATGTGTCTGTTCATATTTGTCATCGCCTCTGCCAACCACTAGGGTTGTTCTGGCTGGATTGGAAATGTCAACTCCTCGCTGTTGTTTACCATTACTTGGTCACCTCCATTCACACTCAAATCGGAAATGTTGTTATGAACAATCCCTTGGCCATCTAATTCTATTTCTGTCCTTCCAACAGCTTCTATATTCTCCCCAACAGGTTCGGTGCCATACTGACTTTCACTTACATGTTCATTGTCATCATCCAGTGGTTGGCAATGACCTTGAGAGAGTGATATGATGTTATCTGCAGCATCTGCATCCTCTCTCCCCTGAACATCAAAATCCTGACTACATCCGGTGTCATGTTGAAGAGCATCAGAATTGAAAGGCCATATTCCTGTCCGCCTAAAACCAGCCCTGATATTTGATGCTGTGAGTGCCCTAGCAAAAGCTTTGCTTGCAAGTTCTGCTAATTCGAACCTCTTCACCTCTACCCCCGGGTTCTTTGCCATCCAGGACGCTCTCTCAGACCTGAAGTAACACTTGAAAGGCCCAAACACACTCACATCTAGAGGTTGCAGCCTGTGGGTGGTATGTGCAGGCAGTGTCAACAGATCAATGCCTAGCCTATTTACCTCCTCACTAGTTTGTATAGCAACGTGGCTGCCATGGCCATCAAAAATCAAAAGGTGTCTGTTTTCAGGTGAAACACCGCCAGGGACAGAGGAAGCAAAGTGGCAAAGCCAACTCAAGAACAGTTCTTTTGTCATCCAAGCATGGGGGTGTGCAGCCATGCATGCACCAGGTTCACAGTTTTTAATGTAATTTTTGAGTTGATTCTTTCCCTTGAACAGATAAAAACCTGGAATTGATGCTCCAACTGCGTTGACACAACAAAGAATAGTTATCCACTCCCTACTTTTTGGCAGAATTTTGGGCACATTCCTACTCCCTCTCTTGGCAATTACCCGCATGCCACAATTCCTCCCTGCCTGCAATCCAGTCTCGTCACAGTTCCATATATGGTCTCCTCTGTATGAGTGTTTCTCATATGCATCAGAGAGTGTCTGATAGAACTTGGTCACAACTGTAGGGCGCATATTGAAATCCCTATCCCTGTCAAGCCCCTCTGTTGTGCGTAACACAAGTTCTGGATGCCTTTGTTTAAATCCTCTCCACCATGATTTCCCTGGAAATCCATCTTTGAAGGGGTTTGGCCTCCCTTGACAGATTTGTGCAACAGTGGATTTGAGTTGAACCAACTCCAGACCATGGCCTAGTTGAGCCATCTCTTCACACCAAACCACAACTTCTTCTTCCTCTTCTGCACTCAACACTGTAAGAAGTCCTTTTCGCTTGGTATGGGTCAGGCCATTTATCCAGTAATGGATTGATGTTGGTGGAATCCCATGTTTTTTAGCAGCTGCTGTGATAGAAAAACCATTGAACTCTATATCATCTATGGTAGCCTTCATGTCTTCTTGTGTCCATCCTCTGATGGCACTAATCTTCTTACTGGCAATTGCACCTTGAACTGTGGTTGATTGTGGAATAACACCTCCAGGATCTGCATCATTTGCCTCTTCAACTATGGTTGATGGTCGAATAACACCTCCAGGATCTGCATCACTTGCCTCTTCAACTGTGGTTGATGGTGGAATAACACCACTACGCTCTGCATCATTTGCCTCTTCATCATCTCTGTGTGCATTGTTATTATCAGCATCATGTGCTATGTCCTCATCGGACGAGGTGCATCGTAGCTGGGAACCCCTGCTGAGTCTCCTACTTGACCTCCTTGCACGAGTAGTGTTGACTCTTGCCATGACTGCATTAAAACCAAAAACCATAACAGTGCTCCATTAAAAACCAAAAACCATAACAGTGCTCCCACCTATGGAGATAGAACTAGCTATGTAAATTCACAGGGATCTGGAATATTATAATAGCTGTGTTGAAACAAAGTGTTAAAACGACCCTAGGATCTGGAGTATTCAAAAGGATCTCTTGACGTGATTTACATGTTCAATGCAGGTTCTTGCATAAAACTAGATATAGTCTGGCTACTTGAAAACATTATTGAAAGACAAGTTTATCTTGAATGCAATACCTGAACTCTGAATGTTGTCTTGAATTAACTCTGCAACTGTGTTTTGCTTGAATGTAATGCCTGGACTCTGAAATTTGATGCTTGGAAATAGAGGTGAGTTTAACAAGGTCTGGGAATTTCGAATAGCAGAAAAAATGAAGTTTGTTTGAAGGTTGTAGTGTCTTTATAGCATTTTGGTGTTTGATTTGATTGGCAAGTTTGAGAAGGCATGGATTGCAACTGGCTGGAGTTGGATGAGTGGCTCAAGATTGAGTTGGCCTCGATCCAATGTCCATCAATGGGGCTTTGTTGATCCATGTGCTCTTCGAAATGCCTATGGACATGCTTCTGTTTGGTTTTCTGGTTGATTTGATGATTTTAATGGAGTTGGCAGCATTAATTGCATTGATTGGGCTACTTTGTTGAACAACAATGCAGCTGGAGCTGACACTCATTCTCCATTTATTATGCAGGTGACATTTGATAAATGTGCAGGTGGGATGCCTTGGTGGTTAAGTGATTTTCGATGCTGGTCTGGGTGTACCCTGAAGCTTGTTCGATGGGGTCCATGTGATGGGAAATCCGTCCTTGTAGATTGGGTTGCCTGGGGAGTGATGAGGTCCAATTAGATGTTTGTGTCAGTGCATGTTGGGATTTGGAAGGGACATGATGGATTTGATTTTGGTTTTGTCAAGACTGCTTAGTTGTCAACCTTTTGTCCTATAGTTGACAGCTGTGGGCCTACTGTAGAGAATGACACTTAATGAAATTAAATAGGAAACTTTTTATATATTTATATAATTATATGTGTTTGACAGTTGGCATTTTCTTGGTCACTTTTTGGGTTGTAACAGTCACTGGTTCTATCACCACTACCGGTTCCCGTTCAACTATAGAACTCTCTCCCCTAGTCAACATTTTAATAATGTGAGATCCATTAAAATATAGACTGATTAATGTGTTTATTACTCACGAGTCCATTCCTGGGCACAAAACATAAAAGATTGAAAGTGTTTTGTCTATTTTTCCAATTTTTCATCGGGTAATGTATTGTTCCTTGTAGACATTAAGGCATTGATATGTACAAGCACAACCACTTAACTTTTGGCTAATGAACATTGATAGATCACAGGTTAAGTGTCATGAACAAGTTATTTCTGACTTGTTCTCTATGATTAGTTGTAATCAATTGTTGTTACACCGATAGGTGTTTATATTTTAGAATTTGGGGAGGACTATGATCTATGTTTTTCCTAGATTGAAGGAGGATGGGACAAGTGTATAGTCCATATTGATTTGATTTTATGGTCTATGTTCAAAATTCAAAATAAACAATTAAAAAAAAGAAATATAAAAAGTAACTAGTAGTTGATGCATGGATAACTCATAGCTCATGCATGGATAATAGGTAGTGACAACTAAGCATGGAGAAGAAGTAATAGATAACTTGTTCATGGCACTTAACTTGTGACATATCGATGTTCACCGACCACAAATTAAGTGGATGTGCTAGTCTATGCCTCAGCTACCTAGTACCTTCTTTAGTTAAATGGGTTGTTTGTCACTACCTGTTATCCATGCATGAGTTAGGAGTTATCTCTGCATCGACTACCAATTATTTTTTATAATTGTTTATTTGGAATTTTGAAAAATGCCCAAGGTAATCGACTTCCTACTAGCCTCTTGTACACTGTGGAATTAACTTTTTCTCCTCTTTCATGCTTTCTAAACTTTGTGCCTATTGCAATAGGGGTGTCTATTGGTTTACACTTGTCCATTCCGAATTTTTTCAAAATGGCATATTTCTGTTGAAAAACAATAATTCCTTGCGGAGATTGCTCTACTTATATCACAAGAAAACACTTCATTAACCCACTATTAATCACATCAAACTCTTCTTTCATGGATGTTTAGAATTAATTCAAGACCATCTTTCCATTATATATCATATCTAGGGAAAAATTTACGGGCTAATCTTAGCCCATGGGAAAAATTTAGGGGTTTGAATTTTTTGATGAGAGAATTTTACTAAGCACTCATTACCGATCATTATCCCACATTTCATTTATTTAATTTTAATAAGTGGGAGGTTATCCCCATCGAATATGGAAAGGGAACCCCAACTAAAACAATTTCTCCCCTCTTGAAATCGATTTGGATCTCTTTCGCCAAGGAAAATCAAAAGGTAAATCCAATTCACCCCAATTTGCAAAAATGGTAGTTATTAGGGGCTATTTCTCCCTCCATCGACCAAGGAAATCAAACTCCCAGGTAAATTCATCAAAATTCTATGGGTTGAACTAAATTTTAAGTTGTATTCACCCTATTTATGTGTTGTTAGTTTCGATATTCATCATCATGACACATTGAATGATTTTGGGATTTTATCATTTCTTAGAATTCTAAGGATTTATCAGATGTCAGCCTCAGCCTCTCAACATCGAGAAAGGACAGGCCACAACCTTCAGGATTCTTGTGGATCTTAGTATACGTTTTTTATCATACGGATCAAACATTAATTATTTTCTTATTTGTTTTTCTATCAGATTGAGACCATACCATGTCTATGTTGAATCTTATGTTTTAAGAGGTAATGAAATTGGCTTTTCCAAAGGTTAACTTCCTTTTATTGAAGGTTTGGTATCATCCATTACCATTAGTAGCAGAAGAATGAATATCAGTGTGGAACCAAATCATCCAGTGTCATGTTCCTTCCATAGTGGCCTTGGTCAAGACTTGGATCCTCCCATCCCTAGGGGGTCTAAGAAAATTAATTGAATAAGGAATAATTAATAGGATTAAATTTTGAGGCACAAATACTATAGCTATTAATTAATTATTAATTTTCAAAGTTTCAATTAATTTTAATAATAAATGCATCATCATTAATAATTAATTTTTTGGAAAGAATTGATGATGAAATGGCTAGGAGGGCCAATAGGGTCAATGTGGACCTCACTTTCCTAAGTGGAAAATATCAGAAAAATCAAGATTTAGCTAAAGGAAAGATGGCAGCATCAAAAAGTGGAAACTGTCAAAAGCAAGAAAAAAATAGGCAAAAGCACAAAGAAGGAAAGTTAAAAGAAGGAAAGTACATAAAGAAGTCAGTTGGAAAAGCAAGCAACACTCAGAAAATCTAAGTAGGGCGCACTTGCCAATTTCAGTGAAAGGACACAAAAGTACGAAAGTTTGCAAAGCAAGTAATTGCTAATTTCTCTCAAGGAATGCACCCTTCCTCTCTCACACGTGTGGGTGGCTTGGGGATGAAGTTACCTCATCTATAAAATAATAATTCCAACTCCCATTCACATCTTTTTGGTTAGTTAATTTTGTTCTTGAGAGCTCTTTCTACTCATAGTTGAGGGATGTGCCTCAACCAGTGATTGGGAGATGAACCCCAAGGTCCATTTTGTTCCAAATTGATTATTAATCATTTCCATAGTTATGGAGGGATGATACACAGGTCTACATCAGCCATTATTGAAGAATCATAAGCATCCAAAGAGTGTTCCATAGTTACAGTGCCATTGGAGATAGTGTTGAAGGAGTTCACCCAATAGAAGAGATCTATTCCAGTGAAGGAGCCCAGTGCAGCTCAAAAGGACTAGTGCGCCCTTCATATTCAGATTTAATACTTGTTATCAATCATATATCAGATCCATAGAATAAATCCATCTTCTTATCCTCCTCTCACACTCATTCTCTCTCAATGTGTAAGATTTTACTAGCATTGGAGACTCCCTGTAGTTCTGAATGTAATAAATCATCTAATATATGTTTTGGATCTCCATTTTCGACTTGATTCTGTTAATTAATATTTATAAGATCCATTGTATTCTTCATAACTGATTTTAGTGAGCCTTTAAGGTAGTTTGGAACAATAAATGCAAAGACTAGCTCATTATGCAATTTTATTTAACTAGTTTTGGCATTTTTGCAATTCACAACTATCTATGCACTAGTTTTCAGATCTAATAGTTGTGTGAGACCTTAAGATAGTAATTTAGCTATTCCAACCCTTTCCCTGATATTTTGAAAGCATTTCATACTATTTGGGGGGATCTGTAAATCCCCTAGTTGAGCAATCCCCAATAGCACCCTTGACTATTTGGATCCCAAATCCATCTGTAACCTCTCAAATCCACATGAACTATACTCCAATATATTATACATAGTTTTCTACCTGATATACCCCTGTTACCATTCAGTATAACTCCCCATTATAGTATGCATATGCTGGAAGGCCCAGAAAGCTTCGAAGTAGACATCAGACTTGTTTGATTGTTGAAAAGTAAATGGCTCCAATGCTTTTTGCATAGGACTTAGTGTTTGGCCCTACTATACCTTACTTCTACACATTTTCCCATACAAAAACCAAAACCTAAAGTCACTCCCATAATCCTTGACCTGGGAATCAACATTCCACATTATCACCTTGCAGACCATAAAAAACAATTGTTAAAAATTACTATTAAAACTTATGCTTACAAATTGTGTTTTAAGTTGATATTCTTTCCTATTCTTGGTTGGTATATTACAATGGTATCAGAGCATGTTCTTATGAACCTGCTTTTTAAATTTGGTAATGAGTCCCAAGGGAGTTCCAATCCCCAAAAGAAAAAAACCTTGAAGAACCTTCTGTTGAAGAAGATGTGGAATCTACTGGAGGGAAAATACAAGGGGGGAAGAACATGTCTGACTTAGATGAGAAGGAAGAGTTCAGAATTTTTGTGCAAAGTATTTTATAGGGGATACAAGAGATATATCAGAACATCATCGAATCTGGGAAAGACACTAGAGAGTTCTTGGTTAAGCAGCTAGTACATAAAGATTTAGATGGGAGCAATAGTGGATCTCAAAATGAAGAAAGGAAGATCCCTAGTGGATTTATCTTTTCAAATACTGGGCCTCATAATAGGCCTAATGAGTTCAAATAAGAATTCAAGGATCATCCCCAACAAAACATGCCCAATTTCCTTGAGGAACACAAGGAGGATAATGAAGTTCCAAATTAATCAATCACTTCCTAGGAGGATCAGTATGTAGAATACCAAACTTTGAGTGAAGAATGCAAAAGGGCATTTCCTTTTAAGGATTTTTGTGAAGCACAGTATAAAAATCAACTAAGAGGAGGTCATAGGATGCCAAAACATAATTATGAGCTGAGAAATGCAATTGGAAAGATCCAATTACCCTTCTTTGATGGATCCCCAAAGTGTACTGCTAGCTCCTAGGTGCAGAAGCTAGACACTTATTTTCAATTGAATGCAATGGCTGAGAGGGATGCCATCAGAATGGAAACTTTACATTCGGAAGGTGAGGTAAATGGCTAGTGGTTCCATGGCACAAGAACTTTCGGTCATGATCAAGTGAATTCCTATGGAGATTTCACTAGAGACTAATGGAGATGTTTGATAGAAGAGACCTTGAAATCTCCTTTAGGGAATTGGCACATGTTAAGCAAACTGGAACTCCTGAAGCTTACATATCAGAGTTCCAAAAGCTTGCAGTAATGGTCACTAACATATCTAAAGTCCGCTTGATCCTCTTGTTCACAGAAGGATTAGCAGAACCATTGAAAGGGCTGGTTAAAGCCTACCAACCAACTACCTTACAAGAGGCAGTGAGCAGAATAAGGGATCTGCAAGATGCAATACCAAGGAAAAGATATCTCCAAAGGTTAATGGACCTGCTAAATTTCAGAACCAAATACCACCTTTCGGAAATGTGGATGCCCTGAATATGAAGGAATACTCATGCAAGGATCAAGATGAGTTAAGAAGGAAAACAAAGTGTTTTTCTTGTCAAGAACCTTGGGTTCCAGACCACAAATGTGCTAAGGGGAAAGCACACTACATTGAGGTTTTTTCAGAAAGTGAGGAGGAAGATGTGGGAGTAGAAGCACGAGTAGAAGGGTTATGAGATAGCAGGAGAAGAACAACTCCCGCAACCAGAATACAAAATTGCAGTTTTAAGTGGAGTTCCCCGCTACCATACCATGAGATTCAAAAGGGTTGTGCAAGGGAAAAAGGTATGAGTTTTGGTCGATGGGGTTGCAACCAATAACTTTATTTATGCAGCCATGGTAGAGTAGAGAAAACTACAAACAAGAAAAATTGGAGGTTTCATGGTCATCATTCCGGGAAACAACACTATGCAGTGTGACCGGCCGAAATTCAAAAATTGTAAGTGACTATTGGAGACCATACTGTGGCTGACATTTTTCATATTATCAATGTGGATGATACCAATGTGGTGTTGGGAGTGCATTGGATGTACTCCATTGGTGATAATTTGGTAAATTACCAAGTACCCCAAATGTGCTTCAAAGATGTTGAATGAAAACAAGTTGTTTTGAAGGGTGTCAACAACTACCCAAAACAAGTGATTTCTGCACATAGTATGAGGTTAGTATTAGGCATGGTGATATTGATTGGGATGATAAATGTTTCATCACCACTCACGGGACCTCCATTGATGTATTACACCATCCGAAAGACATCCAAAGGCTACTACACAGACACAAGAAAGTGTTTGAATATCTGCCACATGGAAGGCCTCCTGATAGAGGTACTGAGCATTGGATTGAGATGGAACCTGCCACTTTTCCTATCAAGATCCATCCTTATAAGCACCCCAAAATATTCAAGGATGAGATTGATAAAACCATCAAAGAGCTTCTTGAGATGGGATTCATAATACCAAGCTCAAGTCCCTTTGCATCATCAGTGGTCCTAGTAAAAAAGAAGGATGGAACAATGTGCATGTGCATTGATTATAGGGATTTGAACAAGAATACCATCAAGAACAGATATCCTATCCAAAGGATTGATCAATTGATGGATGAGATGCATGGAGCTAAATATTTTTCTAAGATTGATCTTCTTTCGGGATACCACCAAATTAGAATGAGGGATGAAGACATTCAGAAAACTACTTGCTGGTGCCACTATGGGAATTTTGAGTTCCTTGACATGCCTTTTGGCTTGACCAATGCACCAGCAACTTTCCAATATTGCATGAACATATTTTTTAGTAAGTATCTATGTAAGTATGTCCTTGTATTCTTTGATGATATTCTGATATATAGTAGGACATGGGAAGAACACTTGCACCATTTGGACAATGTTTTAACAATCCTTGTAGAACAGTCTTTTTATGCCAAATTGTTAAAGTGTGAGTTTGGGTTGACCGAGCTCCTTTATCTTGGTCATATCATTGGGAAAGAAGGAGTCAAAGTACATATGGAAAATTTCAAGGCCATACTTGAATGGCCAAGCCCAAAGAACATAAAAAACTTAAGGGGATTCATTGGTTTGTGCACCTACTACTAGAAATTTGTAAAAGGATTTTCTAAGCTCACATCCCCTTTGAGAGATCTCACCAAGAAGGGTGTTTTTTGCTAGTCAGATGAGGCTGAAAAATATTTTAACAGAATGAAGGAAGTCATGAGCAACTGCCCAGTACTTGCACTTCCTGATTTCACTCAACCTTTCATATTGGAATGGGATGCCTCAGGTGAAGGCATTGGAGCAGTTTTAATGCAGAATAGGCATCCCATTGCTTATGAGAGCAGAAAATTGCAGCCACATGAGAATCATTATTCAATTTCTGATAAAGATATGTTGGCCATCATGCATGCCTTGGCCAAATTCAGACAGTATCTAGTGGGAGGCAAGTTCATAGCCAAGACTGATCATAACAGCTTGAAGCATTTCTTGACCCAAAGAGAGCTGAATGATAGACAATATAAATGGGTAAGTAAAACTCAATCTTACGACTGACATAGAATATAAAAAGGGTAAGTTGAATGTGGTAGCTGATGCCCTATGTAGGAAACCTTCTTTTTCTTTGCCGCAAGTCCCTACTAATTGGAAAGTTCAACTAGCTAGGGAATAGTCAAAAAATCAATTTGCTTGTGAAGTGTTGGATAGGGTGGTTCAGGATGATTTCTACCAAGTCATCAATGATATCATTTATTACAAGGACATAATTTTTCTAACACCTGGATCCAAGTTAAAAGAACAGATTTTGGTGGTTTCCCACAATGCACCAGTAGCGAGCCACCTTGGATTTCTAAAAACTTACCGGAAGGTGAGAGAGAGGCTCACTTGGAAAGGCATCAAAAATGATGTGTTAAGGCATGTAAAGGAGTGTACTACATGCCAATAGAATAAAGTGGATGTGAGGAACATGCAACAATTAATTGATAAAATGCACAATATATGAGATCACAGAATATTTTATTGATTGCAGGCCACTTCGAGGGGGAAACCTCCTTTGAGCAAGCTCAATACAAATAACTTCACGGTTCCTTCATGGGCATGAAAACAAACTTATATACTAGTCTATGTGGCAATACTATGGTTCAATACCATGGGACATATAATACTACGAGACGACTTACAAAGCATATGCGTCCAATACTATGGATCAATACTATGGGATAGTACAAACTATGGATCAACAAATACTACAGGACGTCTTACAAAGCAGATGCGTCAAACAAAAATATACTAATAATGTAAAGACATGGGTTCCTAACATCCCCTCTCCCTTAGAAAAATCTTTGTCCTCAAAGCTTTAGATGTGGAAATTGATGTTGAATCTGAAGGAGTGGTGCCCATGCAGCATCCTCTGGTTTCCTGTTGTGCCACTGAATGAATACCTCTATGATAGAGCGAGAGATAAGCGGATGCCCTTTGAGTTTCAAGGAGGATTGATTGGAAGGCTGTAGACAAAGAAAAACCATATCAACTGCTTGAAAAGTGCGCTCAGAACGGTGCCGATCGGCTTGGTGTTTCATTCGAATTCTGGCCATGTGAAGAGTGTCCTGCAAGATGCGAAGAATTTGATTGCGGTTTCGAAAAACTGTGTCAATTTCATGAACTAGTGCACTGTTGAGGGTGCATGGAAGAAGAAATGGTGATTCCTAACCATAGATTGCTTCATATGGAGTAATTTTATATTCACTAAGGTACCACCATTCAACGAGAAGAAGCCACTTCTCCCATTGAGGTTGTTGTTTGGAGGTGAAGCAACGAAGATAAGTTTACAAACATTTATTGGTAACGTCAGTATGCCCTCCAGATTTAGGGAGCCATTCAATGAATTCCAGAGACATATCTGTCCAGATCTGTGTAGGGATGGGTACGGGTTCAAGCAATCTCGGAAGGAGCTGGAAAGTATCATATGCAGCCACCATTTGTTGAATTGTCCTTTGCATTCCCTGCCAAAAGAAGGTATGTGTTAGGGTTAACCTTGACTCGAGATTGAGACAAAGTTGGTTAGGTCTAGCACATGTTTTTGGGCACATGGTTTGTTGTAGCCCATGGTATTGCATGTAAGGAAGCCTTTATAAGGCTTCAGGAGTCTCCATTGTAAAGTGGCCTGGAGGTGAGTGGGTGAGATCACTTGGCCCGGTTGGCCGGTTTTGGCCAAGGTAATGAAGATCTTCATTGGGTGCTAGTTTTCCCCGCATGGGGTTTCCAGGGTAAATCATGTGCCTCTATTATGTGATTACTTGCATGTTTATTTCTCTCGTAATTATGTGTATGCTTGTCTATAACCTAACAAGTGGTATCAGAGCCATGGTGTTTGGAGTCCCATCCGGCGAACATAAGCGGGGTCCGGGGGCCTCGTGGAGGACCCTGGCATGAAGGTTCATGGGGGTTCGGGGGCGGGAGTCCTTGAGAAAAAAAAATTTGGCCATTTTTTTAAATCTAGGTGGTGTGAAAATTATCTTCTATTGTGGGGATTGTTGTGGGCATTGTAGATCTAATGCAGTAAAGAAAAGACCTCTGCAAAAGGAGAAGATCTGTGTAAGGGTAAATCCTCCTTGTGAGGCATGAAGAAATTTTGCGTGCAGGTGAGCGAAGAAGATTCCTTGGCATCAGAGAATAGTAGATCTATTCAAATCTATGCAGCATCAAGATATTGGATGAAGCATGTTTCCATTGGTGGTTGTGTTCATGATGTAGAGGTAAAATGTCGAGATTGTGACCGATTGATTTGCATCTGTGCTACAAGAATTTGTAGAGGTAGAGGATGGATTGTGTTGGCTATGGTATCATGAAAGAGTGACCCATATGAAGGAAAGAGTCCTAGCTGAGGCAATCCATGAGGGTAACTTTTTATGTGCACATCATTCAAAAAGGAGAGAAAAATCGGATTTGGAGATTGCATGAGTAAATCCATTGGATTCATGAAGAATGTGCCAATGAAGAGAAAAAATTGCGTTGGTGAATCAACATGAAATTGAAGCTGCGATTGCTATCCAAATGGTTGCAGAAAGAAACCTTAGACACCTGTGTATTGGATGGAGCCACAACCAAGTGTGGGAAGACCCTTGCAGTCAAGTGTCCATGAGGCCGATGTCAATACCCAGGGGCCAATCTGAGCATTGTAGTGACAGGAAGTGTTTAAATTCTAGTGGATTGGCAATCTAGGGAAGGTATTTTTTGTGACATATTGTGTACATTGTGTCTCAAGAGCGATGGTTGTTCTGGGGCTGCCATTGAATTGGGTGGAGATCTGGAAACGCGAATCTATGTCTGCCAGATTGATGAAATTGTTGTTGTTTTCTAATTGATATTGTGTGCAATAGGTATGAGAATAAGTCCGCATGGCTTTGGAGGAAATGGCCCAAATGTTTTGATGGATACCATGTCAAAGAAATGTGGGTATGTGTTGCAATAATGGATTTGGTCCATGTGTGACCTAAGCCATGTATACAATCCAATTTAAAGAGGATGTGGTTGCTCGCATGAAGCTACAGGAGTCTTAGATCGCTGACAAGGTGGAGTCCCCAAAGTCTACCTGGATGAGGCCGTAAGAAAAGACCTGCACATGGATGCATGCCAAGTCACGGAAACTCAAGAGGGAGGTATTAAAACATATTGAGCCTAGTCAACTCAATGTGTGTGTCAAGTTTGTTAGAATTGACTACTCTGACAAATTTGCATGTGAATATAATGCAGCCAAAGACAAGAAACTTTTGGCCAGTTAGCTTTGGATTTGCATAGACAGCATTATAGAAAAGACAAGCAATGATAAAATGGCAAGGCATGGAAAAAATGAGCAAGTGGACGAGCAAGAAATCAAGCATGGAAAAGTGAGAGGATGATGCAATGGATGGTGATGGTTTAGTCACCATGAAGATACATGAAAAAAATAAATGGAGTAGTTTGCATGTAAAAGGGCATATGGCTGTAAGACCTAGTAAGGCATGCATACCCCTGGTAAGGCATGTGATTTTCATTAACTCACTGAGTTAATGAAAATCCCTTCAATAAAGGAACAAGTGGTGGAATTTTTCGAGAGTATCCCTGAGACTGCCACAAGTAGTGGTGAGGATTCATCTTCTCAAAACCCACTACCTTGTGATGTGGTTGATGAAGAGGATGACCCCCCCATTAACATCCAAACTGCCCTATATGAGAGGAAGAATGGGGGTCACCAACCATTTTACCTTACACTACGCATAGGTGATGTCCTTCTCCATAACTGTATGTTGGATTCTGGTGCCTCCATGAATGTGATGCCTTTACAAGTCATGGAAGCCATGGGATTAAAAATAACTAGACCTTATGGGAACGTTTGTGGGATTGACTCTAAACCAGTTAAAGTCTTTGGCTTGATCAAAAACCTGAGAGCTGACCTGTTTTCATGCCCCGACATATCCATGCTTATGGATATAGTAGTTATAGATCTCCCTCCAGCTTATGGTATGCTCCTTTGTAGAAAGTGGTCCGCTGGGCTAGGGGGACATCTTCAGATGGATTTATCGTATGCTACCATTCCCAACTCTGATGGGTCTTTGGTTAGGGTGTATCGGGAGCCATTTTATGATGGACATCTTGAGAATTATGAGGATGGTGTGAGAAACACTTTTGGTGAGGGTGAGTTATTACCTGAGGGCATCTTTATGGTCATGGGTGGCCATGATGATGATCCTAGCATGGAAGAAGAAAGAATTATTGAGGTTGACCCTCAGTCCATTCGGGGTGAAGTGTCGAACCAACCTAGTAGGGTAGAGACAAACATTAACCAAACTACACCTCCTACTCAGCTAAACACTTCAGAGGATAACTTTGATCAAATTAGAAGAGGTGAGTACATACCTAGGACAGTTCATGAGTGGCTTTTCCTAGTTGACCTTAACACAGAAAGAGGAAGACAAGGCCTACCTCACATCACTCCTTGGACAAATAACAATGAAGGAACACACCTGCCCTCACCCGAGGGGAATGATGAAGAACTAGTTGATTATCACTTCTCAGATGTGCCTGATCACTTGTCCCATTTGTCCTTAGAGGATGGGGTTTTAAGGCAAGTGAATGACAACTCTATGAGTTGGCAAGAACATGCCTTGATCCAGGATGCCCCTGGGGAAGACTTTTCTTTGAATAATCTAGCCATTTTTCATGAAGAACCCACTGATCCACATTTGCCTCCATATTACCCTAGCTTCCTTTTGCCTAGCGAGTTACCTAGTAGTGAAGAGGATATTGATTCCACAGACACATTTTATGCTTCACCAACATCTTTGGATATGAGGAATCAAAGTACACCTAGCACAGTTCATAGTCCCATTTCTGATGACCATTTGGCATTTTTAGAGAACATGACCATTCCTATCCCATCAGGAGAGGGTAGTAGCCGAAGTAGTGAAAATCAAAGCCCTCCACCCTTAACCCAAGCTGAAGTGAATGAGGATGTTGATACTAACTTGTCGACCATGGGGGAAACACCAAAGAATATCATTCACCCACTAGACGAAAGTCCTCCTAGTGGAACTGTAATAGAAGTCTTGATTGGTAGGGTAGTTGTACCTCTAGACGGTGGACCTCCCAGATTTGATGAAATTCCTCCTAATAGGAATTCAAGCATAGTTACACCTCAACCTCAAAGTACTTCTGATATCCAACCTTTTCCTGAACATGTTATTGAAGTCATCCCTCAATCTGTAAATCACCAAAGGTTCGAAATTGGTGATAAGGTTGTAGTACCTAATGATTTATTTTATATACGATCCAGGGGATCAGGTGACTTTTGGGTTGGACCACTCACTGTTGAGCGCTGCATTGGTGAGATGTGTTTTCTCACCACTGGGACTGGCCAATGCATCTTACTCCCTATCAACCAAAGGGAGCTAAGGGATTACCATCCCTGACCTTCCGTACTTGCCTTGCCTGATTAGAGTAGGTAGCTTCTGAATAAGCTCACTTGAGCAGTAGGATTTGTGTGTTTTTTATTTTTCTGTGTGCCGAGTGTTGTCCCGTTTTTCTTTTATGCCTGGAGTATCTGCTTGTTTTCATCCTTTAGTGAGTTGAGCCTTGCTCCTTCCTAAGCTTGTCTCTTCTCCTGCATGCATTTAAGAAATTATAGTTAGCATTTCTATTGTTGGCTGCCTGTGCAAGTTGATATTTGCCTGATTTAAGAAGTATTCTTTTCCTCCTGCACAGTAAATAAAAATGATAATAATATATGCCATGTTAGTTTAAATTTATATTTTGACGCATTTTCAGTTTATGCTTTAGATTAGTTTTCAGTTTTATTTTATATTTGTCCCATACATGCTCCATGATGGTATTCTAGTGTTTGTGAGAGCAGGAACAGGTGCAAGATAAAAGCTGAAAGCAAGGATGGTGCAGTGCTGGATTGAAGATTGATGTAGAGCAGTTCGAGACCAGAGATTCTGAGGTTCTCAAGCGCTCTCTCCCTTAGAGCACTTGTCCCAGCTGGAGCCAGATGTTATCACACCATAGTAGCAGGGCTACTATTCTTGTACAGCAGATATCTGCACATTCCAGAGCTTCCTTTATTCCAGAGCATGGCTATATATTTTGGATCACTCATGATCAGAGCAGTACATTATTCATATTTTATGACCTTGTGTCAAGGCTGAGCCTTGAGAGTTCAGATTTGATGACTGATGTGACCACTTATCCCATTACAGTTTCAGTTCAGTGCCTAGAGATGTATTTCAGCAGTGTTTCAGATGATGCATGATGATTATTATTATGATGATGTTGTATGATCTATGGATATGTTCTCACTGACTGTGGATTATTATCTTGTTGATTTAGTCATGATCATAGCATGTGCTTGGTATATTATTCCTGATGTGGCAAGTTATTTAAAATGAACTGTAAATCATAAAATGGACAATTGCTTGCACATGTAGGTCATCTAACAAACTTACTGGTTTTTCACCTTACATAGATATGGTCTTTCCCGACACCAGTTGTCTGCTAGTGTAGGCTCCATATTCACTTGACTCCATCCATACATGACCTTCCTGTTTGACTTTAAACCCTGACTTGTCTCATTTGACTTTCTGATACCAAGGACTTCCCCATTTTTCTACCTCTGTGTTTGGACCGCATCCCCGTTTATTCAGTGTCTCGGCTCTGAGTTGGTGACAGAACTTGCCTTTGGTGAGTTGGATTGTAGGCCTAAATCATTCTGGTCAGTTGTCCCGATGTTTGACATTGGCTCGAACTCCCCCTAGTCACTTGAGATGTTGTTGGCTAAAACTGAAAGCTCATGTTCTACCTATGGAAACTTAATAAATTCGCCCATGGAAACAAAAAAAAAAGGGCAAGAGCGATGAAAAGCTAAAAATACTCCTCGAAGAGTATAAGAAAGGTCCAAAAAGCAATGGTTCTTAAAAGTTATATCTAAACAATTGCTAACCTTGTATAAATGAAAAACATGCCCTGGATGCAAGCTGCAACTAGTTGTGCTTCTCAGCACATCTGAAATCCGAAGGGTTATGTAGGCCAAAAAGGCCATGGAATAAAATTGAATGATCCTAATGAACCTGGATCAACTTGATGTAGACATGATGCCTAAGTTGAATAAGCACTCTCTAAACAACTTATCCATTTGTGAGGCACAGCCATTCTCCGTGTTCTTTTGTCCAGCACAGAGTTTGTAGCTTCCCCCTTCTCCCAGTTCAAAGTATTTTTGAGTTAAGTTAGACAAGTCAAACCCTTGGCCCAACCTTGCTCCTAGCCTTCATCCTTCACTAGCGGTTTGACCATGTCCAATGGGTAAGTTTGTCATTTGAACTATTGTGCAAGTAATTTTATATAACAACGGAATATGTTAACTTGATTAATGCCACTGAATGGAATTTATACTTTGAGCTTAGCGGTGAGAATGATTAGAGAAGCATTGTCTTAGTCTACTGATGTGATTTATCCTTGATTATATATTCTTGGGATCCGTGATGATGTGGACCATGTATGGATGATTATTGATGATGATTTATGGCCCCACATGTTTGATGATGATATCATATGATGGACATATGATACAGATGATGTTTTGATCCAGTTCAGCAGGTTTATTACTACTTCAGATCAGCAGATTATACATTGTCCATATATGGTGGACCCTACAGCAGGCCCATTAGGGAAACCCAGGGTGTATGAGTACTCATTCCTAGTGGATTTGGGTCTTCTGGATCCATTGAGACACTTATCTTTCAGTTCCGGGCACTTCTAACAGTGATTGATGCAGTTTTACACTTGTTGACCAGATTTGGGGCTGATTTCCCAGCCTGAGCAGCAGGGGCCCCGAGAGGCCAGTTCACCTAGGGCGCTGATGATGGAAGGGGTGGTCCAGCCACTTGTTATTACCATTTATCCCCCCTTCCGGAGAGCCTGGTGGGCTCAGATTGACAGCGCTAGCACCTTAGGAGGCAGTTTTGGCACTTTCACAATTCCCGAGGCAGTTAAAAAATGGGAGAAAGTGGTCACTGAGGAAATCGATTTGGGCAATTGAGGCAAGGTTTTGGAATTTGGTCTTCACAGAGGTCTTCCAGGGTGGCATCACTATCTTCCAGTCAGTTTTCACCATGTGGGTATGCCCGGATTGATCACAGGAGGACATTTACTGCTTGACTGTCATGGATTCTGAGGACAGTTTTGGTCATTTTTATTATATTGGACATATTTTATTATTTTATTGTGCCTTGGGGATGAGCTAGTAAGGATTGATACCTCCTAGCCCCACCATGTGCTTATTTTATCATGTCCTAGTCATCATGAGGTGGATTATTGTACTTTTTACCCCTCTAGTGGGATGACGTCACCCTCCATTGTACCATTTAGTGAGGGCGCTATTGTTATGTTGAGTGATCCATGTGATATTATGTTATGGTTCATCCTAGCCATTGATTGTATGATGAGATCTTATAATCTCAACCACTCATTTGATGTAGTATTGTAGAGTGGTATAGGGTTTTGGTCTTTATTATCCTATATAAGGAGGAGACCCCCCATTGTAAAGCTCACCTTTGGAGCTTTGGAATATTGGAATAGAAGATTTTTTGTGGAGCATATTTCTCTTGCATTGTGGATTCTCTTGCATATTGAATATACAGTATCTCTTCTATGTATCATTGTGGATTTTGGTGCTTTTGCTAACCTTTTGACAGGAAAGTCGAATTGGAGAGAGGAGGACGACTTCAAGAGGGTTATTGTTGGAGGGATCCACATATTCTCTCTTGGGTTGATCTTGTGACAGGGAGTATCATTATTGTATCTTCGTTACATAGTTGATGCTTTCTATTACATCTTTCTACCATTTTCATAATCATCTTGCTTGACTTGTTTCTTTGATCTTGTCTTGTAGGAGGAGGACGATTTGGCTATCTTGGAGAAGGGCGATTTGGTTGGAGCACTTGGATCTCACTCTTGAATATACACATAGGAGAATGCTATCAACTTGCAAGGTGGCCACAAACAATTGAGGTAAGATCTACAAGGTATGTGCCTATTTCATCCATTCTATCTTCATTGGTCATAAAACCCTAATTAAATCAAAACCCCAATTTTGGTATTTTTTTAGATCTACTTAGATCTAGCCTTGCAATTGAAAAGATATTAAAAACCCACCTCTATAGGATCCACCCCTAGTTGGATCTATAGTTTGGTGGTGATTGGCTAAAAATTGACACACTTTTCAATGCAAAAAGCCTTCTTGAACCTAAATCGATTTTCCTAAGAGAAGCTTGTTGGGTTAGATCTAGCACATGGGTAGGTGAGATCCCACTTGATTTGAAATCTAGACACTTGATAACCTATACCCATATCTTTACTTTGGTGAAAACTACATTGTGGACATCTCTCCATGTTTTAAGGGGTTGAAACCCCCTTTTGACCTTCTTGGCATCTTAAAACTTAGATCTACTAAGATCTAGCCCTTGGATTTACTTGAAACTTTGAACATGCATAGATCGGGGTACTAGCATCCCGGACCTACATTTTGGTGGCCATTGGACTTGATTTGGTCCACCAAAAACTACTTTTGGACCTTCCTTGAGCAAATCGCACCCCCTTGATTTTTTGAGTTGGTCCACTTCTAGGAAGTGGGTGTTGGAGATTTTCGTGGATTTGGAATGCCCATGCCTTGAAACCTAGGTCTATACTGTCCTTTCGTCAAGATCCACCTTGGGGATTGCATTCCTTGTTTTAAGGGATTATGGTCCACTTTTGGTCATCACTAAAAAAAACCTAGATCTAATAAGATCCAACCATTGGATCTCATTCAACCCACTTGACTTGGCTTCTAGGTGTCCCGATCTACAATTTGACATACTTTTTGACCCCATTAGCCCACTTAACAAGGCACTAGTCCATCACCAAGCAAGTCGCACTCCTTGGGATTGGTGTCAAATCCTAGATCTAGTACACGGGTATCCTCAAAATCAACTTGAACTCATAGATCTAGCCTACATCTAACCTATAGTATCTACCTCACACCTAACTTCACCTTGTGGGCCTACCTAGAATCATTTCACACTTCCCAAGAAAACTAGACCCACTTGTGTAAACACATGGTACTATACTTCGTCATCATACCCCATCATGTGGCCTAAACCATACACAGGTTGAAACATTTACAATCTCTTACACCTCCCTCAACCATACCTTAATCCTTAGGTCCACTTAGCCTTGCATTGGTTTCCGTAACTCATTGCTTACCTACCCTAAGAAACCTTTGTTTGGGTCCAATCAACTGTGATTGGGGTATTGGGTCTCCCCCTTGGTCTAGTTACACCTTGACCTAAAGCGAAGAGTGCCTCGGTTGACGTGACTCCCACCTGCATTGGGAACCGTGGCATCTCTTGGGTCACCTCTTTAGTTGCCTAGCTCCTCTACCGTCCCGGATGGGATACCTCTAGGGGCAACTACAAGTTGTGTGATAACACTACTGTTGTTAATTAATATTTTTCAGATCCATTGTATGCTTTAGAACTGATTTTAGGGAGCCTTTAAGGTAGTTTGGAACAAGAAATGCAAAGATTAGCTCATTATAAAATTTTATTTAACTAGTTTTTCTATTTTGCAATTCATAACTAAATATGCACCATTTTTCAGATCTGATGGTTGTGTGAGACTCTTAAGACAGTAATTTATCTATTCCAACCCTTTCCCTGAGATTTCGAAAGCATTCCAGACTATTTGGAGAGATATGTAAATCCCGTAGTTGAGAAATCCCCAGTAGTGCCCTTGACTATTTGGATCCCAAATCCATCTGTAACCTCCCAAATCCACATGAACTCTACTCCAATATGTTATACAAAGTTTGATGCCTCATATACACCAGTTACCATTCAGTTTAACTCCCTAGTCTAGCATGCATATGCTGGAAGGCCCAGAAAGCTTCGAAATAGACATTAGACTTGTTTGATTGTTGAAAAGTAAATGGATCCAATGCTTTGTGCATAGGACTTAGTATTTGGCCATATACCTTGATGATGCACATTTTCCCATACAAAAACTAGAACCTAAAGTCACTCCGATCATTCTTGACCTGGGAATCAACATTCAACATTATCACCTTGCAAACCATAAAAAAAAATTGTTAAAAATTACTATTAAAAATTCTACTTACAAATTGTATTTTAAGTTGATATTCTGGCCTATTCTTGGCTGGTATATTACAATCTAGTCACAATGGAATCAAAATATTATCCTTGTCTTATTTATTTTGAACCAACCTCACCTCACATGGACCTTCCACTCTAACTAGTTTAGTAAGTCTCTCCTTATATATTAATGGTTTTTAGATTATAGGTAAATCGTCATTTTATTTTTGAACTTTGTTTTCATTTGATGTTCAATATTACATATAACATGATAAGACTTTCAATAATGAGAGAAAAAAAGAAAGAGATAGGGTTCATGATTGTTCTGTTGGAAGTAAGTATTCATTCACTTCAGAAAAAATAGATGACAGAAAATGTTCATCCTCTACAAATAGTTGGAAGTTTTCATATTAGAGCATGTAATTCACTATATCATCATTGAATCCTAAAATACACTCTAGAACTTAACCATTTCACATAAGCTTGCAACATGATTGGGATGCTTGGGAAACAAGTTGGATGAAATCACCTCTCTAAAATGAATTCCTAATAACATATCTTCCTTTTGATTATGTAGAATAGCTTTTTGTATTAAAATTTTCTCTTTACACTTTTCTCATCTTGCTAGACTAGTTGTTCTCCCTTTAACCTTTTCTTCTGCACCATTTTCTGTTGGTAAAGAAACTGGGTACTCAACTGAATTTCCAATAGAAGCTCATGAATCTGTAGGAAAGAAAGATGATCCTAAAGTACTTTCAAAGAAAATTTTCAAATGTTTAATTTCAAATATTGAAACCATGGAGTACAAAAGGTTCACCAACTACAACAGTTGTAATCCAAGAGCTACCAAGGTGCCAAAATCTAATATAGAAAGATATATATCTACTCTAATTCATGTACATGATTCAATCAATCTCAATATAACATTTCATTGTACATTACATGGACACAAAGTTTCCTGATTAACTAATATCAAAGAAATACATGTTAAATCTAAGGAATGTATGGATTTCAAGCAAAAACTTCGAAGGCCACCCAAATATCTCATGCAAGGATGTTGCACCAATGCACATGAGTTCAAACATTAGAGTTAATCTTTAGGAATAAAGTTCATGTTCTTCTTGGGATGTACTTGGGTTTAGGGATTGCATAGAGGCTGCATTTCAATTATACTGCAAAAACAAGAAAACAACTTGACCTACAAAAATCATATATTCTAACTTGGAACAAAGATATCATGCACATGTATGGAATACATTATTTCCATAAGTCAGGAAGAGGAATGATATATTTCAAACATATCAAGCTCAATGTTCATCACCAATTCAACCAAAATGCATATCTTTGTGTAATAGATAGCTAGGCCTTAAAAATAGAGTATATCAAAAACAAAAGAAAATGAAGAAAGTATGATTTGCCATGTAGATCATAAATATGGGTTATACACATTATTTTCAAAAGAATACCAAGTTCCAGTTCAAAAAATACCAAGCTACAATCTTAAAAGTAGACACAAGCCCTAAGCACGCAATATTGGAACAAGTATGCATAGTATATAAATATAAAAGATTTACAAGTATAACTTTCAAGCTTATTGAGACCCATAGAAAGAAATTTGCTATTAGTCATTATTATCACTTAGATATTAAAAGGAGCACCAATTTTTAGAAATATATACAAATATGGATATAACATTGTATCTCGAGCATAGAATAAGAAAAACATAGTATGTTAGATTTACACATTTTATTTGAAAAGAGTATTTTCAGATTTCAAATTACTTTTAAATCTACAAGGCAAGTATCAAATGAAATGTTGAATCCAAGAGAAACATGTTTTAAAAAAATGAAAAAAGCATTGGTGGAAAAACATCAATAGATAGATTTGATAAGCTACCTTTGGTAAATAGAGTGATATGTCCAAATACAATCACAAAATGCAAAGCCAATGGAGTTCCACATGCACCATTGCAATCAAAGTGTTTACGAGTAGATTCATTGATAACAATTTCATTCATTCCATTGTTCATGACTCATGCATCTCATTCATTAATTTCATTCCATACACACTTCACTCATTCCAACATTCCACTTATTTCATTTATCCAAACATAATCCACATTCTTATATTGAAACCTCTGGTCCATCGTACCCTCACCTTGTCGGCTTATGTCCACTTTGGATTCTTAGATCCATTTTTTTTAATGGAAAATATGATCTGGTGATCATTGGGATTGTTCTCCTACCCAAACCTATTTATATATGATCTTCTTGATCAGTATATCATTTATTTGATCATGCTCTCTATGCTTAAGTGCAAAGGTGTCTTTAGACACCACCATTCTTTGGCTGGAAATATTCTCTTTCTATTGGTTAATTCTTTCTCCAACATGGTATTAGATCTCTTTGGTGTTCGTGATAAGGTTTGGAAAAATTTTAAGAGTTCCCTCATTGGTTTGATGAGATTGTTAAGAGTTGTAATCTCAATGGTCCTAAGTTGGTTAGTTAGTTTAGTCAATGGTCCCAAGTTAGTTGAGTAAGTTGTTGACTAGTTCATTAGTCGACCCATGGTATACACTGGCCCATAGTATTAGCTAGTGGTTTTGGTGTTATGTGAAACTATATATATGTGTGTTCAATAATGAGAAGGCAATCAATATGCCCTTTGTGTTTCTGCTCTTTATGTTTTGTGTATTGCAAAATTTATCATGGTATCAGAGCTGACGGCCTGATCCTTTGATCTTGGTTTTTTGGTAAGCCTTTTCAGAAGCTGGAGACCACATAGACACGGCTGGAAGTTGCAGCACGAGATGGAAACGAAACACTCAGGCCATGAAAAAAATTTAAAATAAATAAATAAAAATTCGGCGATTTTTTTTTCGGCGAAGGGTATCTCAAAAAAAACCCTGAAAAGAGGTTGTCGCACCCTTCCTGAAGGAAAAGTGCAACATCTCACCCTGCATGAAAAAAAACTGCGACGGTGTCACACCTTGCTTGAAGACAGATTGCGACAGTGTCTCACCCTGCCTGAAGACAAACTGCGACACTGTCTCACCTTGCTAGAAGGAAAAGTGCGACGATCTGCCTTTACTTAGATAAATGTTGTCTAGAGCATCCTGTCGGTGCCCTGTGTCAGTTAGAAGCCTACAACGGTCAGTTTAACAGTTGTCATAATCCATGGCAAGCCTGAACATGAAGCCGATCTCAGGTCCAATGCTGAAAGGCAAGAATTATGAATTCTAAAAGCTGTGCCGATCAGTTTAAGAGTTGTCATAAGCCATGGTAAGTACGAGCATTATTCAGATCCAATATTGAAGAGAAGGTACTACTGATGCTGAGCCAAAATTTTGGACAACGTTCCAGCCTTGATTGCAGAAGATCGAGTCTTGCAAAGATCGATCCAAGAAAACCCTGTGTATAAAAGGGTGGAGAATATCTGGAGTTTCTATCTAGTTTCTAAGAAGATCTGAAGTCTGAAGGACCACTGATATTGAAGAAAACCAAGAAGATCGAAGATGGTTCTAGAAGATCTACCAGAAGAAATCGAAGAGGTAATAAATCTATTAATTTCAATAGGTGCATGGAAAACCTTTGATGGTGACAATTATGATTTATGGTCATTAAAAATTAGGGATTTGTTAAGGTCACAAGATCTGTGGCATTTTGTAGTTGAAGAGTATCCTAGTGATCTAGAATCATTTCAGAATTTGACAGAGTATCAAAAGGAAAGAAGGAAAGTTGTTTCCTTAAGAATCATATAAAATGGTATAGATTATTCCATCTTTCATAACATTTCAGATGCTTCTACTCCCAAAGAAGCTTGGGATATATTGAAAGAAGAGTTCAGTGAAGAGGAACCTGATGTAGAAGAATATGCAGCAGAGTTTAGTGAAGAGGAACCTGATGTAGAAGAAGATGAAGCAGAGTTCAGTGAAGAGGAACCAGTTGAATTTGCAAGCCATGCAAAGCACCAGGAATCCCACAGTGAACTGGAAGACAGCCAAGAAGATTGTGTTTATGATGCAGCCAATGATCAAGTAAGCTCAACAAAGCTTGTTGATCTAGCTCTGTTTGCTAATGACAGTGAAAACAAACCTGTCAATGAAGAATTCCCGACTGACGTGAGTGATAGTCTCTCCAAAAAAGAGACAATTGATAGCAGCAGTGATAGTCTCTCAGAAAAAGAGACAGTTGATAGCAGCATAGAAGTTGTAGCAGCCTGTTCATCACAGAACTAGAAAACCAGAAGTTTGAGGGAGCTACATGAGCAGACTCCCATTATTGATGAGCAGTGTGAGTATGCTCTGTTTCCCTGTCAGCCCACCGTTTTTGAGGAAGCAGTGAAGGATGCACCTTGTGTACAAGCTGCAACAATTAATGAGAATGATGATGTAATTTCCATTGAAACACCAGAAGAGGAAGATGTGGAACATGAAGATGAAGAACATCAAGATGAGGAAAATGAAGAAGTTCTTGCTCTCCAAGAAGAGCTGAAATATATTCATCTTTTTTCTGAAATTTGTTTTGAGTGTGCAGGTAAAATGGACAGCAACATACAATATGTTGAAACAGGAGAAGAAGAAATAGAAGAAGAAGACTTGCACTATGTTCTAGGACCAATGGAAAGCAATAACATTGTTTCTTGTGCAGAAGACAAAGAAGATGCTAAAGAACACTTACTTAACATCAAGTTCAAGAAGACAAAGAAGAAGCAGTCCAAGTACACATCAAGGAAGAAAGTAAAGCTTAAGCTTATTTGAATGAAATGTATGCCTAGCTGAGACATAGACCAGCAGGCACAACACTTAGGCATTGACAGTGCTAACCACACCATCCCACTTGAGATTAAGGGGTTGTGTTAAGAGTTGTAATCTCAAGGGTCCTAAGTTGGTTAGTTAGTTGAGTCAATGGTCCTAAGTTAGTTGAGTAAGTTGTGGACTAGGTCATTAGTCGACCCATGGTATACACTGGACCATAGTATTAGCCAGTGGTTTTGGTGTTATGTGAAACTATATATATGTGTGTTTAATAATGAGAAGGAAATCAATATGCCCTTTGTATTTCTGCTTTTTATGTTATGTGTATTGCAAACTTTATCAAAGATGAATATGGTCTCTTCTTATCAAATATTTTTAGGCAATCATAATGTCTAATTCGTTGTGGAAGTTGTGTGATCGGGCTATATGATGTTTAAGTTATATACCATTGTTAGATATAGCTAATATGTAGCTTCCTGGGCGTGATTAAGGTTTTGCTCTCTATGGTATGGGTACTTAAGAACCTTTTGTTTGAACATCACTGTTGGAAAATCGTGTCAGCTAGAAATAGATGCCTCAACATAATTCTTCTTCATGATACGAAGCCCTTGTTGTAGGCTTGACTATAGTATTGACTTTTCCTTTCTATCGAGGAAAGAAAGTTCGACAGATCTGCATCAGTGTCTATCACTCAACCACTGACTGGAGTGATTGTTGAGGTCAATTTGCAGTCCAATTAGAGAATTAGTTTGGTAGATTTACTGGAAATTGTTTTGGTCTCTGGCAACCAAAATTTGTGTATATCAACTAAACTATGGATTGAATTGTAATTGACGCGGCATGAATTGGAGTTGACCGGTTCTTCCATGCAGAACTTATGACATTAACCATCGATGTTTAGCTTCTAGTCAATCACACAGATAATAGTTGGTGCCTTACTGAAGCTCCAATTGAAAGTTTCCTTCTGATGTGGTCATTGCCCAACTGATATGTTGAAACAATCCGATTAATTTAGCTCTTGGACAACCGATTCCCTAAATTCAGAATATTGCTCATCGATGGAGATTCGCTAGTATTTTTTGGGCATTGCACTAACGTGATCAACTTGCTTGTTAAGTTTATCTTGGTTTGTTGTGTGGAGTGAAATTGATTGAAAGATCAATTGTATCGCCGACCGGTATATGGATTTATGTGCGCAATCTTTGCATGATTGATTTCTATAAAAACAATATTTAGTACTTTGTTTGTATTATAGCATAACTATTAAGAATTCAGTCATTAAGATCGAGAATTATTTGTGAACGGAAAAGGAACACCGCGCAGTAAAGAAGATTTAACTGCGCAGTAGATGGATACCTTCTTTTTGTTTTCTTCGGGACTTCGCAGACCATATAATAGAGAACTTCAATTTTATCTTCACGGAACACTTTCCTCACTAAGAATTAACTTCGCAGTTTTAAATGCGTGGCAATTAACTTTTACTTCATGGCATTCACTTTGTGGTAAGTAGCTGTGCGATTTCGACTTTTCACTGCATGGTGAACTTCAGAGTGATGCGAAGTTAACTTGGCCGCAATACTCTACTTCGCGGTATCCTCAAATACTTCGCAGTTCACTTAACCAAACTTTGTCATGTAAAATATTTCTTTAAGACATAACAACTAAAACATCTTAACGCGAAGTTACTCAATGTTAATTTAGAACTTTAACTACGGTGAACTATTTATGAATCTTGATTTCTTTTACTATGGGTAAATGAAAACACTATTCACGCAAGTAAAACTAGAGAAGATGTGCGACTTACAATAAACAACATTCTTGAGAATGAAACATAAAACTATAGACTTGTATATTTACCACAACAAACTACGCAGCTCCTCAATTTATGGAAATGAGTTTCACTACAATCTTTTACATTCATAGAGCTTGGGCTCTTGATACAAACTTCACAGATATTCACTTCTACTCTGCGTAATTTCTCTCATACACATCTCTCACCGATTTTTAACTAAGAGCTTCTATTTATAGATTTTTCTATAAACCAACTTAGGAACGCTTCTTATGGAAGCTATAGGATTGCATTAAACACTGTAATAAATTCTATCCTAAGGTTTCTTGACTTATGAACTATTAACGTGGTTACATAACTGCAAACAAGACGTGTGCCAGAATGGTTATGAACTTGCTGACAAAATGATGCTGCAAACATCGCGCTGACACAAACAGTCTGACAGAGTGACTGACAAAGCCGGCGCAGTAAATACGCGATCAGCTCATTTAATTCGATATTTCCAACACTCCCCCTTAATGATGAGCAGATGGGGATCATTTAATAAAATATTACAAAATATTTTAGAGCTAAAAACATGCTATGTTCATGACATAGTTCACTGCGTAGAACTTGTCATTCCCAAACAACTTCGCAGATACTGAAATGGGTCTTTTGCCAATGGTTTGGTAAAGATGTATGGTACCTGATCTTCAGACCTGCAAAATTCTAAACAAATTTCTTTGTTGTTTATCAATTCTCTGATGAAGTGATACCTTGTGTCGATGTGCTTGGTTCTTTTATGGTAGACATGATTCTTTGACAGTACGATAGTTGAATTGTTGTCGCAGTAAATAACTGTAGGTTCTTGTTGACATTGCAATAGATCACTTAACATCCTACGCATCCAAATGGCTTGACATGCAGCGCTTGTAGCTGCAACATACTCTACTTCTGTTGAAGAAAGAGTTACTATGGGTTGTTTCTTTGAATCCCATGATACAGCACCTGTTCCTACATGAAATGTATTCCCAGATGTGTTTTTTCTGTCATCTATGCTACCTCCATTGTCACTGTTAATGTATCCTATGAGTTTGAAATTTTCTAAGGTGGAATACAGAATACCAAAGTCTCTTGTTCCACTTACATACCTCAGAATTCTTTTACTTGCTTGCCAATGCAATTCTTTTGGTGACTCCATGAATCTTGAGATTAAGCTGACTCCATACATGATGTCTGGCCTTGTTGCTGTAAGATACATAAGGCTGCCAATGAGCCTTTTAAACAGTGTAGGATCTACATTGGATCCATCATCATCCTTGCTTAATTTCAAACCTGTTATTATTGGTGTTGGAGTTGTTTTTCTATTTAACATCTTAAACCTATTCAATACATCACTTGCATACTTTGACAGAGATATAAGTATCCCATTTTCAAACTGTTGAACTTCAATGCCAATAAAGTACTTCATAAGCCCCAAATTAGTCATTTCAAATTCACTTTCCATGACTATTCTAAATTCTTCTATGCCAAAATCACCAATAAATATTAAATCATCTACATACAGGCAGACAATCAGCATATTACCTTGCTGGTTGATTTTTTTGTACAGCGTTGGCTCACATTCACTTCTGTGAAATCCATTCTGAATGAGGTATGAGTCAATGAGACTGTACCAAGCTCTAGGAGCTTGCTTCAAACCATACAGTGCCTTTTTCAGTCTGTATACTCTGTGTCCTTGTCCTGGAACTTCATAGCCTTGTGGCTACTCCACATATACTTCTTCTTCTAAATATCCATTTAGAAACGTGGACTTAACATCCATTTGATAAATAGGCCATTTCTTTTGTGCTGCGATGGCCAAAATTGTTCTAATAGTGTCCATGCATGCTACAGGTGCAAAAGTTTCATTGAAGTCTATGCCAGGTTGCTGAGTGAACCCTCTTGCTACCAATCTCGCCTTGTGCTTCTACACATTTCCTTCAGCATCTTGCTTGGTCTTATAAATCCATTTCACACTTATAACATCCTTGTCCTTAGTAACATCAACTAGTTCCCATGTTTGATTCTTCTCTATGCATTCTATTTCTTCATTCATGGCTTGTGCCCAAACTTCATCTTCAATTGCTTCTTTATATGTTAGAGGATCATTAACTTGAGAAAATAATGCAAAACAAGAGAATAAATTAGGTGTACCAGCCTCATATATCTCACGCAGACTTATTGTCCTTAGCGGAGTTGCTGGAGTCGAACTGCGTGAACTGCTTGATGGAGTTTGCTGCGCACTTGGTGTGCTTGTCGGGGTTGCTCTGACTTGTGTTGGAGTTGCTTGTGCTGAACCATGCTGCACAATCCTTTGAGTAGGCAGTGCTACGAAGTTCTAGTTCACATGCAGAGTCTTCAGAATATCCAATAAAGATGCATTTCTGTCCTTTATTATCTAGTTTTCTTCTCAGCTCATCCAGAACATCTGCATATGCTACACAACCAAAAAATTTTAAATGCGAAACACTATGTTTCATACCTGTCCATGCTTCTTGCGGAACTTTGTTCTTCATGCTCTTTTTCGAACATTGATTCATGATGTATACCGCAGTTGCCACTGCTTCAGCCCAGTATTCATTTGACAGATGCATCGCTACCAACATACTACGCGCCATCTCCATGATGGTTCTGATTTTCCTCTCCATGATACCATTTTGCTGCGATGAATACCGTGCAGTGAATTGCTTCTGTATGCCATGATTCTTGCAAAAATTTAAGAAATCATTTGAGACATACTCACCACCTCTATCTGTTCTTAATATCTTGGTGATGTAACCACTCTGCTTCTCCACAAGTGCCTTGAACTGCTGAAAACAGTCAAATGCATCAGATTTATGCTTTACAAAATAGAATCAGTTTTTTCTTGTGAAATCATCAATGAATGTGAGAATATATGTGCATCCTCCCATGGATGGTGTTTGCATCGGTCCACAGATATCGAAGTGCACAATTTCAAGTTGTGCGTGAGCTCTGTATGACTTTCCGACTGGAAAAGTCTCTCTATGCTGCTTTCCAAAGATAGAGCCTTCACAAATTCTCTCTGGCTTTTCAATTAGTGGAAATCCTTTCACCATATCCTTCATGTGCAATAGCTTCATCCCACCAAAGTTCAGATGTCCAAATCTGAAATGCCATAACCAGGATTCAACCTTCATTTCTGTTTGAAATGCAACTTGCATTGTGCTGCCTTTTTCTTCCTTGTTGTTGTGAACTTTTGCTCCTTTTCTTTCTGTCTTGAATGCATCTTCAAAATTTTCTTTCTAACTTTCATGAACAACATGAGTATTTTTACCTTTGATTATTGGTGTTATCCTCAAAGGAAACAAGCGATTGCTTGTCATTTGCACTTCGGCTATTAACTGATTGCTTGGGTATACATCTTTGATCACACAACTGTTCCCTATCATATGAACTCTGTAAGATTTTTCCATCAATTGTCCAATGCTCATCACATTATGCTTCAAACCTTGAACATAATACACATCAGGCATAAATTTATGATCCCCCTATTTTGTTAGAATATCAACAGTACCCTTACCCAAAACAGTGACTTGGATATTGTTTCCAAGTGTTACATCAGTTTGAATTGATTTATCTAGGCTAGAAAGTAAACTTAAATTACCAGTCATATGATTGCTACAGCCTGAGTCTAAATACCATATGTCATTTGGACTTTCTTGGATGGCATTGCATTCCAACGATGATGCGCATGCCAAGAAGAGTGAACTGTTCGTAGTGTTGTTGTTGCTTTACTGAGGTTCACTTTTCTTTCCTTGGTCATACTGCTTCTTCCTGCATTCATATGCGAAGTGTCCATACCTCACAGTAATGACATTGAATCTTTGATTTATCATACCTTTTTTCGCTTGGCTGATTGGGGGTATGATCCTGGCCTCTTCCTACGACATGTGCAGGACTGCTACTGTGACCTCCTCTGAATGAACTTCATCCTCTGCCTCTAGAGTTCGATCTTCCTCTGCCTCTACCATGACTTATTAATGAATGTGCTGCGAACGCACCTTCCAGCGATGTGTCTGAACCGCTAATTCTATGTTCATGATTGAGTAATGAGGCTTTCAACTCATAAATAGTAAATATGGACAGATCTTTGTTTTCCTCTAGGGTCACAACTAAAGATTCAAATTTCTTTGGAAGAACTCTAAGAAATTTTTCAATAACTCTTTGGTCAGTTAGTGTTCCTCCATGAGACTTTATTTGATTAACTAGACCAATTACATGAGTATAGAATGAGTCTACTGACTCTGTATTTTTCATTGACAATGATTCAAACTCTCTTCTAAGAATTTGAAGTTTGGAAGTCTTTACCTTGTTGAAACCTTGATATGTTGTTTCCAGCATGTCCCATGCTTCCTTTGCTGACTGCACTGTTGCTACTCTTGGGAGTATGGATTCATGTGTCTCTTGATGTATGTGGAACATCACCTTTCCATCTTTGTTCCTTTGTTCCCTTAGAACATCCTTCTCAACTTGTGTGAGATTGTTGTATGATGCTGCATCTGCTGGTTCTGCATAACCAGTCTGGACTATGTCCCATACATCTTGACCTCTAAACAAAGCCTTCATAGTTAGAGACCAATATTCATAATTTTTACCAGTAAATATTGGGGTTTGCAAATTACTCGAAGTGGAATCCATCCTTAACCGCTTTTCCCTTATGAATTGAATTCCTTCTTTCTGTAAACCAGGCTCTGATACCAAATGAAGGGAAAAGGAACACCATGCAGTAAAGAAGATTTAACTGTGCAGTAGATGGATACCTTCTTTTTGTTTTCTTCGGACTTCGCGAACCATACAATAGAGAACTTCAATTTTATCTTCGCATAACACTTTCCTCACTAAGAATTAACTTCGCAGTTTTAAATGCGCGGAAATTAACTTTTACTTCGCGGTAAGTAATTGCTCGATTTCGACTTTTCACTGCGTGGTGAACTTCAGAGTGATGCGAAGTTAACTTGGCCGCAATACTCTACTTTGCGGTATCCTCAAATACTTCGCGGTTCACTTAACCAAACTTTATCATGTAAAATATTTCTTTAAGACATAACAACTAAAACATCTTAACGCGAAGTTACTCAATGTTAATTTAGAACTTTCACTGCGGTGAACTATTTATGAATCTTGATTTATTTTACTACAGGTAAATGTAAACACTATTCACGCGAGCAAAACTGGAGAAGATGTGCGACTTGCAATAAACAACATTCTTGATAATGAGACATAAAACTATAGATTTGTATATTTACCACAGTAAACTGTGCAGCTCCTCAATTTATGGAAATGAGTTTCACTGCAATCTTTTACATTCACAGAGCTTGGGCTCTTGATACAAACTTCACGGATCTTCACTTATACTCTGCGTAATTTCTCTCATACACATCTCTCACTGAGTTTTAACTAAGAGCTTCTATTTATAGAGTTTTCTATCAACCGACTTAGGAACGCTTCTTATGGAAGCTACGGGATTGCATTAAACACTGTAATAAATTCTATCATAAGGTTTCTTGACTTGCAAACTATTAACGTGGTTACATAACTACAAACAATACGTGTGCTGGAATGGTTATGAACTTGCTGACAAACTGATGCTGCGAACATCGCGCTGACACAAATAGTCTGACAGAGTGACTGACAGAGTTGGCGCAGTAAATATGCGATCAGCTCATTTAATTAGATATTTCCAACAATTTTCATTGATTGGTTGCTTGTATGTTGAGATAGTTGACTTGACTTGATAGAGTGGTTGATCTGATTTTCTTTGGTAGTAGACCAATATTGTCTAATTGTGTGGTAGTAGACTAAATCGACTCAGTATAGCTATTTTTTATTCTCGTCTCTCATCTCAACTTTGTCAAGTCTTGAAGATTGGATTAGATGTGCATTGTTGCATATTGAGCCACATTACTTATCTTTAATTTATTTGTTGGTGAGACAAATTGTGCTCTTGTTGTTAAGTGAAAGCCTAATGAAGGATGGGTGTTCTCGACAAATATGAAGCTTTGGTTTTCTAGAAATTACAAGAGATTTGTGTGAAGAAGGCAATGGATTTAGAAGAATCTCATATCCGACTTCGTCAAGAAGTAGAAAACTTGCAGAATGTCATTACATAGTTGTAGACTAAGAATCAACTATTGAACAATAAATTGGAGACAGTCCATACTCGGTTGGAAGATGAGGCTTCCCTTTTTGAAGCTAGCATTTTGCTACAATTTGATGAGAAATCTCAACATATTTATGTGCTAGAAAGTAATATGGAGACTGTCTTCCAAAATTTAGCAGATGAATTTGAAAATAAATCTAATTTGATCGATGACCTAGAAGGAGAGGTGAAAGCACTCTCTCATGAAGATATTAATGGTTTGAAGATTAAAATTTGTAAACTAGAAGTAGAAAATGTCTAGCTCACTAATCATGCTACTCACTTGTAGGCCTCTATTGATGAGCTTCGTGAAGAAACTGTTGCTCTTCAAGAAGACAATACTCGATTGTTTGAAGAATATCAAACTGAAAAGCAAATTATGATGCTCGGTTGTTACAAATGACTAAGAAGGATGAGGCTATTAAGGGATTGCAAGATTGAAAGCATAGTCCCGAACAGAAGGTTTGTACACTACAGATTGTTGATAAGAAATCTATTGAGCGGCAAGCTGATGAGAAGAAGATTGACATGATACCAACAGTTGAGTAGAAGGATTTCTTTGTTGAGCCGATATGCCCAATACTTATACCACCTTTGATGCTCTTGCGTGTAGCCCAGTTATTTGTGAACTAAGTGATTGCAAGGAAGATGTTAACGATGTTTAGTCTCACGATGTGATGGCTACTAATGTTGTTTCTCCAAGCTTTGAAAAGCATACTATAGGTATTAGGTCCCAACTGTCGATTAAAATGGGATACACTGAATGAGGACTTGGGAAGAATGGAGAGGGTATTGTTGTTCCTGTTATCCCTAAATTGATGTCACCAAGAGTAGGTCTTGGATATGATGTTGCACCTAGTTTTGCTGACACTATAAAAGTGTTGTTTGTTGCTAGTGGAATTGAGACTGAAATGCAACATGTTGTTGATTGTATTGTTGTCCGTGATGAGATAGAAATTGAAAATGTTGTTGCAGATGAATTTTTAGTACTATGCAAGGTTGTTCTACTCCTATCGGCGAACCAAAACCCAATCCCGCTTCATCAAAAAAACAAATTTGTGCCATATAGACATTCTCATAAGAAGAATCAGAGGAGGTGAAAACTACACTTTCAGAACATTTCAAAAAAGAGATGAAAGAAAAAATCGTGGAGCAATGCTGAATACTCGAGTAGACTGTGGTTGGATTGATGAAAGGTCGTGGAATAATTTGCATAGATGCATATCTTTGACTGTACTACCATATATTGCTCCTCTTGGATGCTTTTGATTACTTTAGAATGGTTGACCTAGACTCGACCACAGATGGATGTCGACTGATGGCTCGACCTAAGATGTCTATCATGTATTGTATCAACTCGGATGGTCGTAGTCAAATTATCTTTGACTAATCATTCCCACTCACTGAAGTGTTTGACTACTTTTCTTTATTTATTAAAATGTCATCGAACTCCAACCAATGGTGACAGATGATTAGTGTATTAGTTGTATTTGTTTGTTGACTAATTTTTTACTACTGTTGTTGTGATCGCTATTTGCTTATCCCTTAGTTGTGTTTAAGGGGGTAGATCTGCAGATCTTGACATAAGATTATTCGTTGAGAGATCTTATTAAGTACTATTGCAAGTACCGTATTGCTAGATGGATAGAGACTATATTTCTAGACAAAGACTTCCTACTTGATTGTGCTATTGGCTAGTCAGCTACTTGACTGGTTTGTGTTGTTTGTTGTCTAGTCAATTGAACAACTGGGATTATATTTAGGTAATGGTGTTGTAGAATGTTTGGACATATGCATTGAGTTTGATGATGGAGGTGACAGTGTTTCAGACTTCTTCCAAGAGTATTACTATACTAGAGTGTTTGCAGTTCAGATCAAATTAAGAGGGGAATGTTGTATAATTTGTTCTTTCCTTCAAGTTGAGTTTATGGGGGGCCTTGGAACCTTTGGCCCATCTTATCCTCACGTGTTTTCATATGTCTACTTTGGATTTTTAGATCCATTTTTTTATGGACAATATGGTCCTGTGATTTTTGGGATTGAGATCCTACCCAAACCCTTTTTATAGATGGTCTTCTTGATTGGTCTATCATCACTTGGATCTTTTTCTCTATGCTTAAGTGCAATGGTATCTTTAGAAACCACCATTCTTTGGCTGGAAATATTTTCTCATAATGCTTGCTCCAACATGATCACTTGCAATATACCATCTTATGCCTCATACATAAACCTACATGAGACTATTTAGGTTGATTCATAGCATAATCTAAACACAAATTCCTATAGGAGTGAACACCTATAGGAATCTATAGTAGAGTAGTTCCTACAAGAATGTGCACCCACAAAAATCCTTAGGAGGAGCGCTACACGAGAAACACCTACAAGAAACTATGAGAGAACCACTACCTTCCTATAGAGATGATCACTAATAGAGGCTTATGAATCTGTACGAAGGAATGATGATCCTAAAGTATGGTATCAAGAATTATTTCCTAATATAGTTGTAATTCTGCAAATGAAGTTTTGTGACAAATTGACTATGCTAGTTCATCTCAAAGTCCCACCTCATATGCCTTCCAACAACAAAATGTGCAATTTAATGGTGTTCATAACACCAATGCCTGAGAAGATTATTTAGGTGCTAAAAATTGAAAAATATACTTATTCAAAGAGCATAATAAGGATCCGAGTGTAGGCACATAATTCAATCAATGACATAGAATTGATATTTTGAATTTTCTTGACATGAATAGGAGTATGGAAGGTACAAAATTAGCAATATTAAATTGTGCATGATGGGATTTGTAATCATCAATCTTATCCCCATAGATTGTATTTCATTCATCATGTTCTCTTCCATGGCCAAGAAATCATTTCCACTTTGTTGCATGGTTGGGGAAGGTTGTTAACAAGCATTGTAAGAAGTTTATTTACATGCATCGAATGGTGGACTCTACATTACTGAGGGTTTGAAAAAGAATGTTAGAGTGATGTAAGATTGATGTGTGCACAACCCAATATTTAGAATCATGTTCCTGTTTAATGGCCCTGACACTTACAATGTTACAAATTGATGGGAAACAATAATTATGAACTTTGAAACAACTTTGGATTACCATTTCATCAAGTCTTTATGAGCTACCACATCATCATACAAAAACAAAACTTTCTCAAGTATAGGATATATTCCCTAAATGTAGAATCGTAAATGGTTCAAAATGGAAAGGTACTTGGGGTTACAAAATTTAATTGCACCCTTTCTATCTTGGGCACCTGTGTATGTAATGTCCCTCAAAATACACCCTAAAAAAATTGACACATGTCTATCAAATTAACTTCAACAATGACTAGTGAGATAGTAGAATTACTTGTTTGCAATCTGATTAAACTATTTGTCCTTGCATGGTTTTAGAATGTCATCTTTCACTAGACTTTCGTTGTATAGTCTTGACTGATCTATATATGATTGTTTTCAAAAGATGTATTTTCCTATCTTTAAAAGAAGACTAATTGTCTTACTTATGATAGTTAATCGTCATCATGTGATCTGGTCTTATATTTTAATGTCTACCATGATAAATAATAGAGACTGGTTTACTTCAATGGTGAATGTAAACTCTATTTGACTTTGTTGGCTAATGTTTATGAATGTCTTTATCTTTGGTTTCTATCTCTATGGATATGATTTAATCCATAGAAACATGATTTTTTACTTAGCTATCATAAGCTAACTTATTTATTTATTTTCTTTCTTGTAGGTACGGGATTACCTATACTATGCTCACAGGTATACAGACTTGCTTAGATCAAGTCCATGAACTCAAAGCAAGAACATAACTTATCCAAAGAAATGTCAAGCATGAAACTTACCAATAAGACCTTATGTGAAGACCAATCCTTAGCATTGGTCGTGTGGTCCTTATGTATAATCAAGGCCACTTTATATAATTAAAAACTTTGTTGAACTAAAACTTATGGCAAGACCAAGCCCCATGCTTGTCATGCCAAGTCTTTCCTATAGCGAAAGTGTTGTATGACTCAAGGCTTGAACGTTTGATATTTGAACCATATGACAGAGAATTTAAATTGGAGGTGGTAGGCCATTTAAGATGTCCCATGTAATGGACATTCATGGAGCAAGTGGTGAGTCTCCATGCTGGCATGTCATTTATGCTCTATCCTCAGTAGGGTTTCATCATTTGAAGTTCTTCGGGAGGGTTCCATTTTTGTATTTTATTTCTCTGTGGGATTGGGAAGCCAAGGGATTCCCCTCTATGTCATTTCAGAAATGTTGCATAGAGCTCAACTCTTGAATCGATCTCGTGTTCAGTTGGAGAGGCATCATTGTGATAGCGATGGTCAAGCTTATGCACATGTATTAACTTTCTTCAATGTGGGTTTCGTTCTTTAATCTAGGTCTGTATTTATGTTTTTATGTGACCATACTAACATTTAAATTTCGTTGTTGTGTTGTGAGGTCTGTGTGTAGGTAACGTTTAACTTGGAGGCCGGTAGGATTGCATTTGGAAAACGTTACAACTCTTCGGGTAAGCTTGTGGCTCCCTATGGGATTTGAATTCCTCCATTGGAGAAACAACTTTGAAGATGTCTCAGTCTCTATTTTGTGAATCTTTGATAGCTTGATGTCTTTACCACAGTCCTGACTGCGCTTTTAGTTGAGAGACAAGGAGTTGCAAGTCATGGTTTTATTCACAGGGTTTACCCTATTTCCATTTGTCTTGTAAATTTTTCTCCCCATTGGGGCTTGTAATTCAAATTTTGATGTATAAATTATGACTATTGGTTCAGACCAATGTATGCGGTTTAAATGAGGATTCTAAGCCTATCAAGGAATTTTGTAAAGATTTCACTGGGCGGGCACACGAAGATGCTCCCCATATTCATTGAAATAGGGCCGCGCTAGCGGAGAAAAAAAATTGCACGACCGCACCTAAGGAGACACGCACGCGCCTCTAGGCTCGGTACCGAACCGAGGCATGTGCGCGTTGATGGCACTTGCACGTTGCTACCGCGTACGCACAAAGGAGACGTGCACACGCCTTTGTTAAAAATATAATAAAAAAAAATAGTGCACAATTTCCCCATTTTCCATTTGGCCGGCCGAGTGCGTCCTCCTCCTCCGCGTACGCGCCGATTCAACTACCAACGGAGGCCAAATCCACTCCAAAACCACCCAAAAACACCCACAAACTCATCACCACTTCGATTAATAAGTAAATATCACGTTTTGTTTCAATTTTATTCATTATTTGTGTCAATTTTTGTATTTTTTTTGTTTATGTAATTGTAAATAATTCCCAAATTTTGAAAACAATGAACCAATTTTCAACTGTAGATTGCAACTTAGACAATGAGTGAACAAGATGTTAACCCCGAATATGGTGGAACACAAGAAAACCCGAACCTTGGACCCAATGCCGAACAAAACCAAAACCCGCAACCAAATTTTCAACAAGATGACCTTAACCACTATGTAAATGAAATGCGAGTGCACACTCGCGAACTTAGAAACTCAGGTGAACCATCTCGATTATCTCTTGCCACATGAATTGAGAACTCAATCAACTCCCTCATCCATGCACACCAGCAATTGACAGACATGACTCAATTTAGAGCTAGGATGCGGGAGTACTACTCCATGGGCATCCCCAGGGAAGCAATAAAAGATTTGAACATTTCAAAAGCCCAATTATATAGTATGTTCACCGAGCCGAAAATAGGCCAACCACCGAACATTAGAAAGCCATGTGTCTGCATGGATTGGTGTCATTACCAACCATGGAGGGACAATTGGATGCAGAGGTGGTTCATGGTGTACGATAAACCTCCTTGCAATAATAGGGAGGTTCCACAGTACTTCCTTCGCCAACTGTGGACTGAGTTTTGCCTCGGTTTACATGTCAACTATTTTGACATAACCGAGTTCTAGGGTGTTGGGCGTGGCTCTGCCCAAGATCGACCTGCTGCTAGGAGGAACCCACTGGGAGCGCCACGAGCTCCCAAGTGCGAGCCCAACCCCTCTCCCCAGCCACCTCAGTTACCCCATAAGCTTGATCAGATCGAGGTGGTAATGAGGAATGTTGCGCATGGACTCCTCAGACACACCTCCTTTGTTGCAGCTACTACAGTGGAGAGGTCGGTTGAACTTGATAGAGATCCAGGTGCAGGACCTTCACGATAGGGCCAGGATATACCCGTGACTAGTGGTATCCATGCTAGGCATTCCAGTTCGACGGGGGAAATTCAACATCTTTGTCCCCATTGTGGGAACACTTGCCCTGGCCCGATCGAGGGTTGTTATATGGATCAGGTCAGCAATTTTTTTAATGTGTTTTCAATCATCACTTGATAAATTGTAAAGTATTTTTGTTTGACTTAAACTATTATTTCAATGTACAGTTATTCAGAGCTAAGACATCAACATGGGAGAACGTAGGATCTCCCAACCTGGATGTAGTAATGGAAGCTGCAATTGAAATTGCGGCACCCACACGGAGGTATTTTCAGTACATGGCACAATACTGTTATTACTTATGTCATTTATATTACTCAAGTATTTATATTTATGGCATACACGTTGATAGTTCGTACAATGTTTTTGAATATCTTGATTTCCTAAATAATGACTTGTTTAACATGCCCATAACATGCATGCATTTTGGTGTCCTCAGGTGTTCCCTGACTACGGTGATCAACCACCCCCGCCAGGGATTGGCATATCACCACATACACAGGTACAATGTATAGTTATAAGCACACTTTTAATTTGAATTGTTGCGACTTACTATGGTTTAATTTATTTTTTGTTTACTAAATTGTGATATTACAAATGTATATGTAGGTGCCACCAACAGCCGTGTCTCCCCATTTTAGTCCTATGTATCCACCCTCCCATGAGTCCCCCCCCTCGCTTCCATCTAGACTCCTCCCTACGCCCACCCCCTCCCTTCCATCCAGCCTTCCCTCTCCATCCATACTCCCCCTTTTATCCATCCCCCCCCACTCCACCACGCCCCCCCTTCCATACATCCTCCCCAATTTATCCACACCACGCTGTCTATCCATCCTCCCCCATTCATCCATGCCCCCCCTTCCTTCCAGCTTCCCCTCTTCATCCACAACCTCCCTTCCGTCCATCCTCCTCCCTCTATGCAGGACTTCCCTCCCATGCACCATCCCTCAAAATCCCCCCTAGCCCTTTTAGTTCGATACCCTCTATCGTACAACCGGCAGGGGTTCATCGTCCACGACGTCCTCCTCCACCCCATACCACCATTTCTTTTCCCACCATCTCATCCCCACTTCCCGCCACTATTGTGGCATCTACCCTTCCAGTATGCTCATATGTATCTCCAGTGATTGCACCTGTAGTGGCTGCCACTACATCTGTGCCCCCCCCCATCACTGCATCGGAGGTGGTTTTCCGACCATCTGTGCCACCTGCTAGCCTAGAAGTCCAGCCATGTCCATCGTCGGAGGTGTAGACGGTGAGAATCAAACTAATTTATGAAAATATTTTGATGCATTAACAAAAATTAATTTAAGCTATTATTACTTTTCAATGAAATGATTGTTGTAAATGTTGTAGGCTGTAATTGCGAAGAGGCTCCGCAGATCCAGGACAACTGTCCAATGTTTCTCAGTCACATCAGAGGTGATTTATTTAAGATTCAAATTCTACATTTGTTTTATAAATGTGGTAAATGTTGCAAATTCTTGAAAATGACGGTATCTTATATCATTTGTTCCAAAGCCCAGAGAGATGGTATACTCCTAGACGGAGCAAGACCCGAGGTATCGGTAGCTCAAAGAGTAGGAAGATCGACTTTGGGGATGTGCCTGGGAGTGACGGGGGTGGTCACAATGCTTGACACACCTCGTGTTATGTACATTAGCCACGATGTGGCACTTTTTTGCACTAGTTTTGATGTACTTTGTATCTACAGCATGAGTTGCCATGTATTTTGGATCTACGGCATGAGTTGTCGCATTTTCTTTAGTGCACGAGTTGCCACTATACATACATTGGGAACCATGTTCCACTATTTGCCAGAAAATGTATATGTTTGGATGAGTTTTGCAGCCTCGATGTACATGGACTTTTAGTTATGTGATTTATATATCTCATTGCCTAATCTCGTTGTCTCATGTTGTGTGTATCAGGATGTGATGTTGTCTAAATTTTGGTTTTACCTAGATCTTAGAAGAGAAGTTGGATATCATAGTGTGTGTGTGTGTGTGTGTATTGGATATCTATGCAATTGAAAATAGTAGAAAATGGACATGCATGTCCAAAATTCCTCACTAATGAGAAAATGGGACAAAATATGCATCTTTTTAGATAGGACTGAATCCAATACTTGTAAACAAAAATAAATAATACGCTATTGCAAAATACACATAAACGAAACCTAGTGCATAGGCATGTGTGTGAAAACATGACAAATACAATATTTTTCAGTCCATATAAGGAATCAATGTCAATGGATATACTAGAGTGTTGTTATTGATAAACTTATCGTATGTTTTAGTCGAATATATATATTTTTGGTTTTTTTTTAACGTCAAGCAGTCAATATCAAATAAATGATTGTCGTATAGGAGAGTGGAAAATATTAATATTTTTGGCATACACGCGCCTGTAAAAATAGTACATTGTTTGCTAATTTAATACATTACAATTATAATTTTGTTATGAAATCATGATCATGTCTTTGATTACTCCTTTGCATCCAAAGCATAAGTGTTGCAGTGCATTAAATGACATGACATTTTTTAGGTGCCCCTATATCATGTATATTTGACATTTGTTTTAAAAATCCTTGTTTTAGGCTTAAAATTTCAATGAATGACATTTGACTATGTTCAACTATTTTATTAGAGAACTTGCTTAGATTGTACATGATTCTTTAACTTGTTTTCGATACATTAGTCATCTAGTAATATGTCTATGATTCTTTGAATCCATCAAAAGCATGCTAAACTCAGTTGTGGAAGACCAATTTTTATAGTATTACTTATCCATGCCTGAATTGTCTCTATAAACTATCCTCATTGAGGTGCAATAATGTTGGATGTGTAGCTTCATAATTAAGAAACAGTCAACCCTTTTTTCTTTTGCACTTGCAAATGTTCAATAATTGCTAGGAATGATTGAAATGTTTTTCCACAATACATTCAAAAAGATATGCATAGTATATGTTTCACTGTAGGGTTGTTGGTGGATTGTTAGTACATGATCGTTTGACTTGTTTTTGATAAATTTAACTACTTGAGAATATGTTTTTGATTGTTTCAACCAATCAAAAGCATGCTAAAATCGGTTGTGGAACCACTTTTATAACTTATACACACCTGAATAGTCTACATAAACTTACTTGTATTCAAGTGCAATGGTGATGGATGTGTAGTGTGTACTCCATGCTTGATTATTGGTTGATTTATGTGATTTTATGCAGAATGAAGGCCATTGTTGACAACTTGCAGAGTATCTTGGGATTACTTATAGAATATCTACATGGTCGTTGATGGACAATATTTCGTAGTTTAGAGCATACTTGTTTCTAACCTTCAAAATACATTATTTGACTGCTTTGATATCACAAGTTGATCTTTTCATTTCTAAAGGAAACCTTGTGATGAAATTCAAGGGACACTTCCCCATATTCAAGGATTGCATTTTTAGTAAACATATCAACATAACTTTGTGTGCATCACCTAGGGGGATTTGAACTGAGCATGTGTTGGAACATAATTAGTGAAATGGCCATAAAAAATGGCTACAAATCATTGAGTTATCCCCTTGGTATACACAAATTGATCTTAACCCTATCCAAACAATTGAGGAGTTAAGTCTAATAATTTTGAGATAGACACTCTACACTTTCTCGATAGATCTTAGCATGAAAGAGATTGGGGGTTAAGATGAATTTTTGTAAGTAAAGTTGAGTAAAGGATTGAAATTTTTTTCCAAGTCATTGTAGACATTCAGAATCTAATAGAAGTTTTATTTCCAACAAATGGATCCCAGTGACTCTCACTTCATACAACACAAACCATTATAGTAGTTTTCCAAACATGGTCCATCAAAGAAATTTCCATCAATAGTTATATGCTGCCTCTGAAAACAACTAACCATTTTTTCAGTTTTTCAAGGATGGTAAGGTGTTTTGTGTATTTAGTGAGAATAAAGTTTTTTTCCCAAATTCATCATCATACATCATTTGGATATGGTCATCTCATTTAACCACTATAGAGCACCAACCTTTTTCTCTATATCATCTACACAATGTTTATACCCACCCTCGCCCACATCAATGGTTATTCTTACCATGTTCATGTGATGCCACAATTAGTTGATGTTGCTCGTGGTTCAATTATGCACCTTTGGAACTGTTACTATGGTTATTACAACTATGATTGTGTGGCATTTGATAAAAAAAGTATCCCCATGATGATTATGATCACTGCATCTAATATCATCATCACCATCTTCGTCATTGTGGTCATCTCTAGGTCCCTCAACACCATCTCCAACATCATCACCATCTTCATTATCATCATCTTCTTCATCACCATCGCCATCATCATCAACGCATTCACCATAATCACCATCTTCATCATCATCACCATCTTTATCATCATTTTCATCTCTAGGTTCCTCATCACTGTCGCCACCATCATCACCATCTACATCATCTTCATCACCATCTCCATCACCATCGCCATCATCATCAATGCCTTCATCATCATCACCATCTTCATCATCATTGTCATCTCTAGGTTCCTCATCAACGTCACCACCATCATCACCATCTCCATCATATTCATCATCTTTATCATCATCAACATCATCATCATCTTCATCATCACCAACATCTCCATCATCATCATCATCATCCTCATCATCATCATCATCATCATCATCATCTTCATCACCATCGCCATCATCATCAACGCCTTCATCATCATCACCATCTTCGTGATCATTGTCATCTCTAGTTCCCTCATCACCGTCGCCACCATCATCACCATCTCCATCACCATCGCCATCATCATCAACGCCTTCATCATCATCACCATCTTCATCATCATTGTCATCTCTAGGTTCCATCATCATTGTCATCTCTAGGTCGCTCATCACCATCACCAACACCATCATCATCAACGTCTTCGTCATCATCATTTACTCTAACTCCAGCCCTAACCCTCAAGCAAACCCTAGTACTAAACCATCTTCTTCACCATCGCCATCACCAACATCATCAACGCCTTCGTCAACATCATTAACCCTAACTCTAATCGACGAAATCTGAGTCCGCTTGCTGGTTTGGGTTCCGTGGCCACGGAGCAAATGCCCAAAGTGTCCCTGAATGGCCCCGGGGTTCTCGACTAGGATGCCCGTAGCACCCAAACCGTGGCTGGGTTCATGAATTCATCAATTCCGGTGGGTCTGGGATGTCGGGTTTCATCTAGGGGACCCCCCAAAGCATGCCTTGAAGACCTAGAAGTGGTGCCAATGGGCCATCGCCGGAGCTAGGGTTTTGCTCAGTGAGGGCCATTCCAAATTCGCTCAAGGGGGCCATTTCTCATCTAGAGGCTCCCGGGCATGCGTGGCCATCGTGGACAGGTCCACTATGGCCACGTGGACCTGTGGGAGACGACGGAATCCAAGTCTGCTCGTCGGTTTGGATTCCGTGGCTGCGGAGCAAATGCCCAAAGTGTCCTTGAATGGCCTCGAGGTGCTCGACTAGAATGCCCGTAGCACCCGAACTGTGGCTCCGTTCGTGAATCGGTCGACTCCAGTGGGTCCAAGGCACCGGGTTTCAGCTAGGGGACCCCCCAAAGCATGCCTTGAAGACTCAGAAGCAGTGCCAATGGGCCATCTTCGGAGCTAGGGTTTTGCTTAGTGAAGGCCATTCCAAATTTGCTGAAGGGGGCATTTCTCATCTGGAGGCCCCCGGGTGTGCGTGGCCACTGTGGGAAGGTCCACTATGGCCACATGGACCTGTGGGAGCCGACGGAATCCAATTCCGCTTGCCAGTTTGGGTTCTGTGGCCGCAGAGCAAATGCCCAAAGTGTCCCTGAATGGCCCTGAGGTGACCGACTAGAATACCCGTACCACACGAACCGTGGCTCCGTTCATGAATCTGTCGATTCTGGTGGGTCCGGGATACTGGGTTTCAGCTAGGGGACCCCCCATAGCATGCCTTGAAGACCCGAAAGTGGTGCCAATGGGCCATCCCCGAAGCTAGGGTTTTGCTCAGTGAAGGCCATTCCAAATTCCCTCAAGGGGGCCATTTCTCGTCCGGAGGCACCCAGGTGTGCGTGGCCACTGTGGACCACATGCACCTGTGGGAGCCGATGGAATCCAAGTTCGCTCGTCGGTTTGGGTTCCGTGGCCGCAAAGCAAATGCCCAAAGTGTCCCTGAATGGCGGGGGGGTGCCTGACTAGAATTCCTGTAGCACCCGAATCATGGCTAGGCTAGTGAATTCGTCAACTTCGGTGGGTCCAAGACACTGGGTTTCAGTTAGGGGATCCCCCAGAGTGTGCCTTGAAGACCTGAAAGCAATGCCAATGGGCCATCGCCAGAGCTAGGGTTTGCTTAGTGAAGGCCATTCCAAATTCGCTCAAGGGGGGCATTTCTCGTCCGAAGGCCCCGGTCATGCTTGGCCACCATGGAAAGATCCACTATGGCCACGTGGACCTGTGGGAGATGATGGAATCCAAGTCTGCTCGCCAGTTTGTGTTCCGTCCGTGGCCGTAGAGCAAATGCCCAAACTATCCTTGAATGGCCCTGTGGTGCCCGTAGCACCCGAACTATGGCTCCGTTCATGAATTCGTTGACTCCGGTGGGTCCGGGACACCAGGTTTCAGCTAGGGGACCCCCTATAGCATGCCTCGAAGACCCGGAAGTGGTGCCAATGGGCCATCCCCGGAGCTAGGGTTTTTCTCAGTGAAGGCCATTCCAAATTCGCTCAAGGGGGCCATTTCTCGTTCAGAGGCCCCCGGGAATGCATGGCCACCGTGGATAGGTCCACTATGGCCACATGGACCTGTGGGAGCCGAAAGAATCCAAGTACGCTCGCCAGTTTGGGTTCCGTGGCTACGGAGCAAATGCCCAAAATGTCCCTGAATGGCCCCGGGGTTCCTGACTAGAATGCCCGTAGCACCCGAACCGTTGCTCCGTTCACAAATCCGTCGATTCTGGTGGGTCCGGGATGCCGTGTTTCAACTAGGGGACCTCCCACAGCATGCCTCAAAGACCCAGAAGAGGTGCCAATGGGCCATCCCTGGAGCTAGGGTTTTGCTCAGTGAAGGCCATTCCAAATTCGCTCAAGGGGGCCATTTCTCATCCGAGGGACCACGGGCATGCGTGGCCACAGTGGACAGGTCCACTATGGCCACGTGGACCTGTGGGAGCTGACAAAATCCATGTTCGCTCGTCGGTTTGTGTTCCGCTGCCTTCACTGAGCAAAACCCTAGCTCCGGCGATGGCCCATTGGCACCGCTTCTGGGTCTTCGAGGCATGCTATGGGGGGTCACCTAGTTGAAACCTGGTGTCCCAAACCCACCGAAATTGACGGATTCTCGAACTGAGCCACGGTTCGGGTGCTACGGGCATTCTAGTCGGGCACCCCGGGGCCATTCAAGGACACTTTGGGCATTTTCTCCGGGCCATGGAACCCAAACCGGCAAGCGAAATTGGATTTCGTCAGCTCCCATAGGTCCACGTGGCCATAGTGTACCTGTCCACAGTGTCCACGATGCCCGGGGGTCTCCGGACAAGAAATGGCCCACTTGAGCGAATTTGGAATGACCCTCACTGAGCAAAACCCTAGCTCCGGCGATGGCCCATTAGCACCGCTTCCGGCCCTTCGAGGCATGCTTTGGGGGTCCTCTAGCTGAAACCCAGCGTCCCGGACCCATCGGAGTTGATGGATTCATGAATAGAGCCACGGTTCAGGTGCTACAGGCATTCTATTCGGGCACCATGGGGCCATTCAGGGATACTTTGGGCATTTGCTCTGCGGCCACGGAACCCAAACCAGTGAGCGGACTTGGATTCCATCGGCTCCCATAGGTCCACGTAGCCATAGTGGACTTGTCCACGGTGTCCATGCATGCTTGGGGGCCTCCGGATGAGAAATGGCCCCCTTGAGCGAATTTGGAATGCCCCTCACTGAGCAAAACCCTAGCTTCGGCGATGGCCCATTGGCACCGCTTCCGGGTCTTCGAGGCACGCTCTGGGGGGTCCCCTAGCTGAAACTCGACATCCTGGACCCACCGGAATTGACGGATTCGCAAACCGACCCACGGTTTGAGTGCTACCGACATCCTAGTCGAGCACCCCGGGGCCATTCTAGTGGTGATAACAAGTTTACTGTCTGTTGAGTCTGATACTACATCCAGGAGCCGCTCAACAAACTTTGAGATAGAAAGATCTGTAATTTTAGGATACTTATTCAACCACTCATGCAGTTTCTCACCTTCTCGAGGATCGAAATTTATAATTTCCTTCTGGGTAGATTCAGGCATTCTTGAGGATCTCAATTTATAATTGCCTTCTAGGTAGATTCAGGCATGGAATAATATTTGCCGGCACTTCCAAGCTCCCGAGACCATTTGGTTAGCCATAATATGTGCAACTCCTTTGAAGAAAGATAAATTCTGGTGTGGACGGCAGCATTTGATACACTAGCCAAATCTATGTTGTTGGAAGAACTTAGATATTTCAACAAAGGAGCGTTTTGTAGGTGACTTGAAAATCCCTTCCATTTTTCAGCAATAAAACAACGAAGTTCAACGTACAGATTTCCAAGCAAGCTTGTAAACTAATCAGACAGCCGAATACAGGGAGATAACCACACCCAAAAAATTCAAGCTATTATAAAACTCTTGTTTATCAAGATAAGGATGGATTATGTGTACATTACGAGAATATAGATGAATGAAGTTGTTTTGATGAACTTGTCCTGTTGCTCTCTCCAGAATGAGTTTAAAAGTAGGGAGTATTGTCCGAGCTTCTATTGGTTTACATAAACGTTTATTCCAAAGCTGACGTCACATAAAACCACTTTGTCAACTTTCAATTGGGTCTGAATGGCATCTCTAACTTGTGTTAGCTGTGGATAACAAGGAATATGAAAGGGAAGGTACCTATAGAACCAAGTTTTCGATGATAGAGGTGAATTACCAATTATCAGAGCACGGAATGCTGAACAAAAGGCTAATGGAACACAACGAAGGATTCCTTGGTTCCACTTGTTATTGAAAATGATACTTTCTCTTGATGAAACTAGTAAAAAATCTGCCTATATTATAAATGGAAATCCTGTTACAATTTCCGTCGGAAGAAAAGCATAGATACCTACAGCCGCCATATTTCCTTCTGTAAACTGCTTGCCCATTGGAAAAGCTAATGTAATAGCCCATTTCCCAACATCTTTCCTCTGCTCAACCCTACACTCGTTTTCCATGGAAAACCGCTGCCTCCACATGTAATAACTACATTTTTTTGTCGAAAATTGATCTTCTTCTGCTAACAAATGCAAAATGAAGGATTCATTGTCATTGCTACGAGAAGTTCTAAGGTCAGATCGGATGCGAGATGGAACAAGCCATAGAACGATGACCATGGATCCGATCAACGAACCGTCGACTCCATTGGATTCAATACATTGGGATAGTGCTAGGGGTTCCCCTCCCCTCCGGTCTCGTGGCCCAGGTGTCACCTTGTAGGTCCATCATGGAAACTAGGGTTTTGCTTAGTGAGGGAGTGTGCAATTTTTGCACACGGGGGTCAACTTTGCAAAATCCTCCCCCGGGCACTTGTGGCTAGCTTCCCCAACTAGATCCTACCTAGACACACTTGCGGGACTCATTGGAACCCGATTATGTTGCATAGTTGGAGTTCTATGCCTCCGGAAGGTATCCAGCAGGTGTCCTTAAAGGCCTTTTAGATGCGGGATGGAGCGAGCCATAGAACGACGACCGTGGCTCCGATCGATGAACCGTTGACTCCGTTGGATTCAGGATGTCGGGATAGTGCTAGGGGTGTCCCTCCCCTCTGGTCTCGTGGCCTGGGTGTCACCTTGTAGGTCCATCTTGGAAACTAGGGTTTTGCTCAGTGAGGGAGTGTGCAATTTTTGCACACGGGGGTCAACTTTGCAAAATCTTCCCTCGGGCACTTATGGCTAGCGTCCCTAGCCAGAACCTCCCTAGACACACTTGCAGGACTCGTCGGAACCCGTTTCTGTTGCACGGTTGGAGTTCTATGCCTCCGGCAGGTATCCATCAGGTGTCTCTGAAGGCCTTTCGGATGCAAGACAGAGCAAGCCATAGAACAACGACCGTGGCTCTGATCGACGAACCATCGACTCCGTTGGATTCAGGATGTCGGGATAGTGATGATGGGATAGTGAAGATGGTGATGATGATGAAGGCGTTGATGATGATGGCGATGGTGATGAAGATGATGATGATGATGATGATGAAGATGATGGAGATGATAATGATGATGTTGATGATGTTGATGATGATGAAGATGATGAAGATGATGGATATGGTGATGATGATGGCGATGTTGGTGAGGGACCTAGAGATGACAATGATGATGAAGATGGTGATGATGATTAAGATGAAGATGTTGATGGTGATGGTGATGGTGATGAAGATGATGATGATGATGACGAAGAAGATGATGATGATGATGGAGATGATGTATCTAAGTGGTTTCCTATACGAATCAAGCATCAATCTTCAACCATAAATGATCATGTTTTAAAATAAATTGTTAGGATACATATCTAAGAGTCTAGAAGATCTCTATGCATTTGACCATCAAATTTGCTCAAGGAGATGATGAAGTAGCTCAAGACAATATGGAAGTTGTTGCATCACATGAACCACATACATATTCACATAAATCATAACTCATGTACATCAAATAAACAATATAAGATAACGATATCAAATTCCTATCTAACATGAATAACATTGATCACGCATGAATAAACAATGACATCGCTATAAATCATAACTCAAACATCAAATAAACGATATAAGATAACGATATCAAATAAACTATCTAACATGAATAACTTTGGACATGCATGAATAAACAATCACATCATTACTATACTATGTACCTCAATCAATTAGGCCTTCTAGATCCTCTCAATTTTTTATTGTCTCAAACAACCTCTCGTGCTCTGCATGAGGTAGTAAGTAGCGTACCTTGTTTGATGACTTCATTGACATTGTCTGTAGTTGGATGTTTGTACCAACGATCAAGTGTGTAAAGTGATACACCCGCGACCTTGGTCTATAATCTGTGTATGTGTACCCATTGCTCTTTGGTCCCTTTCCATCCATTGTAAGATATTCCCCCTGAACAACCATCGATCTAGTGGGAAAGGTAATGCCTTCACTATCCGTTAATGATGCGAGGAGGGTTTGCTTCCCCTGGATGCATCATGCCAACCAATAATTCGTACCAATTGCACTATCTATCGGGGCGACAACTGCGTAGATGTGTCCTACAAAGATGCATCTTACGGTCATATTCCAACAAGTAGTGGTTTGATAACTTGGATAATTACATATAAACAAGGAGGGAACCGGGATATGTATGCAGAAATGTTTACATGGCTGTACTAGATCAGATATATGGTCATATTCATTCGAAATAGAGGGATGGCCTTCCTCTAATTGGATTGTTTCAACAACTGCACGTGGGTCCACTGCAAGTGATACATGATCCCATTCATCAACCCAATCCATTGATTCACATTCATCCCATTCGCAACTGTTGCAAGGCCCACAAAAGCAAGCAAGTTTTCGCATCCATATTTCAAATAAGGGGTTGTTTGAGCTTCAAACCGAATGAAATCCATGAGTTCGTTGCACAGTACTGCAACTATAGGAACGCGATCGGTCTATATCAACTACATGCCATAAATTTCTGACAACATGTCCTCTACCTGTTCGTGGGTGTTGCTCTGTGGTTCGATCTGACATTTTTGCAGAGCACCATTGAACTATGGTTTCTGCATCCCAAATATGAGGGTTTCTCGTGCACCTCATCTCTTCCCTTTGTAGGGAAGTTTTGAGACATGCCCCAGCACCGTCCTGCTCTCCCTTTCCATGCCCGGTCTCAAAATAGTTCCACACATGCAGCACATCACAAGTCTTGTGAAAAATACTCAACCACTGGAATACACGTGCATTTTTGAACTGCCCTGCACAACCATCTAACCATATCCAATGTCGATCCATCTGTATACCTCTCTCCTTCAGTTGATCATAGAAAAATTTGAAGCAATGTTGCACGTAATGCAGGTCATGGCACCTGTCGTCACTGATGTAGAAGTTGGTCTCTTTCAATATTATCCTCCTGTCATTGCTGCTCTCTGGTCCGTGCCTATACGTGATATGGACCATTATGCTAACTTGGTCTGAATGGTAGTATTGACTTTGAATCTCATTCTGTGGCTATAGGGTGTAGTTTTCAGCAAAGTCCACAACCGACAATATTGTGCCATTGGGGAAGGTGTTCCTGCACTGTCTGTACTGCTCATCCTACCATTGTGCTACATGGACATGCTGTACATACTGCTCAGTCATTTGGTAGAATTCCTTCATGAAATTGCAAATTTGTACTTGATGCCACAAAACCAAGGGCATTAATACAACGTGAGATTTTCAATGTGAATATATATGTACAAATTCAACATGTACAGTATGAAAGTATGCAAACTTAGATTACCTGTGACTTCACCAATGCAATTTTTTTTCTTTCCCTTGAACTATCTACTTGATATGTTATTTACTGGAAGTTCTGCATTTCTATTGACATCCTCCCAAATGCGTGCTCTGTGGTTGTGTGGATGCAGGGGCTCAATAATGCAAATCCACTGCAACTGGAACACATCCCATATAAACATGATCTTTTATAATATTTTTGTCCTTCAGGTCTTGGACACATTATGCTATGTGTAAATTCTCTGGATGTAGTCGGTGGTTGTAACGATGGGCAATCCTGCACAATGTTAGTATGCAAATCACAAAATATATGTCTATATGTATCATAAAAGTACTCAAATTCTACATGGTATCTACAACAACATGTATTGCGATCATTGCAAATTTTAACATACCAGGGTTTGCATTTTTCAAAGGACCTTTGGCCCAAGTTCAATTGTGTGTGCTCATTCTTGAACCTCTCATAGAGTTCTGTTTGTGTCATGTCAAGAAAGTGCTTGACATGGGGTTCACCCCCCCAACACCTTTTCTCAACTTTAAAACATCTCTTTGATTCGATGACGGTCTAGTGTTATCATGCCAAAACTTCTGCACTAGTTCTTTAACAGCATCAATGAGCTTCATGTCTGAATGAGGTAACCTACCAACAAAGGCCCAACAATCTTTTTGGCATGGGGTCTTAAATTTTTCTCTAATGGTAGAATAATTTTGAAGAGTATTTCTGTCTACTATAAATATTTTACATGTGTGTGATAGTAGGCAAAGTTTCCTTGTGGATTTGTCTACAATCGATTCTGACAGTACACGATGGGCCGCATTAAAATATTTTGAATGAGAATTTTTTCCAATCAAATTAAATGTAGATTGTAGATTTCTAACAACATGATTGTTGACATTTGAACTTCTAACTACCTTTATGCCCAAAATTCTCCTAACATCCACTAGACAATATGATTTTAACAAAGCAAGAAACAATTGACATTTTGCTGCATCGGTTTTGGATTCAAAAAATTCTTCCGTTATCTTGCTACAATGGAAATCAATAGTGAGTTTGGGAATCTTACCTTCAAGTCCTGAAAATGAACTTTCATCCACATGAACATGTCTGGGAGTTCTTTGTCGTCTGCTTGATAGTCGAGGCAAGGGAGTCGGCAAGGAAGTATGAGTCCCGTCAATGGCTTGTTGTGGCCCTTCGTTCACAACTTGATCCTGCAAGGGAGTGTGTTCTGCATGTGTATGCTCTTCTTGGGGAGGTTGCCAATTAAGAACTTGTTCAACGTCAATCCCTACATACTCGACATCAGGCAAGATTTGATTGGCTTCAACCACTTCGTCATTGCTTGTTGATGGATCTAAGGCACTAACATTTTGATTTATACGGTTTTGCATGTACAACCTGGCATTTTCTCTTATCTCATGGGCCTTTTCAGGGGGAAGTCCCGTCCTAGAATTTCTTTTATTATTACGTCTGTTGTGTTAGGATATTTAGACACTTAGGAGTTAGTTAAGATCAACTTGTGTAATATATCCGTTAGGGATAGTGTGTTTCTTTAGTATGCATTAGTATGCATTAGTATGCATTTGTATATACTTAATCCGACGGTCACGATATGTTTCCGACATAGAGTGATCCGACGGCTCAACTTCTCTTAGATCAAACCTAACCTTGATCCGTGGCTTAACACCCGATTGGTCCATGATCTCTATTTAAAGAGCATGGAGGGTCATTGTTTAGTTGATCGATTATGAGAAGCTCATTTGTAACTTTCTTTCTTTGCATAATAAATTGTCCTGTAGAAGCTATTTGGCCGGGGCCGTGGAGTGTTTCCCTCAAGAGGGTTTAAACCACGTCAAAACATCGGTGTGTTGATCTGTGATCTGTTTGTGTGAAGTGGTTGCTCTTGGTGTTCGGTCCTTTGGTAGTACCCTGTGTACCCGAACATGGTATCAGAGCTTTTATGAAGTGTCGCTTCCGGTTATGATCTAGATCTTGAACTGTTGTTGCCGAAACTCGAAAGGGTTTCTAGTTCTTGTATTTCTGTGCATTTCTGGTCTGTGGGAGGTGTTCCATTGCGTCTGGAGTGTCGTTTCCATTGGGAAATAGTTTTCGTTTGATCGAAAACGGTTCCCAGTTGCTCCAGAAACGCGTATTTCATCAGATCTGAAGGTATAATGTTACAGTGACGCATTTTTTTATTTCGTTTTTTAAAAAGAAAAAAATCTCATATTTCATTTTTTTTACTGTTAGATTTTTTTGGTTCAGATTGTTGCTTTCCCGTCTGCGTATGCTCTTTGCCGTGCACCTTGAGCGATCTCGGCAAATCAGAAACAGAAAGGGAAAGGATTTTTTCGGCTGCGTATGCTCTTTGCCGTGCACTTTGCGCGATCTCGGCAAATCAGAAACAGATAGAAAACGTAGACTTTCCGGGCAAGCTAACAAGATCTAACTCCACAAGTGTGGAAAAGTTTTTTTGTTTCGATTTGTGCTCCGTTTTGCAGGAAAAAGGGCAAGCACGCAAACCGAGCAAGAAGAGTAAAAAAAAAAAAAAAAAGCCCCCTTCCTCATTTCCATATTTTACATACCTTTTAATCTAGCTCACTTGGTTCAAAGTTGCTTTATTCCTTAATAGGTCTTGAGTTCAAGTCTTAGGAAGTTACTTTTAAAAAGAAAAGTGCATGCAATTTCTATTTTCAAGTTACTTTATTGTAAAAGTGCATCTCACTTAAATAATAAAAAATAAAAATACAAGTGAGTCACTTAAGTTTTTGCACTATTTAAAAGTAGTATCATTGTAAAAGTGAAATCACTTATTTTACAAAAGTGGTTCACTTAAAGCAACTTTCTTGTAAAGTGATTGTCAAAAGGTTTATCTTGGGAAGAGGGGGGTTCCTTTTTTGCTGGACATTCTCTAGCTGCCACGTCACTATTGGGGACATCTTCAACAGTTTCTTTGTTCAAACATAACTTCATCATACAGAGTCTGTTTTCAGTGCCGTTTTTTTTTAAACCGCCTATTTTTTCGAGATCTTCACATCCAGACTACTAGTTTCTATTTTTACAGCCATTTACAAATATGGCCGCCTCTTGTGATATTCTACTTAACAGTTCCAATTATTTCTCATGGAAATCTCGTATGGAGGATGTTCTACGAAGTAGGGGACTTTTCAGAATTATAACAGGGAAAGAAAAAGAACCCACTGATGATGATAAGAAAATAAAATGGGCAAATAGATGTGATGAAGCTCGTGGATTGATTGGGATGTCAATCTCTACTGATTTGTGATTCCACATATCTGGAATTGATGAACCTAATACTGCTTGGGACAAGTTGGAAACTGTATTTGGTAAACACAATGAAATTCGAGGCCACCAACTCGAAAATGAGTTGATTTCTTTAAATCCAAGTGACTTTTCATGCATTCAAGATTATTTATCTAAGTACAAAACTCTTAAACTCTTATGTGCAGAATGTAAGATTGAGAGGGAAGACAAACAGTGCATTTATCATATTCTTTCCAAACTTGGACCTACATATTCTGTTTTTGTATCTACATTTCACTCCATGAAAGCATCATTGAATGCAGCTAGCTATCAAGATCCTAGTCTTGAATCCTTTTGTGATTCCTTGATTAGGGAACAAGATAAACTCATTCATCTTGGAATAATCAACAATGCAGATACATCTGGGAAAGCCTTATTGTTCCAACAGAAAGAAAAGTCCAAGCCTCCCAAGAAACAAAATTTTTGCAATAATAAGTCAAACAAGGGTCCAAAACCCTCTCAGTCAGCTCCTTCTTTAAAAAATGACAAAGGATCCAAGCCAAAAGGAAAGAAGACTGAGCGTCATTGCAACTATTGTGGGAAAGATAATCATGATGAATCTAAGTGTTTCAAGAAGATGGCATCCTTGGAAGCAGCAATGAAGAAGCACCACATCAGCCTAGATTCGCCTTCAGAATCTACCTCTCATGGACATGCACTTTGTGCTTCTGGTTATTCTTATAATGCATCTTCTTCTTCTACTTCAAATGAATGGCTCATTGATTCTGGAGCATCTTATCATATGGCTAAGGATCAAGCCATCTTTTCTACTATGCATGAATGTAACACCAAACAAATATTTGTTGGTGATGATAGATCTCTAAGTGTTGTAGAAGCTGGAACAGTTCCAGTAGATAATGGTCATTTTAGTGATGTACTATGTGTTCCAAGAATTTCCTGCAATTTGTTATCAGTCTATCAGATCACTCATTCTGGTGAAGGTAAAACTGTGACCTTTACACCTCACCAAGTTGTAATCAAGGATTTTAAAGATCCTCAACAGGTCCTAGCTACCGGAATTGTTGATGATATTACCAGATTGTACAAGTTTAACAACTTTGGGTCATCACCTTTCCCTTCAGTTTTTGTTGCTCATAGTGATAACTTGAGCAAACTTTCGCATGAGCGATTTGGTCACTTAAATTATCGCTCATTGCAACAACTATGTAAAGAAAATATGGTGACAGGTCTTCTGATGGTATCTTGCAGGGATGGTGTTTGCTCTAGTTGTGTACTCGGAAAACATCATCAGGACAGTTTTGACAAACGTGCCTCTTGGCACGCCTCGGTTCCCTTGGAGCTTGTGCATAGTGACTTGTGTGGTCCTCTTCCATCTGCTTCCTTTTCTGGTTTCAAATATTTCTTAACTTTCATTGATGATTACACCAGACGCACTTGGGTTTATTTCATAAAACTTAAGAGCGAAGTATTTAACATGTTCTTGGCCTACAAGGCCCTTGTTGAAAAATAATCTGGTCATCACATTATTAAGTTAAGATCTGACAATGGAGGAGAATATGTTAACAAACAGTTCACTACTTTCTGCATTGAACAAGGCATCCAACAACAGCACACAGTTCCATATACACCACAACAAAATGGTGTAGCTGAGCGGAAGAACCGCACTTTAAAAGAAATGGCTAATTGTATGATCCAATCTAAGGGACTAAGTCTTCAATTTTGGGCTGAAGCCATAAATTGTGCAAATTACATAGTTAATCGAACCCCCACAAAAGCATTACAAGGTATAACACTGGAAGTAGCATGGAGTAAAATTAAACCTGATGTGAGTCACTTTCGTGTGTTTGGTAGTGAAGCATGGGCTCACATTCCAGATGAAAAACAGAAAGCATTGCAGCCTAAAAGTGAAAAGTGCATATTTGTTGGATATTCTGAAGATGTAAAAGGTTATAGACTTCTTCAACCACATTCTCATGCTATAATCATTAGAAGAGATGTTAAATTTGATGAAAATATCTTGGCCTACGAGCCTAACTCGGCGAGTGTGCCATCTTTGGCCTGCGAGCCTGATTCGGCGTTTGTGCCTTCTTCTTCTTCTTCCAACTTCCTTGACAGGTTTCCAACTCCAGTTTCTGATGATGACAGTGAGGATGAAAATCCACCTCCGCCTGCTCATGTTCCTCCAGTTGCACTAGCACAAGTGCTTCCTCGATGGGTCCGTTCAACATGTGAAGCAGCTAGTGATATTGCCGGTGATCCTAGAGATCAACGTTGAACACGTTCTCAGTTTCAGCGAGCCTCTTCTCTTTTGGCTCAAGTTTCCGAGAATCATGATCCAGAAACGTTTGCAGAAGCTTCAGGGAATCCAGATTGGGATGCAGCCATGGATGAAGAATATCATTCCTTAATGGCGAACGATACTTGGGATCTTGTACCTCTTCCAAAAGGAAGAAAACTTGTCAGATGTAAATGGGTCTACAGAACTAAGTATGCATCAGATGGAAGTGTTGAAAGACTTAAGGCAAGGTTAGTTGAAAAAGGTTTTTCCCAAGTTGAAGGGATTGACTACAATGAAACCTTTGCTCCCGTCGCCAAAATGAACTCCATCTTGTTCTTTCCCTTGCAGCCTTACACAACTGGGAAGTCCATCAAATGGATGTCAAGTCTGCCTTCTTACATGGTGATTTACAGGAGGAAATTTACATGGAACAACCTCCTGGCTATGTTCAGAATAACTCTAGCCTTGTCTGCCGCCTTAAGAAATCCTTATATGGCCTTAAGCAAACTCCTAGAGCTTGGTATGCCAAAATGGATAACTTTCTCCTTGACACTAGTTTCTCTAGATGTCATTCTGACCCTAATGTCTATACCAAGAAAGTAGGAAACCATCTCATCATACTTGTTCTATATGTTGATGACCTTATTCTTACTGGTAGTGACCCTAAGCTTATAACCCATGTGAAATCCAGTCTTAAACAAACTTTTGAAATGTCAGACTTAGGACATTTGCATTATTTTCTTGGTCTCCAAGTTCTGCAAACCAAAGAAGGAATCTTTCTTTCTCAGTCTAAGTATGCTTGTGACCTTCTTCATCGCTTTCACATGGAAGATTGTACACCAGCCCCTTCTCCCTTCCAGTCTGGAGTCAAACTTTCTGCCACTTGTACTTCACCTGAAGTAGATGCCACCTTGTATCGTCATCTTGTTGGTAGTCTTTTATACTTGACTCATTCTCGTCCTGACCTTTCCTTTGCCGTTGGTCGAGTTGCCCGTTATATGCAGACACCTCATGAAAGTCACTGGAAAGCAGCTAAAAGAATACTTCGATATATTCGAGGTACAGTTCAGTTTGGGATTCATTACAGTACAGGGGGGAAACCTTTGTTGGTTGGTTTCACTGATTCAGATTGGGCCGGCGATCCTGATGATCGAAAGTCTACTGCAGGTTATGTTTTCAATCTGGGATCTGGACCTATTACTTGGGCTTGTAAGAAACAACAAGCTCTTGCTCTTTCTTCAGCAGAGGCAGAATATCGAGCAGCCGTCAATGCCAGTCAGGAAGCTTTATGGCTTCGACAGATCCTTTCAGAGTTTGGATTCGAGCAGCAGCAGCCTACTCCACTTTGGTGCGACAATCAAAGTGCCATCAAGCTTTCCAAATATCCAGTTCTACATCAACGCAGCAAACACATTGAGCTACATATGCACTTCATCATAAATCTTGTTCATGATCGTGTTCTTGAAGTGCTCTTTTTCCCTACAGATGATCAAGTTGCAGACATCTTCACCAAGTCTCTTACAGAAGCGAAGTTTTCTAAACTTCGATCTATGTTAGGAGTTCAGGAACTTGTCATTAAGGGGGGATAGGCTCTAATGCCTCCTTCCTTCTCCTAATAGTGTCACTTTTGTAAATCCTTCAATCCTATCCCAAGTTGTTCTTAAGGGGGGATGTTAGGATATTTAGACACTTAGGAGTTAGTTAAGATCAACTTGTGTAATATATCCGTTAGGGATAGTGTGTTTCTTTAGTATGCATTTGTATATACTTAATCCGACGGTCACAATATGTTTCTGACATAGAGTGATCCGACGGCTCAACTTCTCTTAGATCAAACCTAACCTTGATCCGTGGCTTAACACCCGATTGGTCCATGATCTCTATTTAAAGAGCATGGAGGGTCATTGTTTAGTTGATCGATTATGAGAAGCTCATTTGTAACTTTCTTTCTTTGCATAATAAATTGTCCCGTAGAAGCTATTTGGCCGGGGCCATGGAGTGTTTCCCTCAAGAGGGTTTAAACCACGTCAAAACATCAGTGTGTTGATCTGTGATCTGTTTGTGTGAAGTGGTTGCTCTTGGTGTTCGGTCCTTTGGTAGTACCCTGTGTACCCGAACATGTTTCCCATATTCAATGCATTTAAAATATATATATATATATATATATATCACCCCTGCAAGAATGAACAACAAATAAGATATTAAAACTCGATGTGCACATGATTATTAAAGCTCGATATAGCAATTGATTATGTACAACAACATCTAGTGAGAATGTTTTCATATAATCTTAAAAGCTATTGGGAATGCCCTACATATAACTGCAACGACACCTCTAGGAACTCGGTAGGATGGTATTGGATGGTATTGAATGATGGTATGGGATGTTAGTAGGAGCAGCTTCCCTATGAGGGAAAATAGCCCCAAAAGACTAAGAGTTTTCAATTCTCTAGGTGTTTGTGTGAGTTGTTGTAGTGAAACCATGAGGAATTCAACAAATGTTTGTCTACTAGATGGAAGAATGTGATTAT